>LPNX010466118.1:1417036-1586669 GCA_001517045.1 Pseudotsuga menziesii | reverse complement strand
CTCTATTGAATTACTTTTCAGGCCCTCCGTGCCGGACATGATCACCAACTTGCGAGTATTTGACGATGATCAGCAGATAATCGAATGCTTGACAAATGATTAGACTTTTAAAGGAGCTATCATAGACGATGAGGAACATCAGGCTGAAATGAAATATAATAATTTCATTCCCAAAGGTGTCAGGACGCTGGAGAAAATGTTCGACTTGAATGAGAAATTTAAGAGACCAGCTAACGTAAAGACACACAGCTCAACTTTACAATTCGAGTTAATAAATTTAGGGACCGAGGCAGAGCCCAAGTTCATGAACCTTGGCAAGTGCTGTTCACCAGCAGAAAGAGACAAGTTCCTGAGTTTGTTTAAGCAGTACAAGGATGTCTTCGCATGGACATATGCTGATTTAAAGACCTATGATACCAATATTATCAAACACATCATTCCTATAAAAACAGGCGTCAAACCATATCAGCAGCCTTTGAGGAGAATGCACCCAAAGCTGGAGCCGTTGATTCAAAGCGAGGTGAAGAAATTGCTGGACCCTAGGATTATCTTCAAAGTCAGACACTCTGAGTGGGTGTCAAACCTGGTACCTGTCAGGAAAAAATCGGGAGAAATCAGGCTGTGCGTAGATTTCAGAAATCTAAATCGCGCCTCAGACAAAGACAATTACCCGGTACCGCCCATGGAGCAATTGCTACAAATGGTCTCCGGCTCTGAAATGTTTTCATTATTGGATGGTTTCTCTGGCTACAATCAAGTGTTGGTGGCCGAGGAAGATAGATTGAAGACGACATTCAGAACTAAATGGGGAACGTTCGCATATAGAAGAATGCCTTTTGGCCTGATTAATGCCGGAGCAACGTTCCAGAGAGCTATGGACATAGCTTTTCGCGGATTGATTGGGTGAAGTGTAGTGGTCTACCTTGATGACATCACTATATTTTCGAAGAAAAGAGGGGAGCACGCTTTTCATTTAAAACAAATCTTTGAATGCTGCAGAAAGTATGACATATCCCTCAATCCAAAAAAGTGCGTGTTCGCGGTCACTGAAGGCAAGTTACTGGGACACATAGTTTCAAAAAGAGGCATATCTATAGACCCAGAAAGGATTAAGGCTATTGAACAAATTACCATGCCTCATAACAAGAAGGGAATGCAATCCTTCATGGGAACAATAAACTTTGTAAGGAGATTCGTGCCTGATTTCGCCCAAACTGTCAAACCCTTGCAGCTAATGGTCAAGCAAAATACACAGTTTAAATGGACTGAGACTGAAAAGAATGCTTTCAGCAAAATCAAGACCGCCGTTGCACATGCGCCCTCTCTTAAAAGTCCAGATTTTGACAAAGATTTCATTATGTATACTTTTGCGTCTGAGGATTCACTAGCCGCTGTACTCACGCAAAAGGAAGAGGGAGGTGACGAATTTCCAATCTCTTTTATGAGCACTGGGCTACAAGGGGATGAGTTAAACTACCCAGCCATTGACAAACAGGCATATGCAGTATTTAAAGCAGTCAAGCAGTTCAGACCCTATATACTAAAGAATCGAACCAAGGTAATAGTCCCTTACCCAGCTGTAAGGTCCCTTCTCATTCATAAGGAATTAGGAGAAAGAAGAGGAAATTGGGTAACAGCCCTTCAAGAATACGATTTAGAATTCAAACCAGCCACTATAGTGAAAGGTCAGGGGCTATGCAGGCTGATGACTGGAAGCAATGATAATGAAGAACAAGCATGGAATAAGGAAGCTAAATTGCAGGTAATGGATGTTTGTCCTTTATTCACAGCTCCCGAATCTTGGTATAGAGACCTTGTACATTACCTACAGTCTGGGGTATTGCCTGAACATTGGAGTTCCAAACAGAGAAGAGCTTTATGTCTAAAGTCAGCTTCCTACCAACTCGTAGAAGGCATACTGTTCAGAAAAAATTATGATGGGGTCCTTTTAAGATGTTTGGAGAAGGCAGACGCTAAGAAAGTAATGACTGAATTACATGATGGACCGGCCGGTGGACATTATTCAGGAGACACTACAGCCCATAAAATCCTTAGGTCTAGTTACTATTGGCCAATGCTTTTCAGAGATGCCCATGCGCACGTCAGAAAATGTGATACTTGTCAAAGATGCGGTGGAAGACTACCTAGAGCAGCAGCACCTCTAAAGCCTGTAATGATCACAGAGCCTTTCGAGCAATGGGGAATAGACGTCATTGGAGAAATCAAGCCAAAATCCTCCCTGCTACATAAGTATATTCTTACAGCAACCGATTATTTCACCCGATGGGTTGAAGCAGTCCCCTTGCGCAAAGTAAATGAAGACGAAGTCATCAATTTTCTACAAGACCACATCATGACCAGGTTTGGGGTTCCAAGCTCATTAGTTTTTGATAATGCTAAGTACTTTTCATCCATTAATATTATTGTTTTTGCTCATGAGAAAGGTATAAAGTTACATTATTCTGCTAACTATTATCCACAAGGGAATGGCCTGGCTGAATCCTCAAATAAAAACCTCATCAGAATCCTTAAGAAGACCGTCATAGAGAACCAGCGAAGTTGGCACTCAGCCTTACCCAATGCCCTGTGGGCTGATAGAGTTACCCCTAAGTCTGCCACAGGAGTATCGCCCTTCACCCTAGTGTACGGAAAAGAAGCCATTCTTCCCCCCAACATCCTGCTCCCGTCTTCTATACTAGCTCAGGAGTCTAGGGGATCGGATGATGAAGTTCTCCAAGTCAGAATATATAATCTTCTGAAAGCGGAGGAGGCCAGATCCAAAGCTAGAGAACGTTTCCAACAGCAGCAGGAGGTAGTGAAGAGATGGTTTGACAAGCACAAAGCCGGGAAGAAGGACTTAGAAGTAGGAGACCTGGTTCTCAAATGGGATCATCCCCATGACGAGAAAGGGAAGCACACTAAGTTCCAACAGTTATGGGTGGGTCCATTTCAAATCACCGCTAAAATTGGCCCTGCTACCTATATGTTACAACATTTACAGGGATGGGAGGAAAAATTGCCAGTTAATGGGCTGGTTCTCAAACCTTATTTTTCTTAAGCAGTTTTTGAGCTTTATGACTTGTACATAAATAAACTATTGTTGAGTTATGATTTCATTTGTTGTAAGAAAGTCTTTGTTTTTAATAAAGGTGGTTAACTAGTGGTTATGTGGAAAACCTCACATTTCTGGAAATGGTGAACATTTATTGAATAGTTAGACTGTGGTTTTCCATGTGAATTCCTTCCACTAACTTGCTTCTCGAAATCTTTGTGTGCATTGAGGTCCTACTTAGGCTCCTGTAAGGTCAATCAGACTCAAAAGTCTAGAATACTATGCTGAGGCTCCGCACATTACACATAAAATCTAAAGGGCGATGACAGAGGACCCATGGAGAATAGCAAGATGAACAGGGTGTTAAATCTAAATGATCCCGTGCCGGATAATAAATGCCAGAAGGCAGATAAGAGTCAGAATTCCTATAAAAGCATCATGCTCCAAAGCTAAATCCAGACCATAAAGTACTAATTTGCCAATGATCCTCTCCGTCCGTGAGTTGAAACCTTAAGCACATCACTCACACAAAAGGACACTATGGGATAGAGGATCCTGAATTAAAATTCAGTAAGCAAGGCATGCATGAAGACTCTCATTAAAAGAGGATAAAATCCAAAAAACGCAAAAGTTGCTAAGATGGCATGGGAATGAGAAACAAATGAACATTTATGTTTATCATCTGCTATAATCCTGTGGTGTCCCATGTTACCAGCTACCTGAAGGAAAATTAATAATGAACTCATTTTTTGGCCTCAGCAGAGTTACCCGGACTCTAGAATCTCGACTTTCATCGCCCAAAGTGGACTGATATCAACGATAAAGGTACACGTTTCTGTCATTGAGAAATCTATCTAGCTGGAAGAATTCAAGAAATACATTTGTTGTAGGACAGTCTGCTTTTCAAGGAAGAAAACCACCCAGAGATCTAGGTTCACCAGGAAATCGCCAGTTGTTGCTGCCGCAACCTTTTCCCCGACTTCAGTTTTTTACTTAAATTCTGGGACCCCTCCTTATCTTGATTGACTTGAATCTAAGAGTGAAATTTTGGCGTCTTTTGAGTATCTTTGCTTTAAAGTTGAGCGTTCCGTCTTGTTGGCTGGTTGCTTTCAGTTAAATGTGAGTCGTGAGATCGGTTTTAACACTTTTAAGAGTGTGAAGGTTTACCTTAGCGATTTTTTGGTTTTTGGCCTCATTTGAGCCTTAGCGCTGTTAGTTCTTCCCTTTGGATCAGGCCTCTTTCTGAAGTTTCCGAGCCTCACATCACCCGCCGTTGCGGCTCTCTGACCAAACCTTCCACCCGACTGAGGTTACACCCGATGCCCGATTCGCTGTGTAAATCGATGGCTATAGTTTTGGTTCGCCCGCCGTTGCGGCCAGAGGGTAGGAGTTGACCTCCGATCCGCTTGTCACCCGACATCCGACTTACTGACTGCCACCCGAACCCCTTCCTTTACCTCGTCGCCCGCCACCGACTCGCGTCCTGTCCGCAGTTGCGGGTGACAGAACCTTCCAGTTTCCGACCCACTTCCCGCCACCACCCAATTTCCTATGGCGCTCACGGTTTCATTTCCCCTCTGCTAGCACTCCTCCACCGTTGCGGCTCCTGGAGACTTTTCCCATCCGGTGTAAGAACCTTGTCTTATCCGACCTAAGAACTGCCCGACTGCCGATTTACCTTTTCGCTGCCGTTCCGAGCCTCCGCCTTTCCCCACCCGGATGAACTAGCCTAGCTCGTTGGGAATATATCATTATAATTTTAAAATTATGGATGCCTAATGTCTGAATTCAATGGATAATGCACCAGGTTTGTATGCAGAGATCATCTCATGAATCGCTGAAGCAGAGCATCGCGCCGGAGAGGACAACGTGAACGAATGACCGAGGCGCCGATGGGACATTTTCTTTTTGCGGTTACTGTCAGAAAATAAACGCCTGTGAAAATGATGGAGAAGGTGAAACGACCAGGAAAGAAACCGAATCGTCAAGGGCATTGAAAAGACGCGTTGAGGGAACCCAATGGAGGAGAGTTGTAGTTTAAATAATGGGAAGCTCGATGAAAGGAGGGCTTTTTCCCTTAGAAAATTTTTGTAATGGTTGACTTGTAAGAGGAACTATTTCGTTTTGCGAAGTGAACTGCAAATTTTGTCTGCTGGAAAGAGTAAAGAAGTGAAATGTATCAATGTTGTTCAATGAATAATGGTGAAGAAGAACTATTTCGTGTTTAGTTGTATTTCATGCGCTGTAAGGATATTTGATGTTTCGAACCTAAGTTCTTGTTAATTATTTTGCAGTCTTTTCAGGGATGCATTTGCGCTATGAGCATTAATTGTTGTTATAAAATGATCGGCTAACTGGTTATATGAATATTTGTAATTTCCATGTGCTGTGGGAAAAGTATCAGCTATCTGTGATTTTTCTTACCGTATGTGATTTTTGTATTGCTCAGTCAAGATGATAGCCTCGCTCCCTAGGGATAGTTTAGATAGTTATCTGGTTTGTTTGCTTGTGAGCATAAGACGAGAGGTAAGAACCTGCGCATCACTTTGTGACCGCCCCTGCATTTAAACCAGCCTGCATTTAATTAGGCATGTGCATATCATTCCTTTAAGTCAAAAAATACAAAAAAAAAACTCGGTGGACCGGGCCACAACCGGTAAAGCCTTTGTTGTCACTTTGACCTACGGTAGCCGGACCGCAAACCGGACGGATTCCCTATACCAAATAGTCAGCGGGCTAGTTGGGAACACTGATTGGGGAGAATCCCTTACTGTTGCCGCCTACGAATTTCCAGGCCTCAACAGGCCGGAGATGAGGAACTCACTCGAAGAAGAAGGAAGCTAGAATCGCTCCATAACCAAACTATTTCTATTCCCCTATTCTACAGTTGGTCAATTGTTCCTTTATATTTTACAAAATAACCTCACAGCAATTAAATAAGGTGGGAGCCATACACTCTAATGCATATAACATGTGGGCTCTAGTATCTTGATGAGGGTATCTACTTCCTGCTACCCACTTGATGGTAAAAAGGACGATCCTTAGGGAACGGTCTTGTACATGTTTGATTGGAATCTTCCCACCTGATATTTGTTCTCCTAGTGTTCAGTATTGCATTATCAAGTCATCAGTTGTAGCCTCTCCACCCCTAGGACCTGAAAGTTAAATTGGTGATCCCCGTCTCGAGAGCCCTGTAAGGAAGTAGATGTATCCCACTTCCAAGGTAAAAATATGTGTCCCAGAATGAAAATGTTGTTGATATGGGTCCCACATTTGTATCAAATAGTCCAAAAGGTGCACTTGAGCCCTCATTCCCTGAACAATGAATAATTTCAACAACCCGCATTCCCTTAGGGCTTGAACCGTAATTCGATTTTTTGCATCTTGTATATCATCTAGTTCATGCTCCCTTTCTTTCCATTGCACCACGTTGTCCAATAAAACATGAATAAGGGAAAAATAAAAGACATTTAAAACCTTTTTATACCAAACAAACTCAAACTTTTTTCTCCATTTTTATATTTTTTAGGCCGTCACTACAACAAAAATTGGATTTAGCGTCGAATTTAGCACCGGATTTTAGTGTAATTTTTTCTCAATTGTGGTGAACAATCTGGCGCTATTGTACATTTTCGTAAAATGCCGTCTATTGCATCTTTTTTTCGCCCTTTTTAACATCCATTTTTGTGTCCATTTTTGCGCCCAATTTTTTGCATCTTTTGTTACGCCTTTATTTCCACCCAATTTTGCAACTTCTATTGCATCTTTTTTTGCATCCTTTGTTACATCCTTGTTTGCACCCAGTTTCATGCTCAGTTTTGCATCCAATGTTGCGTCTTATTTTGCTCCTAGTTTTTCATCAAGTCTTGCACCCAATTTTGCACTATGTTTTGCATAAAATTATGTGTCCAATTCTGCATCTAACGTTGCATCTAGGTTTGCATCCAATTTTCGGCCCAATGTTGCGTCTAGGTTTGCATCCAATTTTCGGCCTAATGTTGCGTCTAGTTTTGCATCCAATTTTACTTATAATGTTTCATCCCCATTTGCATCTAATTTTGTATCTTATTTTACGTCTTTTTTTGTATCCATGTTTGTGCCTAATGTTTCATCTTGTTTTACGTCGTATTTTGCATCTAGGTTTGCACCTAGTTTTGCATCCCGGTTGATGTCTTTTTTTGCATCTATGTTTGAGCCCAATGTTGCACCCATGTTTGTATCTAATATTGCATCTAGTTTTGTGTCCAATGTTGCATCCCATCTTGCATTCAATAGTACCTCTAGTTTTACATCCAATGTTTTGTCCCATCTTGCATCCAATATTATGTCTCATTTTAAGTTTTTGTTTGCGCCAAGTGTTCCTTCCATTATTTCACCTGGTGTTACGCCTAGTTTTATGTCCATCGATACACCATATTTTGTGCTCAATTTAATGTCCAATTTTATGTCTAGTTAGGAGTCCACTTTTGCATCTACTGTTGCGTCTAGTTTTGGACCTAGTATTGCATCTAGTTTTGAGTCATTAATTGTGTCTAGTGTTGAGTCTCTTTTTGCATCCAATTTTGCGTTTAGTATGACATCCATTTTTGTGTCCATATTTGCATCTGACATAAGGTCGACTTTTGCATCCACTTTTGTGTTTAGTGTGATGTCCACTTTTACATCTTGTTTTGCATTTAGTGTTGCGTCTAATATTGCATCCATCTTGCACTACTACATTTTTTACCTTTAGAAATATATTCCAATATCATTAGGGCATGGAGGAATCGAACCACCAACCTCCCGCTTGTAAAGCAGGGGCTCTTCCATTGAGCTAGCACCCTTTAAGAATCGGGAAGAGGAGAAATATTAACACATAGATTTAATCATTTGTAATTCTAATAACAGACAATAAGATCCAAATACATTCATGCTTAAAATCCAATTTGTTTTTTCAACCACACTAATAAGCACAAAAATCTACCATGCTCAGGTAACAAAATATCCTAAACAGTTACACAATCTATTAAAGTGGTCCGCAAAAGAGTCTTAGAGAACAACATAATGTATTCATGCATACCTAATAACCTAAACTTGATATGGACAAAGAATCAGGGATGTGTTTAAGAAATAGTTGTAGAAACCAATCGAGGATTTGTGTGTTGCTACATACATGTTATTCATTCATGAGGTGATTTTGTTCAGCAATGGGATGGTAAGAGAAGAACTCATGAATGGTTACTAAAAGAAGATGTCTACTATGTGCATCATATATGATATAATGAATATTTTAACCATTAACACCAACAAAGTTGATTTATATTATGTGAATTATTTATAATCTAAAAATTAGTAAGATGTCAACAGGAAAAAGGATCATATCGGTTTCCACAATTGATAAGGCCACAAGGAGGTAGATGAAGTTCAGGGGTTTCTCATCTTACTAATGATTGTTCCATCAAGAGATTCTGAAGGGGCATTCCATCACTTCATTAACATAGCTTCATGAATACTTTAGCTTCATGAATCCTGCAAATTTCAGGAGCAGGGGCAGAGAGGGGGGCGCCTCCACACAACATAGCTTCATGAATCCATTTAATAATAGCTAACAAAGAGAATGTGAAATAAAAACTAACAAAAACAACACAAAAAGAAAAAGAGAATAATGGGATTCAGAGTAAAAATTAGTGAAGAGACATGGAGAAGGAATGAATAAAGGAAACTTTACATAGAAAAGAACAAATGTTTGCTTGAACTATTCAAAATTTCAAAAGGGGTTTATCAACAAACAATATCAAATTGAAATTTATCTTAGGCATGTCAATGAACAATTCATGAGTTCCATATTTGTGATGATGAAGACTAATTTGATTTATGGGGTTCTAAACACCAACACTTTTAATAATGGACAATTCAATTTCTTTCCCATTGGAATTAGATGTGGCAATTTAAATTCAAATACCATTGTATAAAATTGAACCTTAGAGAACGAAGGGAGGTGGGGGTTTTGGAGATAGTTCAATTTTTCACTTAATATTAAATAATACAACATTCGACTTTATATTTGGATATCACATGGGGTTTAGATAGGGGAGGACTAATCTAGGTCAAAATGAGATAATTTTATTGTGCAAGTACATCATCTTGCAGAACTGCAAGAATCTAAAATAGAAAAGTTGTGGGGATGAGAGGACACAAGAAGAAAACCTCCAAAATTACAAGGTCGTAGACACAACAAAGTGGTCAACACAATTTGAGACCTGTCACACTAAGTTTCCAAAACCAATGTTCCATAAGTGAACATAATTTTGCAAGAATTAGAATACCTGAAACACAGATGAAAAAATCAGAGTTACACAACAATACAAAGGCCACAAGACCACATAGTGGAATATAGAAAATAATCACAACTGTATTTGAATAAAGAATGAATAGATCATGGACTTTAAAATACAAGTTCTATGTGTTTTGATATTCTAACCCAACAACAAAATTGTTGTGTGTGCATGTATGGATGTATGTAAGTGTATGCGTTAGGAGAAAACTTAAAATCCTTGAAAGTAATGGTCTTCCATATTATAAGCATCTCTTACAAAAACTATTTGTATTAAGCCATGTGAATATGCATGTGTTCTTTATTCTATTCTTTTAATCTAATTCTAGATCTATAGGCAAATAAATACAAGAAACTATCCAACCTCTGTAAGAAACATCCAACATCCTCTAGACACACTTTGTTTGAGCATGAGCGTTGTAAAAGAAAGGGATCAAAAGTCTATGCAAATCCAGAAAGATGATCATAACATGCCCATTAGAAGGAAACTCATGAACCCCTAACATGGGTAGACATGAAAAGAACACTAATAATCTAAATAGAAGTAACAGTAAAATATCTATGACATAGCATTGATATTTAACATCTTTTTTGTACTTCTCCCAAATGATTTGTTGTGACTCACTCTTAGGGATGACCTCCACAGCGGTCAATATTTCTCCTTCCACTTCCTTTTTTGTAAGAACAAGCTTCTACACTTTCGACAGCTCTGAAAAATTGACATCAATTTGTTAGATAACACAATATCAAAAAATTCAAAACGAATTCTATTAAACATTATCATCAGTTGTAAATTTTAGGAAAACGTATTCTTAGATAACCATCTGAGTAGTAAAAATGAAAAATATCAAAGTAAAATGTAGTTGTGCTATGCAAAAAAAAGGCATGTTCTTTAACAAATAATTCCCCATCTTAGTATAAATAATAATTGTTATCTAGGGGGTCCAACATGCCACCTTAAGGCCCAACTTGTTAATGACTAACAGGCTATCATCCTAACAACTGACATTAGAAACAATGTAATAGAATTTGAATTGCTTCCTTTCCACCTAACCTTGAAATTTATAGGATTCAATGTAAATATCCGATCCCATGTAGTGAACATTTATCCCATGTAGTGTTGTACTTATTAAAATCAACAAGGTTCATTGTTTTAACTTACCATTCAGTGCTCAAATAACTACACTAAATTTGTTTTAATGGAGTGGTACTAATATTCACATAATCACTTGAGAATACATGGAAGCATTATAAAATTTTACCCAACAACAAAGCAAGTAAAAAACAAAAAAGAGGACTGTCACACAAAAAAGAGGTAAATTTCACTATATTTTCATCATTTTAATATTGTAGAGAAGAGAAAGAAAGGCATACGAATGAGTAGATCATGGAAATAAATGCATGGAATTTATCTTAAAAGTAGGAAAAGTGTTGTTAGAAAACCATTAATACAACAAGTCTCATACTACTATAGGAATTTGGACAACCAACAGAGAAGGAAGCTTAATGTCAGAGTTACAAGTTGTTTGCAAGCTGTTTTCAAGCATTTTGCAGCAAACAAACTTTGAGGAGTAGGGTGGCTAGCCAAGACCAATAATATTCGATTGTAGACATCCAAATAGTGTTGGATTTGGGTCATTAATTGAAAATGTATGTATTGTAAGTGGATCCCTCCACATCTATTTAATATTATATTGTAGTATAAAAATGAAAACTTATTCAACCTCTCACCAAAATATCTAGATACATCCAACAGACTAAATAGTGCTACAAACTAAAGATAAACTTAGGGAATATTTCTTAAATATGCCAAGAAGTACATATAACTCCATCATACTTGCCATCTACAAAATATGTACCTACTACAGCTTCAAAATCAACCACTATCTATAGAATAGAGACAACACATTCACATCCCAGCTAGAATAGATCGTACCTTAGTCATGGCATGTTAGGAGAGGGTATGCACATTCACAAATAAGGTTTATAAACCTCAGAGGAATGATGCCCAAGTTAACAGTTCAAGAGCAGCCGAGAGAAACGAACACGGTCTAATTTATCAGCAGCAAAATGGAATTATCATGCATTCTTCATGTGCTAACAAATGGAATGGAATTATCATGCATTCTTCCTAGTGATTGATGATGTTCTGGCATTGATAGATCTTCACACTAGTAGCCATGGAATGTTGTTTTTGCTTGATGCTTCAATATCAACATATTCTCATCTGGATGATTGTCTTGATGACTTTCTTCTTGTACATATTTGCTTATGTGACATTGATAGAGTGCCCTAGCCTTTTGAGCTAATATGGTATTTTGGATTACATACACTCAAAATTATTGAAAGGCATGGATGGTTTTCATGGTGTATTGGTGTTTGAGGGATGATTTGGATTGCTTATGGTGTATTGGTGTTTGAGGGATGATTTATACGGTACCCTTGTCCCCGAGCATTTGGCTAACTTATGTGGATATCATGACATTGTAATCCTCTTTCTAGAGTTTAGGATGCAATTCAAGTATGTATTCTGGAACCCTAATTCATCACTCATACTAGAAAAATAGAGTTGACTGTCGGTTTGAAGATAGTAGTCTGGGCAAGAAATACTAAATGTGGCACATTGTAGAGAGGACATTAAGGGCAGCAGCTACAAGGATGTTTTTAGGTTTTGCTCAATAAAATTTTGGACAAAATAGCAGTGACAGAGCAGACTGATGATGCCTTTTCAGAAATGTATATAAGTGTTCTATTCCTTGTATTTATGGAAGACTCAAAGCCTACAAATACCCATCTACAGCATGACTTCTTACATTTCTGGAGGCCTGTAAACTAGTAGCAGATTGGCAGCAAAACAAGGATGTTTTCAGCAGTAAATATGGGCAGGAAGAGCACTAAATCTGACTGCAAACTTGTCCTAGTAGATCTGTTTGTTTTTGAACAGCCCTATTGCTTCTTGCCACATTGAAGAATGCAAGCAACAACATTGAGATGGCTCATGGGACTTGGAGGTCAAACCATTCTTACATGGAAAGAAATTAAACAAGATTGTCAAGAAGCAATGATTGTCTAAATAATTTCAACATTAGAATATTGATTCATTACTGGAAGAGAATGAAATGACTACAGGAAACAAGATTTGGTACTACTGAAATCAAAGAGACATAACTACAGGAACCCAAAATTTTGTTAATCACATAGTGTGGACAAGACTCACTCTAACTACCAAAATATGCTACTCAGTGCTGCCTTTGCAAGAAAAAATTTGTCGGAAGACAAGTCACATGATGATCATTTAGTGATCTAGGATTGATATTTTTTAGGGTTCATATTTGCGAAGATAAAATCCGTCTTGTCCATATTACTTAAGTCAAATTTAGAGTACTCAAAACAACAAAGGTTCAGGAATTAACTATTTAGTATTTCTAGCTAGAATATTAGTAAAGCACAATCCTGTGAAACAAAAGTTGTGGAGTTAATAGATGCCGAAGGTTATGTGAAATACTGGGTCTGTATTTTTATATTTTATAGTTATCTACTTGTGTTGATAATAGTATAACTCATATACCATGCTCAACACAACTGCTTCAACAAAAATATTTTACAATAACAACCAAGAGGGGTTATAACCCAGTTGGAAATCTTGGAAGCACAGTTGGAAATCTCAGAAGCATAATGGTTATAGAACCTATGGTAGTATTGGAATCAGGTATTTTGTAGGAACAATCTATCTAGTTTTACCCATGGAAACACGAGTTATAGAAATTACCAGGCACATTTGGGCATGAATCTGACCTGATTTATTCCCATACAGTGTTGTATTTTAAGTTCTTAGTGTCATCCAACAATGCAGATATAAAAGAGCACTAAGTTGGGGTGGAAGGGGCATAGGTCGCAAGAGCTATTGACGAAAACCAATGGATGTCAAAGTATTTATTAGTTTATGGAACATTGGGAAACGATTGTCACATGAAACATGTAATTTTAAAAGATATCTTATGATGAAATGGAAATTGTTACACTTGATATGATACTATGTTGAAATACTCACTGAATAATAGATGTAGATTTTTTTTCTTTCAATTTGCGTAAATAACTAGGAGAAATTGAATGTTGAATTGGCAATGAACTCACTTTCGTGGTGCATTGCTGAAATTTAAAGGGTGCCTCAACAAGGTTATGTCCTTCCAATATCTCATCCTTCTCGCTCCTAATGGTTTCCTACATGATGGCTTGTACAAATTAATGTGTGTATATGTTGTTTTAATAGAATAAGCCAGTTTTAAGGCATGAAAATCATTAAAAACAAATAGAATATAAAAACTCATGGTTGGTCTAAAGAATCAAAATAAGTAGAAGAATGTAAGGTTTTTAAAGCTCAAAGTAAAACCACATCAAAAATATTTTAATGGCCTAAATACAATTTGTCCAACAAACAAACTCACTGGAATGTGAAACAAAAAAAGAGAGGAAAGGAATGAAATAATAAGAAAACCATAGTTTTCATCAATGTTTTTTCTCTACAAGGAAGTATTGAAAACAACTCAAAAATTGAGATAGAAAATTCACATGGAGTCTAAGCCACATCTATAGAACATCGTGTGGACTGAACCTTAAAAAACCTAACATTTTAAAGTCCTAAAACAAATACAGCAAGATAAAAACCAAAGAGATTGTAAAATGAAAACCTAACACAAAATCATAATATGAAAGCATTCACATAATGACTAATAGAGTGGAAACACTTCTCTATGAATGGAATAGAGCCATTGTAATTGAGGAAGGGTACCATGGAATATTTAAGTTTAGTTTATTTTAATTCTGGATTTAACTAAAAGTAAGCTTTATTCAGTTCTGGTACTAATATCTATACATCAAAATCTAATACTGTCCAATATTGAAAATGTGGTTTTAAAAGTATAATATAAGCTGGGCTATGGCTATCGAATGGGTTTTCCATCTTGATTTGGAAGGGCGTTACTAACTATTGAGAAGGAAGGGATACTAGGTGAGTAAAACTATAAGAAATGCCGTGGGTAACAACAAAGAGACAAATTGAATAGCAGAGTCATAATTTATAGAGCCTTTGGCAATAGTTGTGTTTTATCTAACAAACCATAGATCGATTTCTTTACTGCTATGGCTAGATCTGTGAACCGTGTATATTATCGAATGAAACTAACACCCCACGTTGTGTGATATTAAGGTAATCAAGATGAAATATACAAATGAAACTAACACCCCGCATTGTGTGATATTAAGGCAATCAGGATCTCATCGATATTGCTTGTATTAACCATGAGCTTGTAAGAAAGATATACCCCCAAAAAAATTGGAAGCAAATTTGAACTGTATTTTTCCATTACCGAAAACCGAAGTATTCATTTACTTAGGGACAAAATGATAAATAATAGCAAAAATTTCTTAAAGAGGAAATAGAAAGGACCTGGTAACAGGCTTGGCTAAACGCCCCACCAACATCATTCACCAGAATCGTAGACCCCGCATTGATAATGTGCAGCCGTTGGAGAAACCCCACCCTGTCAAATCTGTGAGCAGGCTTAGCTAAACACCCCACCAACATCATTCACCATAATCGTAGACCCTGCATTGATAATGTGCAGCTGTTGGAGAAACCCCTCCCTGTCAAATATGCAAGCAGGTAGGCATAGGTGAACAAACCCCAAGCCATCGAATCTAGGAGTAGGCAAGTGTAGGTGAGAAAACCCCAATCCATTGGATCGATGAGTAGGTTTGCTAATTATGAAAACCCCAATCACCCAAGTCGATTATGGTCTGAAGAGGGCCTGCAAATACAACCAACATTCCATGGATGGTGCCACCACCATGGGTCCTTTCATCAAAACAATAACCTTGAATTCCAGCAATGCTAAACCCTTGAGGGAAAAAAGGTATTGATGGGATGCAGAATGGAAAACCAACGAATTAGTTTCTCACGAAAAAACCCCTGTGTGCATGCCCTATGCTCCCTCTGCTTGCCTCAGCTATGGAAACGATTTACAATAAAATATCCCCCATGGCCAACTGAATCGGCTCGGGCAACTTCATAAATAGTCTAGGATCCATCAGATATGGAACAGTTCGCAATGATGCCTAGTGATAGGGTTACTACTCAGTCTTTACCTAAAACTGTGCTGCAATGTGGTCCTCTGGTTTCTCGTAGTAAACATGCCTCCTTCTGCAAGTGTGCCCTCCTCCCTTAGGCTCCACAATTCGGGATCCACACCCTTCTCAGGGTTCAAACAACATGCCTTGAATAGGGTTTTGAAGTGCGCCCTCTCAGGTTTGAATGGTTTTTCTATTTATGCATAAATTTGATGTGAAGAACTAATGTGCTATATGCAGGAAATCGAATCACAAAGACATGAGCAATCCTCTGCATTTATGACTCAAGACAACCTAGTGCATGCTAAGAATTTGGATATTGTAGCTTTACTAACTCCAGAAGATGCCAACACTCAAGGGCATAATTTATGACCTCCAGTAAATTAAATCTTGGCTGATCTAGGCAATGAAAATTGCACAAGAGAAAGTCCTACTTGGTGGTATGCTCTTTCTATAGGTTGGGGTATTTATATAATAAATAAAATAATCCTTTGTACCCTTATTATATGCCCAATATATTGTTTTCAATGATGCCCCCCGTGGTGTGTATATATATGAAAGACGTTCAAGTGTATACTATAATTACATCAAAAGCTCACAAGTACAACAAACAACACAAGCATGTCTGTATATATATATGAATGAAATAAGTGCATGGGCTACAGAAAATACTGGAGAGGGTATACGAAGGACAAAATATTTAAAATTACAGTCCATCATAATCAACTAGGGCATACTAATTGGTACCACCATTAACTGATACATATCCTTCATTGCAGGCAGCTATGGCAAAATAAGTTTATATCCTCTATTGCATTATTAAGACACCTACTAATTTTTTTGCAACAGAGAAAAGTGCTTATATATACTTACTTGTTGGGTTTGAAGTGAAGATTCCCTGATGTTAATTCTCTCTGTAAAAGCAGGCCTGGAGTTGAACCACGAAAAAGGTGGAGGTAAGATGTTTCTGATTGGATTTGCACAGATATTTGTACTTGTTGTTATTATTTTTCTATAGTATGTGTTTGTAGATTCTAGAATTTGAAGATTGTTGATGTTTAGATAGGTTTCTAGATTTATCACTACCTAGGTATTTTTAGGATTATTCTTTGAGTGCAGAATATGAACAGTTACAATGAGAGCCAAGCACTTTTTAGAATCTATCTAAATTTTTATAATCAATTTTCTGTGCAACTACCCTTCCCTTGTAGAACGCTTACTACCAGAGATACATGATTACTAATTTAGAATATTAAGGCCACAACCTTATATGCCATCATTGTAAAGGAAGTCATGATCATTTTGATTGGGTTCTGTGGATGGTCTCATCTTCCCGGAGAACTAGTGTAGAGAGAGGTATTTTGAAGGTGGTTTTCAGCATTGCCAAGATTACTGCTAGTTATGTAGGATGCACCAATTTGTCAAGTGAAATTGAAGTGAAATGATTGTGAGATGTCAATTGACTGATACATTTTCAGATCTTTTGAAAATGATTCAGAATTTTGAAGTAAGAGATGAGCCATCAATTGATATTTGATGGTTTCTCAATTTAGTTGTGTATCTCATCTAACACTTGCAATTTTTTTTTTCTGTTAACAGATTCTTTTGACATTTCTACTTTGTTGTAATAACACAAAAGAAACAACCAAAAGGAAGGGTTCGGTGGAGCGTTTCTGATATTATATATAGTAATTTTTCTAGCTGCAGATGTAGCCCCTCCAATGAAGAAGCTAGAATGTTGGAACACACCCCTCTTTTTCTGCACCCACAACAAGAAAACTAAGCATGTTAGAAAATAACATGATTGAAAACATAGATCCTACTAGGTATGATTCAAAAGCTAAGACTACATTTATCAATGCCATTAAAAATATAAAGAAGACCTTATGCTGAAAATTAAAACACCATCATGGAATTGTTGATTAATCTAGTTGATGTTGAAATACCTTTCCAACACATATCTTTTTGACATGCTCATTACAAATATCCATCGTGAGTCTACACTCGCTTTGGTGGTGTCAATCAACTATCCACTTTGCTGGTATACGAGTTTACTATTTTGGGGAATAACCTCATAATGATCCCTGACTTTTTGTAGTACAAATGAGAATTAAATGAATCTCATAGTGTTCATAACTTGTTTCTTGCATCTGCAGAGCCAAGCTACCCAGCATTGCGTAGATCAACTCAGTTTGTGGGTGTGTTCGATCTCCTACAAGAAATGGATGCACTCTGGTATTGACCTCAACCCAGCTGTACCATGGATTCTTTTCACAATTTTATCTTTCATCATTTTTCTTACCTTGTCTACATCTTCCCACCTACTTGCAATAACATAGATGTTTGACAGCGGGACGTTATTTCCAACACATTAAAGGTCGAGCTTAAAAACTAGTTCAACTGCATTTTTTCCTATTTCAATGTTGGAATACAGTCTACAAGCACCGAACAAAGCAACATCTAGTTCAAATGGCATATTTCTTATCACATCAAGTGCCTTATCAAGGTGCCCAGCATGACCAAGTAGATACATCATGCAATAATAATGTTCGGCCTGTGGGGTAATGTAATGATGGTGTCTCATAAAATCAAAGCAATGCAAACCTTCATCAACTAGGCTTGCATGGCTGCAAGCAACAAGAACCCCAACAAAATTAATATGATTTTGCTTCATACCAGCCTGCTGCATTTTTTGAAATACCTCTATCGCATCCCTGCCTCTCCCAAACCTACCATAGTATACAGTCATATTGCTCCAAGAAACTATATCTCGTTCACGCATTTTATCAAACAACTGGTGTACATACTCCATATTCCCACATTTAGTATACTTGTCAACAATGTAATTTCCCACAACAATTTTAGATTCAAATCCTCTTCTCAAAATGTGGGCGTGGATTTGATTGCCATATGCCAATGAGGTCATCCCAGTGCAAGCATCTAGAACACTAAAAAGGCGGCTTGGTTTGGTTTTAATCCCATTGGTTGCATTTGTCTAAAGATTTTAAATGCCTGTTACGCAAACCTATGCTTCACATAAGTGGGTATCATTGCATTCCCTGATAGGGAAATTTGGTTCATGCATTTTGTAACATCTGTTGGGCACTATGTAAATCATTGGTTGCATTTGTTTAAAGATATTAAATGCCAGTTACGAAAACCAATGCCTCACATAACTAGATATCATTGCATTCCCTGATAGCGACATTTGGTTCATGCATTCTGTAACATCTGTTGGGCACTCTGTAAATCTCCGCATTTTGCATACATAGCAATAATCCCACAACAAATAGATAAATTATATCAAATATAGTTTTAAAGCAGAAGGAATGCACCCGTTTCCCCTATTTCAAGCTCGCACATGCCCATAGAATGTTGACAACGGTAAACTGATTTATCCTTTTTCCCTCTTCCATCATCAAGCAAAAGAGTACCCAATCTTTTCTGCCATAACAATGTTGTGCATATCCTTCTATCATAGAAGTCCATGAAACCAAATTGTGAGCATGCATTTTGTCAAACATTTGATGTGCATCCTCAATACAACCAAACTTGGCATACATACTAACAAGCTTAGCAGCCAAACAAACATCAGGTTAGAACCCAATTTTTATCGTGTGACCATGGAAGTGTTTTCCTTTTTCCAATTCTCTCGCCTCGATGAAAATATCCAAAATCCTACAATAAGTAATGGAGTCTTCTACAAAGCATCGTTGGTTGAGAAGATTCAAAATGTGCAATGCCTTCTCCCATCTCCATGGAATTTTTGGTGTCATGGAGTTTTCAAAGGGTTTTCCTTGAACAACAATGACGACAGATTCTGAATATTAATATTTTTGGTTGCTACTGGTATCAATGGTTTTGAAGTTGTATCCATAAATGTAATTGTTTGGTGTTAATGCCAAATTTTATAAAGCTTATATTTTAAAGTATGTTCTTCATTAAGAAGCACGCATTATTTACATTGCATGTGGAGGTAGTGACCACCTTTGTTGCTTTATTTGTGGATATTCAAGTAGGTCAAGCCTTACACCCTTGATTTAAACCAACTTTCTAGGCTTGTCTTGGAAGCGCAAGCTTTTGGAGGTTGTGTTTGCCACATTGGATTAAAAGGGGTCCCTCTTCTAGGGACTTGTCAGGAATATATTTCCCACTTTAACATCATTTTTTTACTTACATTTAATTTTATTACATAAATATTATATTTTTCATGGTTTATATATAGCTAAACTAAAATCTATAACATATATTAAGTTTTAACTTATATTGAATTACGTTTTTTCATAGTGCAACATAGAGATGGTTACAAGTAATATTTATAAACATGTGTGCCACCACTATGTAAGATTGCTTTAATCCTGAGAGTGTAATATGATTAATTAATAAAGATCAAGTGGTAATGCTTTACGTTGAAGTAATGTTTTTTTTATTTACATTAAAAACAATATTCTTTATAAGTTTTAGCTATGTTAAATGTAATTGTTTAGGGTTAATGTTGAAGAGATCTAAATGTTTTTATTATTTTTACTATATTATTGGAGTGGAGTGTTTAAGAAAGAATTTTGAGTTGTTTTATATTGATTAGTTTTTTTTAATATAAGGAAAAAGGAAAATAAGTCATTGTAAGTGTAAGTTATTTTATTGTTGCTAAAATTGTAAAATATATGGTGAGTTATGTGAAAATATTTTTTTTGAATTAGAAGGAAAAAAAACTCATAGTAAAATGTTAGTTAATTTATCCTTATTAATGTTCATGAACATGTGGTTATTTATGTGATAATAATTGTTAAAAAAAATTAAATATAGGTAAAACATTTGTACAACTTGGGAAATGAATGTTTGGATATCCTAAATACAAAACATGGAAGGGTCTATACATGTCATGAGATAGTAAGGGTCATGGCTATCCCTAGATACTAAGTGTCACATCCATACAACCTACCCAATCCTTTCTTGAACTTGAGCGTCTTTTAAGTTTGTCTCGACTCTTGAGGTCATGTGACACTGGCCTACATCAGCCACAACCCAAGGGAAACCCACAATCCCTACATAAGTAATTTTCCAAGTGAGTAATGTAGAATTTCAAATGGAAAAATGGATTTTAAAGAAAAAAACATTTCATCGCCCTTTAACTATAGGTTTCTCAAATCTTAACCATATGAATTTTCATCATTAGGGATTCTATGAAATATAATATAAAACAATAGCATAAGTGAATGAATATATTTCAATCCTTAACAAATCCAAACTTCTAAGAAATCCATGAGAAATGATGCCAAAGAGTTTCAATAATTTTCATTCCTCCACCTAGTTTTGCACCTATAAAACGTAGCATAAGGAGAATATAAATGTAATTGATTTGATGATAATGACATTCACAATGATGTGATTATATGGTGATGATGACAATGTTTTTGTTGATGACGACAATGACAATGATGAAAATGATGACGACGATGATGAGATGAATGATGATATATATAATGATGATGAAGTCGATGGAAATGATGATGAAGTTGACAATAATGATATAAACCACCTAGTTTTGCACCTATACAATGTAGCATAAGGAGAATATAAATGTAATTGATTTGGGATGCTAAAGTGGACACAATAAATGTAATTGATTTGATGATAATGACATTCACAATTATGTGATTATATGATAATGATGATGACAATGTTGTTGTTGACGATGACAATGAAAATGATGATGATGATGATGAAAACTATGGCAATGACGATGAAGTTGACAATGATGTTATTATATGGTGATGACGATGATGATAGTAATGATGAAAATGACAATGAGAATAACATGAGAAATGATGACGATGATGATGATGATGATCCTTATAAGAAAGTGTTGGTAGAGGTAAATAAACCCAGTTTCAATACAAGCTCCAAGATTAAAATGTGCTCAATCATAGTTATAAGTTATGCATGCTTAAAATTGTAACCGTATCCCACTTGTTATGCATGCTTTAAATGGTAAACATATCCCATATGCTTTAAATGATGACGATGATGAACTAGATGACAATGATAGTGAGGATGTTTTTGATGATGACGATTATGGAAATGATGATCATCATCATTTTAATCGTCATCTTTGTCATTGTCACCATGATTATCACAATAGTCATCTTCATTGGAATAATCATCAATCATGTCATAATCATCATCGTGATTATTGACATTTTCATCAGTTATTCATCATTACCATTGGCATAAGAAATAACATCTACCCAAAATATGTGATTAGTGGAAAAGGGTCATGGAGGACACATACACTTTATGCATGCCAAATAACAACTTATTTTTTAAGATGATCAACATCATCATTCTCATTGTATTCATCATCATCATCATTGTCATCATCACCATCATCATCATTCATTTCATATCCATCATAATCATTGTTAATGTCGTCATTGCCATTATCCTCATCATCATCATTGTCATCATTCTACTCATTATCAACAACATTATCATCATCACCGTAGCCATGCTCAATATCATAATCATTATCCTCATTGTTATCTTCAACATCTGGGTATCAAACGGGATGCAAAAGTGGAT
This sequence comes from Pseudotsuga menziesii, assembly GCA_001517045.1. Classification (NCBI taxonomy): domain Eukaryota; kingdom Viridiplantae; phylum Streptophyta; class Pinopsida; order Pinales; family Pinaceae; genus Pseudotsuga; species Pseudotsuga menziesii. The sequence goes on along the minus strand of LPNX010466118.1, from coordinate 1,564,596 downwards.
AAAAACATGGACGCAAAAAAGGATGCACCAAAAGTAGGCACATAATGGAATGCACCAAAAATGGATGCAAAAGGTGATGCAAAAGTGGATGCAAAAAATGATGCAATCGTGGAAGCAAAACATAATGAAAAAAGTGGTGCAAAAGTGGATACAACCATGGATGTAAAATTGGATAAAAAATTGGATGCGAAAATGGATGCAACAAAAGTAGATGCAAAAGTAGTCGTAACACCCAACTCAAAACCTGATGCAAAAGTGGATGCAAAAATGGATGCATAAAGGGATGCAATAACTGATGTAAAATTGGATGCAAAAAAATATGCAAACGTGGATGCAAAAGTTGAAGCAAAAGTGGGTGTAAAAGTAGGCACAAAAATGGGTGGGAATTGGGACGCGACAAAAGTGGATGCAATAGTAGATGCAAAAAAAGACATAAACATGGATGAAAAATGGGATGCAAAAAGGGATGAAAATATGGGTGCAAAAGTGGACGAAAAAATGGATGCAAAAGTGGATGCAAAAATGGCTGAAACAAAATGAGATGCAAAACTAGACTCAAAACGGGATGTAAAATTTGATGCAAAACTTGGCGCACGAAGGGATGAAAAAAAATAAGTAGAAGTGGATGCAAAAGTGGATGTAAAAAAAGATGCAAAAGTGGATGAAAACAAGGGCGTAAAAGTTGAAGCAAACATGGACGTAAAAGGGGGCACAACAAGAGTAGATGTACAAACTAGGCGCAAAATTAGGTGCAAAACTAGGCTCAAAACCTGTCGCAAAACCTGATGCAAAACCTGGCGCATAACCAGGTGCAAAACTTGGTGCAAATTACGTTGCAATTTGCGCCAGATTTAGAAAACGGACGCAAAAAATGCCTAAAATAGCACCAACCCGTGAAATTGCACCATTTTGTCCAAAAAATGAAGAAAAATACACTGAAAGATGGTCTAGATGCAAAAAAGGATGCAAAAAGAGACGCTAAATCTAGTTTTTGTTGTAGTGCGTTCTCCCACCATCACAGCCTGGTTTTGTACATAGGGCGACGACACCGCACTTTTCTTTGTCAGGATGTGCACTATTCTTCACTACCACACATCCTAAAAATAAATAGTGTGGCAGTGAGGGCATGTATTTTACCTTAAGAAAATGGCCCAAAACTACATTAATTCACCATTAAAAATTAAGAAATTGCAATCAAAATGAAGGTTAGGGTAAGATAGTTACCTAGATTAGACAGAATGGAAAATGATGGACTGATTCCTGTATAATCTTCACAACAAATTTGAATTCAAAATGGGGTTTTCTCCAGTAAACTTGGGTAAAAATGAAATGGTAAAAACGTTTTACTTTTCTCCCTATTTATTCATTTTTAATAAAATTTTAATATTGTTTTAATTATTTTTTGCCATTTTTACCCATATTTTTTGTCAAATGAAGTTTTAATATTCGTTGCAAAGATTACAGGGAAAATTTATTGATGGTTGGTTATGGAGGAGTTTAATTTTTCATACTCTTAGTTTAATATGAAAAATATTCTGAGTGCTTATTGGTACCATAGTCATGCTCGTTAAAAATCAAGGAAAAAGGTATCGAGTATCCTTTTATCAATTTTTGGGCTCCTAAAATCATTACAAAAAGGAACCCCCCTAGAGTCATATTCAAGCTCTTTTCAGAATCTCTAAATAAGAAAAGATTGTCGATTTTGCTTGTCTTTTTCACTCATAAAATTATTTGAATGGTCGTCTTTCCGATATAGTTTACCCCTTTTTTGGATCGATCATACTATGTATGAAAAAGGAATACTCTAGTCAATATTTGACTAGAAGAGTTGTCCTAGGTATTATTGTATACTTTTTTGGACCTAGGGGACTAAAACTACAAAAACAAACTTTTTCAGAGTCTTCTTTATATATTTTTAGACTCTCTAAACATGAAACGTTACTGAGTTTTATTTATTTGGAGTCGTAAAATTACACATTGAAAGGCTGTTTTTTAGGACCGAACCTCTCCTTTATTAGGTTCGTAAAACATTTGATATTGGAATCATCTATGATAAGCTCCATCAAGCATTTGATACCCTCTTCCAGCTCATTAAAAAACAAAGAGGTATTGATCAATCATGATGGGGGAATTAAAGGAATGGGGAAATAATTTTCATATGTATTAATGGAAGCTTATAGTCACCCTTGAACATGAAACCTATATGCATTTCATTTAAATAGTTGGGTAATCAACTTATCCTCGAGTCGGTCCACTTTCATGAGTCATTTTACTCCAATGAGTCATTCAAAGAATGCATCGTATTTTCTTTGCATTATTTCTGGGCTCTTCCTCATCGAGTCAATGTTTCAAAGTCACTTATATTATTGTTCAATGTTCAACGGGCGTATTTTACCACAACCGACCTCTACAATTACCTTACCTTCTTTTGTGTCGATCATCTCGAGTTAGTACCATAGTTGCTCCATAATCATAATCTCTTCAAATAGCTTTTTTCCAGTTTTGGGTCAATGGTGGGGGAAACATTATGGTCCTCCTTCTATGAGTCTATTCATGTCGACTTCAACACATCATCTGGGAATTAGACATAGAAACCAGTTAGTACCTTGAATATTGCATGCCTCAATGGTAGGTTTCCTCACTTTCGACTGTAGGATTACATCATTGGCCTTTGATTGAAAGATTACACCGAGTGTTAGACTTCAAATTATCAATTTAGATTTAGAGGAATGTACTAGGCTAACTTTGGAAACATTAACATCAATGATGATATCCCTCACACTTATTAATGGTATACCTTAATAACCAATAATCGAGTGGTTTCTACTATGTTTGACGTCAAAACATCTATTCACATGGATATAATTGTACCATTTGTGTTTGGGATGAATAACTTGGGTCTTATTTAGGAATTTCATTCATAATATCTACCTTCCCTAGGTTCTGATGGAGTATTTTATATGTGTCATTGCATATATCAACAATGTATGTTTAGTTTCTATGCTCATATTTGAGTCATTATAACATAGATCTACATTTTATTACTTGGTAGCTATGTTCAAATTTGAGTCCTTCGAAATGGATCTACATTGTATTTTAGTAACCACAATTTGAGTTTTTCCACATGGATTTGCATTGTATTGGTCGGAATCCATGTTATGATTCATTTGGGACATATGTATTAGAGTATATTGAACTGCACAAGGTTCTTGTTTATTGTTGACTACAAGTTTTCGATGGATGATCCTTTTTCTCAATGTTATAACCTTTATCTATCAAAGTATCTCACTTATTGTATCCCTCTAGCCTCATACTTTGGGGGGGAATTTGTTACACCTAAATCTCATCATCACCATGATCTTGAAATATGTACCTATATGTTTTCCTCAATCCCTAAAAGTATGCAATGCCAAATTGATTGAAAAGTAGGTTTTCCCTTTTTCATTTTTTCATTGGTTACAACAATGTCACACCTTACACACTGTCAACAAGCGTCATAACCTACCAACACACCTTGCACACTGACAACATGTGTCGCTGATTCCTTATGTATTATTTCAACATGTGCCACCCCTGATCATTGTATGTTTCCTATTGACAAAGTGTGACACCCTTTACAAAAAGGAAAACATAAGAATTTTTTGAGAAGCTTCTAGAAGGAAGCTCTCATAGAGGCATATCCCACCTAATCCGCATGAGTGGTAGTCAAATTGCTAACCTCTTGGGGATGATCCCTTAATCTTCTCCTTGGAATAATAAACCCCTTCTATCCCTTTTGGCCTATAAATTATTGGTCACCCTTCATGTTTGAGAGAGAGGAGTGAGAGCACCCAAATGTTGGCCAAATAGTTTCGAACCTTTGTTTTGGATCCATTAGCATTTAGGTGAAGCGTTGAGGCAAATATATATTGGAGAGTACTTTCAATAGCAAGGAACCATGGTTGTATTCTTTCCTAAAATTTATTAATACATCAATGTTTTGTTTTCCCATAAATGATTTCTTATTTTATTTAGGATAAATGAGTTGTGATTCCATTTAGAATGATTCTCCTTGGTTAATTATTTGAATATATCATATCATATTGTATGTTTCCATTTGTTCTTGTTTTGTAATCATTTGCAAGTCATATATTCATCTACAAGATTGTAGAGACTTCAAATTAACAAGGATAAGCTTCAGTCAAAGGTATGGATTCATTTTAGTCAAGTGATTTGATAGATTTAGGGAAAGTTTACAATCTTGTACTATTTTTTTCTAGATCTAAATCATTTATACTAGGGAAAGAATATTTGTCTGCATTGATTGAGAAATTATGGTAACTTTGTATAATCTCAAGGTCTTTTTCTTCTTTTCAGAGAGATCTTCGATAAGAGCCTTGAACTCTTTGAACCTTTCAAAAACGTCATCTTTACCTTTCAAAAATTATATCCAAGTCTTACGAGAGTAGTCATCAATAAAAGAGACATAACAAACACACCCTATTAAGAAAGTAGCTAATATTGGTCCAGACACATATGAGTGAACAATATCAAAGATCCCCTTTGCTTTCTTGTTACTGCTTGTAAATGGGATCTTGGTATTCTTTCCTTGAGCACATCCTTTACATACTCCTTCATGATTGATATGGATATTTGGTAGACCTATCACTACCTTTCTCACAATTGGTAATGCTTTGTAGTTCACATGAGAAAGTATTATATTCTATAGTTCACATGGACAAATGATACTAGCTATGAAATATAAATCTGTGTGCCCCTTAAATTTGTAGAGTCCTCTTTCTTCAACACCAATTACAACTGCATTATCTATTGTATTTCCTTTCATCCAGATAACAACTTCACCATCTACAAAAGAAATTTTGAAACCTTTCTTATCTAAATATGATATAAAAACAAAGTTATTCTTTAAACCTAGAACATATAAGACTTATTTCATCTTCATGGTCTTTCTGGATATTATATTGTTAGAGGCTGCTCCCATTCCTTTGATGGGATATTGATAATCATCTCCAAGCTGCACCTTGTGTGGATAGTCTTTTTGGGTAAGACACAAGAGAGAGTCTTTGTGACCTGTCATATGTTTGGAAGCACCACTATATATGATTCAAGTGTCACTTCCATGAGAGACCGATCTAGTGAGATAAAATTAATACAATATTATTTGGTAGAGTCTTCATTTTCTATAACCTTCTCTTCATCTAATTCATTATATTTGACTGCATGGGCATGGAAGTTTCGGTTCTTTTAATTGAACTTGTCTTTGTTAAGTTGATAATGTCTAGAAACGTGTCCCGACTTATGACATGTATAACATTTTGTTGATGCCTGGAAAATTCCTAGGTACCGATAGTAGGGATTCTCCCCGATAAACGATCCCAAATAGATCGTCCACCGTTTGGTATAGGGAATCCGTCCAGTTAACGATCTGACTACCATACAATTAAATGTGTTCTTAAGTTTTATCGGTCACGACCCAATCCACCATTTTGTGTTTTCTTTTAATGAAAGATGAAATGAAAATGCCTAAGCTAAATGCAGGTAAGTAATGAACAAGAACCTCACAAGTGATGCATAGGTTCTTACCTCCCATCTTATCGTTCCTTCTTTATCAATTACTTCTTTAAATCTGAATCTAAACAAGTATATTATATTCTAATCTACTCTAGTATAATCTATTCTATCCTCATAGGGAGAAGATTTAAAAGTTGGAGCAATGTACAGTAATTATTCATAATGATCTCACAGATAGTTGTTTCAATTTCATATGCATATTTACAACGAAAAGATTATCAAAGAAATCTTTGACATAATACAACATTAATTATTTGATTCATGCACAGATCTTTATATAGAAAGCAAAATCATTCGTAATCAAAGAAATAATTAAAAATAAGTCAGAACGATCTCACAGTTATATGGAAACAAGAAGAAGTAATTCCACATTTAAAATTCCACACATCCCATGCAAATTATTGTGCAGTCCTTTTCCAGCAAGTAGATCCTTCTTTATTAGCAGAAAAAATGAGTTCTCCTTACAAAATAATCCAGCCTCCTTGTGCTAGCAAATATTCCTTTAACTCTACTATCTATCTGTATTTATATTACAATTACAATTTGTCATCTAGTGACTCATCAACTTCCCTAACCCTAGGAATTCCAAAAATTCGTCTTCTAGTGCTTTACATTAGGAAAATGACAAAATACATAAAAGACAAAAAATTTCAAATGGGCTTGCCAATATTGAAACATATTCTCCCCATGTGTTGGCTTCTTCTCTGATGGTTTTGTAGTTGATTGGATCCAACATTTGCACGGTCACTTTGTGCATGGCCAAATGTGTTTCCACACATGTTACCTTTTCTCGGGCATATCTACACACATCTTCTAAAATGCATTTGCTGAAAGAATCCTGCCCCACCCAAGTGTTAATATCTTCTTCGTTGACGACTTCTATTTTTTGAAGTTATTGAATATATTCTTGTATTCTATCTTGCAGATGTGCCATATGTTGGTCCTTGTTTGGGAGATCGGTGATCTTTGAAACCAAATAAAGCTGGCATTTCTCGTGGACTTGACGCATATTTTTATAGAAATGATCACATTTCTCCAGAGTTTTGGTAATTTTATTGTTTAATCTTACAGAGGATTTTCTGCAAAACTCCAAAAGTTCCATTTCTATTTTTATGCCTTCAGTTGTTTTCTGAGGAAGGTGTTCTAGAAACTTTGAGTTAGCCTTTACCTAGGTCAACTAGCTCTTAACCTTTTCTGTGAATTCCATTAGTCCTTTTCTAAAATTCATTGATTCTATTGCAATTAAATTTAATCTTGTCACCATCAGACTTACTTTATACATTTCACCCGAGAGATTAACTTAAGCTTGGTGTATCTTTCTTCGGATTTTGTGGGCCTGGTCGCGAAAAAGAATGATGTCTTGTTGTCTCTCATTAGATTTCTTTAACTGATTTTCTAGGGATTCCTTATGTGCCACCAACTCTTCTACTTGGTTTTTTAATTCTCCCACCTATTGGCTCATCGCAGACTCTCTTGATTCCAATTCATATATCCTGGATTCAAAATCCTTCCTCTCTCCCTCCATAATTATTACCTGTACATCCAATGCATCCTTTTATGTCTCCAAAGCTTGGTATTCCATATATATTCTTTCCTTTTATAAGAGGATATCATCATGCTTTATTTTTAATTCTATTCCCTCTCCTTGTGTCTTAACCAGACTATCTTTCATCTTGAGCATTTTTTCCTTGTGATTCTCTACATTTTCCATCAACTGGTCAACGTTATCGGCTTTGGATTTTGCAGCTACTATATTCATGGAGGCGATGAATTTAGGGTCTTTGTGAGTACCCTCCATTATTTTATTTCCACTCACTGTAACCATGTCATCCCGTGTACCCATCTTCAACCGCTTCTTTGACATTCTGGTGATAGTCTTTCTTGATTTATAAAAAATGATGGTATCTAAGCAAGCCACTATGTGCTGCTTAGAAGGGATAAATGCAGTAATGTCAAGTTCTCCAAAAGGAATGTGTCTGCTGATGATTGTTCAACCAGATGAAGTGGGGAGTTCTGGATCCATTGGGTTATTCTGGGTTGCTTCCCTATCTAAATATTCCCTGATCTTATCTTCTTCTTCCTTTCTTTTTATTTCTTCAGCAGCTTCCTCAACTTCCTTTTGTGCTCTTTCTTCTTCTTATTTCAGTAATATTTCCTCTTCCTGTCGCTTCAGAGCTTCTTATTCTCTATTTTTCTTCTGAGCTTCTTCAGCTTGTCTCTTTTTAGCCTATTTTCTTAGTTTTTTCTCTGCTTCATCATGTTGTAACTTCAAGGACTCCTCCTTTTGTTTCTGCATCTTCTTCTCTACTACACTACTACCGTCTTTAATCCCGCTGGTGCCACTTTTCTTCTTGAAACACTTGCTTAACTCAGTTAGATTACTATAATTTATGTATACGTATTCATCCTTGTTAAATTGATCTTAATATTCGTAATGGATTTTGATGGTCACTCAATGATCAATGACCTTACCTCTGCTATCATTCCTCTGGAAACCTTTCCCACCAAAATGAAAAATCTCCAATTCTTTTACAAAATCAGTTGCACCTTTGACCTTGGAGAACTTTTATCCTCCTATGTAGAAAGGTATTGGTGGAAAGGTTTCGTTTTTCATATCATGAAGAAATTTTCCTACTCCATTTATGAACACTAGTCTTATTGCTTCTTTGTGGACTACGTAGTCTATGGCGTACTTGGGAACCAGGGACGTACCTCTAGATCATCCATACATTCTCAAGTATGTTCCTTCCTGCGAGAAAAATATTCTCCATACTTGAAGAAAACTTCCATGGCATTATTAGACAAGAAGTTTGGTTCTTTGAGGAAAATAAGCTCATAAAGGGGCATCAAAAAATCCTCACAAATAAGTTTGTAGAAGCCCGCATACTTATGTTCCTAGAGAATATGATAAGAAACATACACAGGAGTCTCGTTTTGTGTCCAAATGCACCCAATCTTAGAGAAAGGGTGTCTACACAAGATGCAATCAATTAGGTAAGATGACATGTAAAATTCTAACCTCTTCTAGGTTATACCTCCCTATGTTGCTGCTACATAGGATGGAATACTGTCCGATATGATGTTTTCCCAGTTAAAAATAGTGCCCTCAAAGGCTACATAATAAATGAAAGGAATCCAATTAAAATTATGGAAGGTGCCATTAGCGCGGCCAAAAATTCTGTTCAACATCAAAGCTATGATCCTCAAAGGGGTCATATGCTTTAGGACTCATATTCCCCAGTTTCCTTTTGGCATAATTTTTTTTTGTGGCATCATTATTTTCTTTGCACAATCTAAAATATCAAGATTTACCATTTTGACCCAATCATTAGTCATCATAACCTGTGCAGGGGGTGGCTTGCAGGCCAAGGTTATGTAAGTTGGAGTGAATGAAGCAAAATTCTCCCCTTTTACATTAGAGATAATACTTGTAGAATAATTCATCTGAGGCAGAATCCACCCGATAACCTGTGAGCACAGGAAAAACACCAGTGGAGGCCTTAGTGATTCCTGAGTTTTTTATGTTTTGGTATAGGAACATTTCTTCGAGCCCAGCATCTAGGACATTCTAATCTCTAATCATCTGATAGAGTTATCCCCATTTGAATTATAGGGAAACTTTTGTGATAGCCTTAGTATCCTCAAATTTGATTTCCATCCTAGAGATGATCTCCACATCTGAATCAACCTCACTTGTCTTCGTTTTATTCTTACCACCCCTTTTAGGCATTGTGTAAGTTCGTTGTTTTTCAAATTTGTTCTTCAGAAAGTAATCTTGTTAGGTAAAAGTAGAACCCGTGACATTGGTGTAATGAGAGGTGTCTTAGTAATTCTGTAGATGTTCTGAATAAAGAAATAGACATATATTATTTCCCTTAAGTATTCTATTATGAAAATAAAAGTTGCGATATGTATGCATCTTCGTTTGCGTGTCTATTAATATTTGTTGATTGTATAGGGGTTAATGGAGATTACGAGCTTAATTCCCAACCTTTTATTTATTAATTCTGAAATATCAAGGCAATAAGTTTTACTCACAATCTTATTCTGAGGTGAGGATGTGCAAAAAGGTGAAAACATCATAATGTTGCAATGGCTAATTTCACAGTGATGAAAGGTGGACTCTCAAACCCTAAAAACCTTGTGATCCCATTATTATCATCAAAACAAAGACATAGAGGTTTTATGTAACATCGCCAATAACCCTTTTATTCTGTTGCATTTAAGGGGTGTTCAACATATTCTCCCATGATAGTCACAGCGGAGTAAAAATCATGAGTATGCACAATAATTGTATTGGAAAAAGCCCTCCTTTTAAACATAATATGTAAATCCCAATGTCAAAGAAGCGAAGATGAGCAAATACTTTGGATTGGGTGGGTATCTTCATCCTAACTTGTAAATGATGTGAAGTAAGGTACAAGAAAAAACTCATAATAAATGATTATGTTCGGTTTGGGGAAGATATTTTCCCTAAAAAAAATGAACGCATAACCAGTTTCCCAATGCGATGGTCATGCGGAAAAGGAACACTCCATAGGAAAATACATGGAGGATGGGCCGAACGCATATGAGCGTGGTGTTGAAGAGGTTTTTATTTCCTACCAGCTAGGGCACGAAGATGACCATGAGGCCAAAGAGCTACTCAAAAACACCCTTAGAGGATTCTATCTACGCAAACTGAAACAAAAATACCCTACGGACTGCAGATGAACATTCGACTAGGTAAGGGGTTACAAAAATGGAGGTAAACACTTTATCAAAAAGGAATAACAACTATGATGCGTTCAAGCCAAGTTCCTACACCATATATAAAATAATTCTACTTTAGTAAAAAACTTACAAGAGTACAAGGTCAAAGTGACTACCTGTCAACTGTAGAATGTACACAGTGTTGGGCTAAAAGCAAAACTCTAGATGTCTCTTGGTGGTTGGTTTCTTCTCAAATGGCATTCGCGGGATAGAAAAAAAAATAACTCACCCGTTTATAAATAAAAAATGATAAAATCCGTCATTAATGCTATTGTTGTGTGACTTGAATGCGGTGGTTGAAGCATTGAATACGGTAGGTGGCCAAAACATTGTTCAGCCCCATGCACATTTTCTCGCGACTGCAAGTTTTGTGTTGCCGATGGTATCATTGTACACTTCTAATTTAGCCCGATCACTTCAATGACATTTTTTATGTTTTGCCGATAATTTCGGCATCATTATCCCAATGTCTTCAACCACGGGACTTGTCACCACTTTGATGAGTTTGAGAGATCGCACCCTTTTATTTGGACTGTTGACTTCTTCAGGAAAAAATCATGAGTATCCTTCAACCATTTTGATGTGACACTCTAAGTTGGCCTGAACTTCTTTGTTTAACAAAAAATACAAGTCCTTCAACCGTGTGGGCATAAACTCACCCATTTCCTTCGATTGGATTTTTCTCTGCTCCTATTCTATCAATTATGGCCCTCTTGGAAAAATGGGCAGCAAATAATAGTTGGAAGCATTCATTTATATTTTCTATCATTTCAGAGATGAATCATGAGTTACTCCCAACCGTGTTGGTGAGCTTCATTGAGTTGTGCCAAAAAAGTGCTTCAGGAAAAACTTATTTTTCCCAAGCTGACCGTGTCAGCGAGATTAGCTGAGTTCCTCCTCCGATATGTCGAAAAAAAAACATGAGTTTTAACATAGACAAAAATTATTTGCTTAAAATTTTGGAAAAAATAAGTGTTTAGGAAGGATTCTCTAGAGTTAAAAAACTAGTCTAAGTAAAATTTCAACCAAAAAATATAAGGAGGGGCCCTAAAATATAAAAAAAAATGGGAATTAGTTGCAGCAGAAACAATTGGAGACTAGCCGATGAACACAGATCTCTAAAAAACTATCTTTCGAAAACAAGACTGCTACATTATACTAGAATGTAGATATACATCAATTTCTTCAATGAATTCTTCCAGATCATTTAAAAGACTAGACTTATCCAGGGATGTAATTTTTTGTGCATCACATTGATTGTCGTCCTTTGGGGAGTAGGGTAACCAGGATTAGGATTCCTGATAACTCTCTTAGGGACAAAATATGAGATTCATTTTGCCTCTGGCTTTTGGTTTCCACTAGATATGACTCCACATGATTGTAACAAGGTTAGACAGATGTATTCGTTTGTTCCTCATTCCCATGCTATTAGCATTCTTTTTTATGCTTTATTTTAAATGAAAATTTTCTTCTGAGCCTTCCTTGACTGCTTCTTCTACTTTGGGAATTTGGTATGGGTTCTTCCATCCAGAATGTCATTTTGTGTGAGTGATAAACTTGTTTCAAGCTCAAGGACAGAGAAAAACCTCTCCGAGCAATCCTTTTAATCTGCTAGTTTATTATTTCAACATATTTTATTTGATGTAGACTATTTGTCTTGGAATTTGACTCTTTACTATAATTATTTTGGCTTTAATCTGTAGCATGTGATTATTTTGAATGCCATACATCTGTTAGACCTGCTTCCTTTCTATGGGTCTATCATGGTGGGATTCCTAAGACAAATATTAGTGTTAGATTGGACGGAGCACCAAGATAGTAGTCTAGACCTCATGAGCCTTAGTGATTTTACAGGGTTTAAAATTAATTCAATGTGTACCTAAAATTAGCTTCTCTTTCTATAGCCTATCAATAATGAAAGAATCTAAAATTTGATCAAAATTTACCACACATGTTTTCCCGTAAACAAATCCTAACTTTCAAAGACCTTTGAGATTATTCAAATTCCTATGTTTCCAAGCGTCAAAGATTGAGCTGGTTTATTATAAGTAAATAAAAATAAAAAAGTGCATCAAAGTAAATCGGAAAGGGAAAGAAAACAAAATGAAAAAAAGAAAATAAAGGTTTTATTTATGTACAAAAGTGCTCCAAAATCCTAGGTAAAGTACTATTTGAGAACAAGGCCATTTATAGGAAGAATTTCTTCCTGCCCTTGTAAATATTGCAACTTGTAAGTTGAGGGGCCAATCTTCTCAACAATATGATAGGGACCAACACATAGATGTTGAAATTTCGTGTGTTTTCCCTTCTCGGCATGCGGGTGATCCCACTTTAAGACCAAGTCTCCTACTTCAAAGTTCCCCTTCCCAGATTTTTGTTCATCAAACCATCTCTTAACAATGTCCTGATGTTGGTTAAATCTATCTTTGGACTTTTGTCTAGATTCTTCAAGTTTCAACACAGTGTTGATTTGTTCTTGTAATATCTCGCTACCGGATCCTTGTGAGGCTTGAGCTAATTGCAAGGATGGAAGCAGAATGTTTGGGGGTAAAATAGATTCCTTCCAATAAACCAGAGTATAGGGAGAGTCTCCTAAGGAATTATTTGGGGTGACCCTATATTCCCATAGTGCATTTGGAAGGGTTGTGTTCTAATTTATTTGATTCTCAAAAATGGTTTTCTTCAAAATTCGAATGAGATTCTTCTAACCCATTTCCCCGAGGATAATAATTTGTTGAATAGTGTAATTTTATTCCCTTTTCACAAGAAAATACAGTTATCATAATAGATGATAAATAAGATGCATTATCAAAAACAAGGGAAATTGGAACCCCAAACATGGTCATAATGTTCTCTTGTAGAAAGTTGATGACCGCATCTTCATTCACTTTGCACAATGGGACCACTTCAACCCATTGTGTGAAATAATACATAGCCGTAAGGATGTACTGATGTTTTAGTGAAGAGTTTGGATTGATTTCTCCAATAATATCTATGCCCCACTGTTTGAATGGTTCTAAAATAATGACGGGCTGTAATGGTCAGGTTTCTCTTGACAATCTACCACCACTCCTTTGGCAGACATCACAATTTCTCACATAGGCATGAGAAGCTTTGAATAGAGTGGGATAATAGTAACCAGCTCTAAGAATCTTATGATCGGTGGTATCTCCCGAGAAATTCCCTCCTACAGGATCGTCATGCAATTCTTTAACTATTTTGGATGCATCTTCCTTCTCAAGACACCTAAGAAAAACTCCATCATAGTTCCTCCTAAAAAGTACTCCATTTATTATCTAATAAGAGGATGAATTCCATCGAAGTTCCCTTCTCTGCTTGAAGTTCCAATGTTCTGGTAGATGTCCTTGCTGAAGATAATGCACTAAATCTCTATAACATGATTCAGGAATAGTGAAAATGGGACATACATCAATAAAGTTTAATTTAGCTTCATTCTCCAAATCATAATATTCATTGTCATGAACTTCCACAAGAAACTTGCACAACCATTGACCTTTAATGATAGTAACCGGATTGAATTCCAAATCATATTCTTGTAGTCTTGTCACCCAGTTTCCTTTTCACTAACACAATTATTTCTGTATGAAGAGGGATCGGATAACTGAATGAGGAAGAATAACTTTCGTTCTGCTTTTTGAAATATAAGGCCTGAATTGTTTTAATTCCTTGAAAACTGCATACGCCTATTCGTCAACAGTTGGGTAATTCAATTCAAATCCTTGAATATAGTGCTCATAAATGATATTGGGTATTCATCTCCTAATTATCCTTTCTAAGTGAGCATCATCGTGAGAGTGTTATCTAAAGCAAAAGTGTATAGAATAAAATCCTTTTCAAAGTATGGTCTCCTTAAAGAGAGAAAATGAGCTATTTTTGTTTTGATGTCTTTAAAAGAGACCTTCTTGATATCGGTCCACTTGAACTATACACTTTGCTTCACCATTTGCTGTAAATATTTTACAATTTGTACAAAATCTAGTACAAACCTTCGAACAAAATTGATTGTTCCCATGCAGAACTGCATAGATTTTTTATTATGGAGAAAGGGAATATGAGACATAAATTCAACTCTCTCTGGGTCTATCAATTCCCTTCTTTGAAATGACGTGACCGAACAAGTTTCCTTCCAAAACTGTGAAAATTCTCTTCTTTAGATTTAAAGATATGCCATATTTTCTACAGTGGTAAAAAATCTGTTTCAAGTGAAAAACATGGTCTTCTATTTTCTTGGAGAAAAATATCACATCATCTAGATATACCACCACACAATGGCTGATTAATCCTCGGAATGAAATGCCCATGGCCCTCTGAAATGTATCTCTAACATTTATTAGTCCAAACTACATTCTTCTATAAGAGAACATTCCCCACTTTGTGTGAAATGTAGTCTTCAGTCGATCTTGTTCAGCCACAAGAACTTGATTGTAACATGAGAAACCATATAAAAGGGAGAACAACTCTGATCCTGATACCATTTGAATATTTTGTTCCATCGGTGGAACTGGATATTATCTTTATATGACTCTCTATTCAGATTTTGGAAGTCAACACACATTCATATCTCTCCCGAGTTCTTCCTTACTGGAACTAAATTTTCCACCCACTCGGAATGTCAAACTCTGAAGATAATATTTGCATCTAGTAACTTCTTTACTTCATTTTGAATTAAAGGATCTAGGTTGCATTTTCCCGAGTTGTTGTTGAAATGGTTTTGTGCTTGTCTTAATAGGAATGATATGTTGAATGATGCATGTATCATATGTTTTTAGATCTCCATATGTCAAGGTGAAAATATTTTTATATTTCTGAAACAATTTAATGAACTGACATATTTCTCAAGGAGAGCAACAATTTCCCAAATTTACATACTTGGGCTCAACTTTAGAACCTAAATTTATCAGCTCTTATTGCATAGATGAACTATTGGTTTTGATGTTGGTTGGTTTTCTGAATTTGTTTTGTAGATCGAGATTCCCTCAAGTGTCCTTACTCCTTTGGGAATGAAATTTCATTTGGTCACCTCTCTATTTTGTAAATCCGCATGATGTTCTTCATCATCAATTACAGATTCTTTGAAAACTTCATCATTGGTCAGAAAATTGATAATCTGTTCATCGTCATCAAGCACCCTCATATTTGTGATATTGTGAGCTACCGATGGCTTGAAAATAAGTTCAATGGAACACTTATGATTAGTTGGCACTAACCTAGAAGCAGAAGTAGCTAATAAATCAGCTGCAGTATTTTATAATCTAGGAATTGAATTTATATTAAAAGTGTTAAAAAGTTCTATAAAATTCCATACTTTAGCTTGATATCTTTTAAGGTGTGGAGATAAACAATTAACTATGTCTCTTATTTTCCTATCAAATATCTTAGAATTGTTGAAAATTTTTAAATTTTTTACATTTAGTTCAATGGATTTTTTTAAGCCTTGGACTAGAGCTTCATATTTAGCGGTATTGTTTATGCATTCAAACTATAGCCTACAAGAGAGAGAATGTTTATTCTTTTTAGGATCAATCAAGACACAACATGCTCCTGACCCTTCTTGTGTTTTAGAACCGTCAAAATACAAAATCCAAAATTTATCTTCTAAACTACTTGGTTAGTATAATTTCCTACGTTAATGACTAAATTTACTATGTTACAATCAATATCATCAGTCCGTGAAAATTGAAGGAGATCGGACCATGTCTCTGATTCACAACTGGCTTCCTCAGCATGGTAATTCCTCAGTTCAAGTTCTAAAAAGTAGTTTCCCAAAACTAAAGATGAGAAATTTATCGGCTCCTTCTTTTCTTCCAACTGAGTTACATTCTGTTTCATATGTGGTTCCCTCGGTATCTTAATCTAATTTTGACTATTTTGGTATGGAAGCGACATGTGAGACTAATCAGTTTTAAAGTAACCATTAAGTTTCGTTGACCAGTCCCTATTCAATATTAATCCATAAGCCTCAAGTATATCTAACACCATAATATCTATGAACTGACACACTATAGGATCTGCAGACAATCGAATTAGCACACATTAGAGGAAATTTGAACTCAAAATGGGCCTTTTAACTTTAACTCAAATTCCATGCCATCATGTGTTAACCAATGAAATTGCTTTAAATTTGAAATACCGTATAGGTCTTAAACACTTTTTTAATATAAATTTGGGGATAGGTATCATAAAAAAAACTACTTTTTTTGTTGTATTTTCGACATATCTCCCCGTGTTTTTACTCAAATTTCGATCAAGAGAGCTCATTGGATGCGGAATTAAATTACACATCCAACGAGCACCCACTCAGCATACTTTTGACGGACCCCGCTACCCCAAAAACAAGAAATACCTGAAAAAATGTGATGATGATGTCATCATCACGTTTTTTCAGGTATTTCTTGTTTTTGGGGTAGCAGGGTCCATCAAAAGTATGCTGAGTGGGTACTCATTGGATGCGGAATTTAATTTCACATCCAATGAGCTCTCCCGATCGAAATTTGAATAAAAACATGGGGAGATATATCGAATACAAACAAAAAAGTAGTTTTTTTCTTTTCTTCCTCCAAAATTAATAAATCTTATTTTATTATTTTTACTATTATTTTATTAATTTTTTTTAGGAGGCCCATTTTGAGTTGAAATTTCCTCTAATTTATTTCATCTCCCCTATAAACTTAACAACATGCCTATCTAATTGAATGATCCGATATGGGGATGGTGTTGGTTGGCCATTAATATTCTTACAAATAGAAGGTGGCATAACATTGGACGAGGCTCCAGAATACACCAAATAGTTATGTACATTGTGATTAAAAATTTCAAATGATAACAGGAAAGGCAGAGTTTGAGATTTAGATTTGCCACCAATGCTTGATTCTTTAATCTCAGTACCAGATTCAATGGATTCCGATGTACTATTGGGTTGTGTATCAAAGGATTCCAATGGTTTCTTTCTTTGCTGAGGCATATTACATAATTCAAATAAAGAAATATTCACTTTAGTTTTCTTAATGTCTTCCACAATATCATACCCCATGTCATATTCTACCGAACTTGTCTTAGTACTTTCTATTTTTTTGTCAAGGTTTTCATAGATTTATTAACTACTGTATTTGTCTCTTTTATTTTTTTTGGATTAAACTTAGGTTGTGTTTGAGTAGTGCTGATAATTTTCTTCGTGTTTTCTTTTATCTTCATTGTTTTAGGCAGCACTAAACTTTGATCCATTATCGGTGCTTTAATCCTAGTTGTAACATTTATTGATGAAACTTGAATTTCATCAATCTGCTCTTCCTCGCTCAACCCCAATGCGGGTTCCCAATCCCATAATACCATTGTGGTTTATTCATTTGTTTCTTCTGGATCATTTGTTTCATCTACCTCGGGATCTTTCAATTGGGAATCTAACAGTTTATTCATAACCAAGTTCATCGATTTTTTCCACTGCGGGAAACTTTTTTTAGAGTGATGTTCTTGATGAAAAGTATAGAAATGGTCCATGCCTACTTCATTAAAATTTAAAACAACAGAATTAATTAGAGGCGGTTGAGGCTATCCAATTTATTCTCATTTCTTATAATAAGGATTGAATGGTTTTCTAGATGAACTAGCTCCCTTGTCCTTTTCTAAGTCTACTATCTTATTTGATAACTTATGTACCATTTTGACCGCATTTTCTAACTCATTCGAGTGTTCTTATTTGGGTCTGGTTAACAACAAAGGTTTTTTACTGGATGGTGTTTTCACTTCTGGTTCTGAAGTGTGCTTCTCTCTACTATCAAGATCAACTTCCACCCTTTTAGCTTCTTCATAGTTTTCTATCAGTGTGAGATTAACTGCCCTTTTTACAAACATTTCTATAGGTGGGTATAGTGTTGTAGTATAATATTCTACTAAATACTCTTCAGTTGGTTTTTTTGTAGCACTAAAACTTCTTAAAAGAGTAGTGAACCTTTGATTGAAATCATGGAACTTCTCTTTCTTTTCCATATTCATAGACAATAACTCTTTCATTAGTGTGGTCATGGTTTTCTGGTTGTTGAATTTACTCTAAACATTCTCTCAAAAGTATCCCAGTTTTCTATTGAGTTAGCTTGTATACTAAAATACCACACAGACACTTTGGGCTCGAAAGTAAATGGGAACAGTTTGCAGACAATGTTTTCATGATCAACGTTGAGAAGACATAGTGCGAGGTGAAAATTTTTTAGATGCTCTTCGGTGGAGATACCCCTTCGAGGATAAAACTTTGGTAGCAATCATTCTGGGTACTTGGGTAGATCATGTAAAGGTGAAACCAAGTTAAGTGGCATCTTGGCTCTCCATGCAGGTTGATTTATAGTGGCAATAACTTGGGGTCGATATTGTGGTGGAGAATGTGGGAAAACTTGAGATGTAGGAGACTCTGGTGCCAACTGATCAAGAGGTTGAGTGATTTCTTGGGTTGATAGATACACCAATTCTTCCAAATTTTCTACAAGGATCGAATATTGAGTATAATATATTTCTTTCTTTGGAGCCTTCCTTCTTGGTAATGCAGGGATTACTTTCAATACTCCAAGTTTCTTAACATAAAGTCTGGTATTCCTATGAAAGTGATCAACTTATTCGAATGGGACAATGTACAAACATTCTGTGTCTTCTTCTTCAAAACTTACCCTTTCTTGTTCTTCAGATTCAAGAATAAAATCTTCAGGGAAAGGAATTTCAGATGTTGTTCTAGTGGAATCTTTTCTTACGAACGTATTTCCTCTGTCAGCCATGCATTGGCCACCTTCTTTGTAGCACCAAATCTGTTGATTCCAGGAAAATAACCAGGTACACACAGTATGGATTCTCCCCAATAATCGGTCCCAAATAGATCGTCCACCATTTGGTATGGAGAATCCATCCGTTTAATGGTCCGACTACGGTATATTTAAATGTGTTCTTAAGTTTTATCGGTCACGACCTAATCCACCATTTTTTGTTTTCTTTTAATGAAATCTGAGCTACAAATGCCTAAGCTAAATGACAGTAATTAATGAACAAGAACCTCACAAGTGATGCACATTTTCTTACCTCCCATCTTATCATTCCTTCTTTCTCAATTACTTCTTTAAATCTAAATATAAACAAGTCTAATTGATTTTAATCTACTCTAGTCTAATATATTCTATCCTCGTAGGGAGAAGATTTAAAAGTTGGAGAAATGTACTATAATTATTCATAATAATCTTAGAGATAGTTGTTTCAATTTCATATGCATATTTACAGTAGAAATATTATCAAAGAAAGCTTTGACATAATAAAACATTCATTACTCAATTCATGCACAAATATTTATATAGAAAGAAAAACCATTCGTAATCAAAGAACTAATTCAAAAGAAGTCAAAACGATGTCACAGTTGTATGGAAATAAGAAGAGTAATTCCACATTTGAAATTCCACACATCCCATGAAAATTCCTATGCAGTCCTTTCCCAGCAAGTAGGTCCTTCTTTATTAGCAGATAAAATGAGTTCTCCATAAAAAATAATCCAGCCTCCTTGTGCTAGAGAAAAGTCCTTCAACTCTACTCTCTATCTCTATTTATATTACAATTACAATTTTCCATCTAGTGACTCATCGACTTCCCTAACCCTAAGAATTCCAAAAATTCATCTTCTAGTGCTTTACATTAGGAAAATGACAAAATACATAAAAGAAAAAAAATTTCAAGCGGGCCCTAGCAAGCTTGAAACATATTCTCCCCATATGTTGGCTTCTTCTGCGATGGTTTTGCAGCTGATTCGATCCAACATTTCCATGGTCACTTCGTGGATGGCCAGCTTTGTTTCCATGCGTGTTACCTTTTTTGGGGAATATCTAGAAACGTCTTCTAAAATGTAATTGCTGATAGAATCTTGCCCCACCCAAGTGTTATTTTATTCTTCGTTGACAACTTCTATTTTCTGAAGGTATTGAATATCTTCTTGTAGTCTATCTTGCAGATGTGCCATATGCTCATCCTTGTTTGGGAGATCGATGATCCTTGCAACCAAAGAAATATGGAATTTCTCGTGGAATTGACACATCGTTTTATAGAAACCATCACATTTCTCTAGAGTTTTGGTAATTTCATTATTTAACCTTATGGAGGCTTTTCTCCAAAACTCCAAAAGTGTCATTTCTATTTTTATGCCTTTGGCTTATTTCTAAGGAAGGTGTTCTGGACACTTTGAGTCAGCCTCTACCCAGGTCAATTGGATCTTAACCTTTTATACGACTTCCATTAGTCCTTTTCTAAAATTCAGTGACTATGTTACAATTACCTTTAATCTTGTCACCATCAGAATTACTTTATAGATTTCACCCAAGAGATTAACTTGAGCTTGATGTATCTTTCTTCAGATTTTGTAGGCTTGGTCATGGAAAGGAGTGATGTCATGTTGTCTCTCATTAGATATCTTTATTTTATTTTCTATAAATCCCTTAGGTGCCACCAACTCTTCTACTTGGTTTTTTAATTCTCCCACCTGTTGGCTCATCGTTGGCTCTCTTAATTCTAGTTTTGATATCCTAGCTTCAAAATCCTTCCTCTCTCCCTCCATAATTATTACATGTACATCCAATGCATCATTATCTATCTCCAAAGCTTGGTATTTCCTCTAGATTCTTTCCTTTTCTGAGAGGGTAGCATCGTTCTTTCTTTTCAATTCTATTCCCTCTCCTCATGGCTTAACCTGACTATCTTTTAGCTTGAGCATTTTTTTCCTTGTGATGCTCTACATTTTCCATCAACTGGTCAACGTTATCGATGCTGGATTATGTAGCTGATATATTCACAGAGACCATGAACTTAGGGTATTTGTCATTACCCTCCATGATTGTATTTTTAGTCACTGTAACCACTTCATCCTGCATACCCATCTTCAACTGCTTCTCTGACCTTCTAGTGATAGTATTTTTTTATTTATAAAAAATGATGGTATCTAAGCGAGCCACTGTGTGCTTCTTAGAAGGAGTGAATGGAGTAAGCCCAAGTTCTCCAAAAGGAATGTGTCCTCCTATGATTGTTCCACCTGATGACGAGGGGGGTTTTTAACCCATTGGGTTATTCTGTGCTTCTTCCCGATCCAAATCTTCCCTGATATTGTCTTCATCTTCCTTCCTTTTTAGTTCTTCGGCAGCTTCCTCAACTTCCTTTTGCACTCTTTATTCTTATTCTTTCAGTAATATTTCCTTTTCCTGATGCTTCAGAGCTTCTTCTTCTTCCTTCTGCTTCTGAGATTCTTCATCTTGTCTCTTTTCAACATCTTCTCTTAGATTTTTCTCTACTTCGGCCTGTTGTAACTTCAAGGACTCCTCCTTTTGTTTTTGCAACTTCTTCTCTGCTGCAATGTTGCCATCTTTAATCCCGCTGGTGCCACTTTTATTCTTGAAACAGTTGCTCAAATCAGTTAGATTACTAGCCCTTATTTATACTTACTCATCCATGTTAAAGTGATCTAAGTATTCATAATTGATTTTGACGGTCGTGCAATCCTCTGCGGCCTTACCTCTGCTATCATTCCTATGGAAACTTTTCTCACCAAAATGAAAAATCTCCAATTCTTTTACAAAATCACTTGCACCTTTGACCTTGGAGAACATATATCCTCCTATGCAAAAAGGTAGCGGTGGAAAGGTTTCCTTTTTCATATCATGAAGGAAGTTTCCTACTCCATTTATGAACACTTTCCTTACTGCTTATTTGTGGACCACATAGTCCATGGCATACTTTGGAAAAAGGAATGGAGCTCTAGATCCTCCATAAATTCTTAGGTATGTTCCATCCTGTGAGAAAAAATAGTCTCCATACTTGCAGATAATTTCAATGGCATCATCAGACAGGCAGTTTGGTTCTTTGAGGAAAATCAGATCATAAAGGGGCATCAGAAACTCCTCACAAAAAAGTTTGTAGAATCCCGCATACTTATGTGCCCAGAGAATATGATAAGCAACATACACAAGAGTCTCGGTTTGTGTCCAAGTGCACCCAATATTGGTGAAAGGGTGTCTGCACAAGATGCAGTCAATCAGGTAAGATGACATGTAAAATTTCAACCTCTTTTGGGTTATACCTCCCTGTGTTGCTGCTACACAGGATGACAGACTGTCTGATATGATGTCTTCCTAGTTAAATATAGTTCCCTCAAAGGCTACATAATAAATGAGGAGAATCCAATTCAAGTTATAAAAGGTTCCATTGGTGTGGCCAAAAATCATGTTCAACATCAAAGATATGATCCTGAAAGGGGTCCATAGGATTTGGGACTCATATTCCCCAGTAGCCTTTTGGCACAATTTTTTCCTTGGCATCATTATTTTTTTTGGACATTCCAAAATATCAAGATTTACCATTTTGACCCAATCATCAATCATCATAACCTGTGTAGGGGGTAGCTTGTAGGCCAAAGTTATGTAAGCTAGAGTGAATGAAGCAAAATCTTACCCTTTTACATTAGATATAATCCTTGTAGAATAATTTGTATGAGGCAGAATCCACCCAATAACCTCTAAGCATGGGAACAACTCCAGTAATGTGGCGTCCTTAGTGATGCCTGATTTTTTTATGTTTTGGTGTAGGAACATTTCTTTGATACCAACATTGGGGAAGTTCTGATATCTAATCATTTGATAGAGTTCTACCCATTTTAATTCTGGGGAAACTCCTGTGATAGCCTTAGTATCCTAGAATTTGATTTCCATATTGGGGATGATCTTCACATCTGAATCAACCTCACGTGTCTTCGCTTTCTTTTTACCACCCTTTTTAGGCATTTTGTGAGTTCGTTCTTTTTCAAATCTATTGTTTAGAAAGTAATCATGTTAGGTAAAAGCATAACCTTTGGCATGGGTGTAATGAGAGGTGTCTTAGTAATGTCGTAGATATTATGAATAAATAAATTGAGATATATTATTGCACTGAAGTATTCTATTGTGAAAAGAAAAGTTGTGATATGTATGCATCTTTGTTCACATGTCTATTAATATTTGTTTATTGTATAGTGGTTAATGGAGATTACGAGCTTGATTCCCAACCTTTTATTTATTAATTCCGATATATCAAGGAAACAAGTTTTACTCACAACCTTATTCCAAGGTGAGGATGTGAAAAAATGTGAAAACATCATAATGTCGCAATGGCTCATTTCATAGTGACGGAAAGTGGACTCTCAAACCCTAAAAACCTTGTGATCCCATTATTATCATCAAAAAAATATCGAGAGGTTTTATGTAACATCCCCAATAGCCCTTTTATAACATTATGTTTATGGGGTGTTCAACATCTTCTCCCAGGATAGCCGTAGTGGAGTAAAAGGCATGAGTATGCACAATAACCGTATTGGAAAAAGCCCTCCTTTTAAGCATAATATATAAATCCCAACATTGGAGAAATGAATATGAACAAGTACTTTGGATTATGTCGGTATCTTCATCCTAACCTAGAAATGATGCGAAGTAAGATATAAGAAAATTCTCATAATAAATGAGTTTTTTCAGCTTAGGGAAGAGCTTTTCCCTAAAAAATATGAATGCATAACCTGTTTCTTGGTGCGATAGTCATGCGGAAAAGGAAAACTTCGTAGGAAAAAATCCATGGAGGATGGGAAAATGCTTATGAGCATGGTGCTAAAGTGGTTTTTCTTTGCTACCAGTTAGGGCACGTAAACGGTTGTGAGGCCAAAGCGCTACTCAAAAACACCCTTAGATAATTCTAGTCGCGCAAAATGAAACAAAAATACCCTAGGGGTCACAAATGAATGTTCTACCAGGTAAGGGGTTACAGAAAGGGAGGTAAATACTTTATCAAAAAGGAATAATGGGTATGATGCATTCAAGCCAAGTTCCTAGGCCATATATAAAATATTTATACTTTAGTAAAAAACTTACAAGAGTACAAGGTCAAAGTGCCTACCATTCAACTCTAGATGTCTCTTAGCGATTGGTTTCTTTTCAAATGGTGTTCATGGGATAAAAACAAAAGAAATTGTATGTTTATATATAAAAATGATAAAAATCGTAATTAATACAGTTGTTGTGTGACTTAAATGCGGTGGTTGAAGAATTGAATATGGTAGGTGGCCAAAACATTGTTTGACATGATGCACTTTTGGTCATGACCACAAGTTTTTTGTTTTCGACAGTATCAGCATACACTTCTAAGTTAGCCTGATAATTTCAGAGACATCATTTATTTTCTGCTGATAGTGTTGACATCACTATCCCAATGTTTTCGACCATGGGACTTGCGACTGCTTCAACAAGTTAGAGAGATTGCGCCCTTTTATTTGGACTGTCGAATTCTTCAGGGAAAACTCATGAGTCTCCTCCGTCCATTTTGGAATGACACTATAAGTTGGCCTGAACTTCTTTGTTTAAAAAAAAATACAAGGCCTTAGACCGTGTCGATAGAAACTCATGATTTTCCTCCGATTGGCTTTGTTGCTGCTCCTATTCTATTAATTATGGCCGTATTAGTGAAAAACTTGAAACTCCCCGAAAACTGGGCAGAAAATAATAGTAGACAACATTCATTTATATTTATGATCGTTTCGTATATGACTCGTGAGTTACTCCTGACCGTGTCGGTGATCTTCGTCGAGTTGTGCCGAAACAATGCTTCACAAAAAACTTCTTTTTCCCAAGCTGGCCGTATCGGTGATACTTACTGAGTTCCTCCTGCTCGTCAGATAAAATCAACAAGTTACTTCGAAATGTCAGTGAAAAAACATGAGTTTTAACTTATACAAACCTTCTTTGCTTAACCTTTTGGGAAAATTAAGTGTTTAAGAAGGATTCTCTAGAGTTAAAAAAACTAGTCTAAGTAAGCTTTCAACCAAAAAAGATAAGGAGGGGCCCTAAAATATAAATATTTTTGAGAAGTAGTTGCAACAAGAATACATTCATAATATGAGTAATCCTTGTTAGGTATCTTAATCCTTTTGAATTCTTATGATGTTCTATAAGGTGATCCTCAATCCTTCCTTTTGTTTCTTCCATTATTTGCATGAGTTGCTAGAGCTTGGTATTCATTATCATTTATCTTTTTTTCTCTGTTTTCTATCCTTCCTTATTCTTGTACACATTCTTCCCATAGTTTGTTGAGCTTGGTTAGCTTTCTTCTGGCACATATTCCTCTGATGAAGGAATCCCATTCTCTTGGAACACCATTTAAGGTGGTCATCACAAATTTTTCTTCTTCCATGATGTCACCAATGGATTATAATTTCTAATTGATTTGAGATACTCTTGAGAATTAAGATTGCATGGTTTCTACCTTCTGCATATTCACTCCCTTAAATGATTCTATTGATGTTCTTTCCTTCAAATAGACTAGTTAATGCATCAAAAATTTATTTTGGAGTATTCTTTGAAGATACTTGAGGGATCAAATATCCTTGATAGAATCAACTATGATCCTCTTATCTTTGATCATATCCTTCTTGTTCTTGGATTTTGCTTCATCTCTTTCTAGTTCCTTGACCTCATCTTTTATGTAGCCTTCTACATCATGTTCTTCAAGGATGAGCATGACTATGTACTTCCATGCTATAAAATTCTATGCTCCGTCAATATTTTCATCAATCTTGGTACTGCTTGTCATCGTTAGGGAATGGGAACCTATAATGGAAATATAGGTGGTAGAACTTACCAATTCGAGGAATGCTTCTAGAATGTACTTTAGGATGACCTAGAGTTTGACAAGAAAACCCTAATTTTCCAACTATGGTCACTTGTAAAACTGATTAGAGAAAAATATGCACCTCGCCAAGGAGAGCTAGTCTATATATTTCTTATCCCGAATTTGCAGGTAGAACCTTGAAAAATAAGATGCCATAGTTTCTCCCAGTAGAAGTGGTAGGTCAAAATATGAAAATCCACAGAACTGAAAACAAATTCGATAGATAGATGCACCCTCCTAGGGAGAGCTAAATGGTCCTTATTTTCTAGCTGATCTGTGAAGGGAGTTTTCTGGAATAGTGAGCCCTAGCATGTTGAACTGCCAGAAAAGTTGTTGCGCAATGTCTTCTTCCAGGTAGGCTATGATACCATGTTAATATTTTAAAAGTTGTTATGCCAAAAAAAAGGATCACTGGAAGAACAAAAATCACATTAGAACAAAATAGAATACAAATATTTATCCTGGGAAAACCCTTGTGGGGGAGAAAACCCAACAAAACTTCCTTGATATAGACTTCAACCAAGTACAGTGTAAGATCCAAGAATAAGACTAGATTGCTTCCTCCTCCTAAGATGGACTACTTCTTCTCTCTCTAGTGAACTTTCTTGAGTTCTGAGTGTGTCCAAATGAGGGAGGCACCTCACATATTTATACAAATCAACTGTGAATCCTAATATCCCAACAAGGTTGAATTCTCCTCACAACCAGGGATGACTTTCCTTAGGAGACACAAAATAACATTTTAATAATTCTTTTGTGGGTACTATTGAACTGAATTACAACAAAGGTTTTAACTCAATACTTTACATGAACAATTACATCAATGACATCCATAATCACAGGAAAAACATCTCCAAAAGGAGGAATAATAATAATAATACCAAATAGAATATCTTCCGTAGTTACATTTCTTTAAAATCTAATACCCAAGTTAAAACTTTAATTAATAGGTATCCATGGATTAGAGAGGGTGTCAATTACAACAAAAGAGAGTGTCTACCCTTGTATTCATATTTTTTCTACTTCAATGGTTGTATTTCAGTCGGTAAGGGTGTCAATTTAAACTACAAAGAGTGGTTTTGCATGCATTTAAATTTTAATGTTTTTGCACTTCAATCTTAAAATAACGACTTTGAAAATTCCTACATTTGAATGTATTTAGGATTTCAGCTAACCATTGTGGAAATATCCTCATACTTTTGAATGCACTAGGTTAAGGAGTAGTTTCAAGAGGAGTTCAACCAATTTAATCATTGAATTTGAGTGCATGCATGAAAATTTAGGATTATCCTTTTCATCTTTAAAATATACTATATCTTATAACTTTATCATGTGTTTTAGCTGGAGAGCCCTTGGGAATTTTTCTTAACATGGTTTAATTATGTATTTCATATTATCCTTACAACTTTGAGCTTTCTTTATTAATTTAATAAATGAGAACAGGAATCCCAATGGCTTGGATTTTTATAGTTTCACATATTAATCCACCTTTATTGTTACAATTTATGTTTTTTATGAAGTTCCTGGTAGGAATGTGAGTTGTTTGTGAAATCCCACTTATTATGTATCATAGTGGTGTCATGTGCTTGACAATGTAGTTTGTTCTAACTATTATTACCTACTTAGGATGCAAATTTGTCCATCTTTTGTACTTCCTAATAACTTAAATATTCATGTTGAAATACAATTAATCTTGTAATCAAATCATTTTCAAGGTACTGTGTACTTTTTTTATAAATAAAATATTTTTTTCATATAATAAACCTCCATTTATGATAGTTACAATTACGTTCACAAGGTTTCACATTCGCTATAGTCTATCCAATACAGGGCATATACATATCACCCTACTCATATACAAACTGGCCTATTCATAACATGATAGTAGGAAAACCAAAACAATGGGCATAAATGGTTGAATGATATTTCCATAATTAATAGTATAGTCCTTTAGAATTTATTTGTCATCCTTTATACTTGGTCTAAAAATACGAATCAAGATTACATTATATCTTAACATAATAGGCATGAAAATGAGGAAGCATAACATAGAAAAATGAAAGGAAGATAGGGATATAGACCTGATGATATGTTTATCCAGGGATAGTTCCTTTAAATATTATATAGAGGGGATTTAAATATGAAATTTTTACTTCTTTGAAACCTCTAGTAGATGTGGGGCCCAATTGTTCTGAGTGATGCAAAATGATTTCACCTTCCTAAAGTTTGCATGCTTGTTTTACCAATGAATCTTCCTCCCTATTGCATTCCATGTAAGATTGTTTATAAGTAAAAATATTGAGGCGTCCCATGAGAACCCATATATTTTTTAGAATATGTGATAAAAATAATTGTTTGTGCTGATACTATTTCTTGTAATCTAGTTGCTAGACAACTTGGAAACTGAGAGGATATGTAGGAATTTAATGTCTTTGTCTATAACTATTGATAAAACTGTAATTATTCTCAATAATTATATGTAATTGTTCATGTTGATTCATGTACCCATTTTGAAAGTGAGTTTTTTATTCTATAGAATGACGAATCCTCCTGATCTAGATGGCCTAGGTTTCCCATGTGAGACACCACCTCAAAATTTGTATGGTTGCACGTGATAAAAAAACTCGCAGCTGGTTTACTCCTTTCTCATTATTTGAATTTTTGATATTGATCCCCATAGCATATTTAAATTTACAAAGAGTTGTGATAGGATGGGACTTTTTGTTCTAAAACATATCATTCCTTGTGATCCATATTTACTAGCAGACCATCAGGGGAATTTAAAGGAATTATGCATTACACTCCATATGCCAATGATCCTAGGATTTATTGAGAGAGTGACCTTCCCATATTGGGATAGGTCTACCAAAAGTGGATTAGACCGCTCTCTAGTCCTTTTTTATATCAGACATTGTTATACCTATAACCGACAATCATTTGATTTAAGTAGAAGCCCTAAGTATTTGAAACATGAGTCATATGGATGCTCTAAAAATGGAAGCATAATGAGAGTCATAGGTTTAATTTATTTTGGAACATGAAAGAATAAGATGAATTATTTCTTGAAGTTGATATCCATACCTATGGCAGAGGAAATGAGATTTAAAACTTTGTCTAGGAATTTTGTCTCCTGGATGGAGGCTTTCACAACGATGAGGATTTCAATTACAAAAAAAATCCGAGAGATGTATAGCAAACCTACAATTTTAATCCTAGTGAGATTCTCAATTGAAAGTTCATTGTTTATGAAATTTCTAAGGAAATTGGTAACAATAAGGAAGAGAAGAGGGGACAATAATCACCCTTGGCGCAATCCTTGGGAGGGGGAGAAAAAAGAAGAGGATGATTCATTTATGAGAATGGAAAAGGATACAATTTTATAGCTTTCTACAATATAGTTAATGAAGGAATGTGGGAATCCTATATGGGTAATAATAAGTCAAAGGTAGATCCATTTATCCTTAGCAAATGCCTTAAATAGGTCAATTTTTAACATGAAAGAAGTCTATTAGTTTTAATGGAGCGTACATATTATTGTGACCTCACTAGCTTCATGAATACTTATATTGTCAAGGATTCCAATTTGTTCAAAGGATATGTCTCAAGAGAGGACTGATTTAACTATGTGCACTATAGTCTTTGAGATAAGCTTATAAATGAAGTTGCAAAGGGATATGAGCCTATATTGTTTAAACCATGATGGGGATTCATTCTTTGCAATATTTTATATGAAAATTTAGTTGAAAGGAAAATGTATCTTACCTGGGCTTCTTGATTTTTCAACAATCAATACCAATTCCTCAACTATAAGATTCGAAAAATGGATGAAAAATTCATTTGGAACCGAGGACTTTCCATCTTGAAAGGATAGAAGAGTACTATGAAGTTCAAATCTTGTGACCAACTTTCGAATGTTCTCTACCTATGAATGGATAAACCATCTGTTTAAAAGGGAAGATAATGCCATGATATCTTTTATATTCTCTGTTGGAGTCTCTAAAAAATAGAGTTTTGTAATGATGGGAATCTGCTTTGGAATTCAACAGGTGTCTCTATAGTCCTTTCCCTAATGATTTCTTACATTCCAAATTGTATTGATTGATCTTATTCAACTTGTATCCTTTGGAGAACCAGAGGGATCTACTCTTCATTCTCCATTTAGCCTCCATACATGCCAGGAATCTTTATATTTCATGTTCCAACAATGTTATTTCATCCATAGTTTATTGATCCACTTGTGGATAGGCTAGGGATGCTAGTTTCCTCGATAATTGGTCCTCAATCATTAAGATTCATTTTTTGTCTTTGTGAAAAGTACTATCGGCCCAAATTTTTGTTATAACTTTGGTATTTATAGGGTTTAATTGGAAAGTTAACATGGTTGAAATATTTGGCGAAGTCGAGCATGGAGGCCTACGATTGGAAATTATGGTGGTAAATTACTCATAAAAGAGCCAGTGGGGACTAAAGTCAAAGGGAGTTGGGGGTTTGGTAGCAATTACCGATATTTTTGGTAGAACTGGAAAATGATCATAGACAGTCGATTTAATAGTTTTAGTTTTGTAAGTCGAAAATGTAAGGAGAAGGGATTCTTTCACTAGAAAAAGGTCAAGTCATTTAGATATATGTTGATCATTTAACGTCTTGTTATACCATGCAATACCAATCTCTAGGGGATTGGGTCTAGTAGAGATACCCCATATTTCAAAAATGTGAATGATAATATTTAGATCATTCGAGATGAGCAGAGTAATTCCAAAAAGTATTTTTGATCATGCGATGGAGCGTAAATATTGAGAAAATTCAAAGAGTAGTTTAAATATGAGGATAAAATAGAGGATAAGATATAAATTCGATGGCTTACCAAGGTATTGAGAATAAAGGAATTTTCCCATCCCATCACTAGCCCACTTTAATTTCCATTTTCATTAATTAGTATGAAGGTCCGGTTAGGAAAAATATTCTTGAAGATTCTCTAAGAGGATTTTGTTGAGCACCTAGTCTCTCGAATGAACAAAATCAATGGGTAAAGCTTAATTAAGAGTATATTTAGGGCCCTTTGTTTTGAGGAATTCCCTATGCCTATGATATTGAGAGTAAACTATATCACTTCATAACCCTTTAAGGGGTTCCTCTGCTAAGGACCCCAAATATTTTTAACTATTTACTTACAATTAATTATCTCTCTGCTAGGTTGATGGAAAGATAGAGATTGGTTCTCCTCCCTTGAGAAGCTTGAGTAGATATATATTAGTTCATAGTGAATCCATTTAAATGACTAAGAATTCTTTTTTATTATTATCTGGTGAGGTATTAGTGCCTGAGGGGATGGGATGATATAACACTAAAAGAGTTGTTTCTCATTTCCATCCAAGGAATGTAGTAGTTAGATTTAGAGAGAGTTTCATTATACCGAGAGGATGAATTTGGAGAGGAGGAAAAGGGTGAATGAGATTAGCTATTCTTATTCCATTATGAGCATACCATATGAGGAGAAGGAGGATATTCTTATTGTCCATTTATGAGTCTATCCTCCAACTCTTTTAAACTAACCAAAATTTGAGCATTTACATTTTCCACTTCATTGTCAATCTTGGAGAGGGTATACTTCAGTATATCACGTGCTTCTTCAATATCTGATGATTTTGTTTTCCCCTTCTTCTCATATACCAAACACTCCATCCCAAAATGTGAAGGGATCATTACAAATTGAGTTCCTCCAACTTCATCTAAAAATATCCCAAATGGACAAATGATCTGAAGGTGACCATGAGATTTTAAATTATTTCACCTAAATGGGACATTTTTGAAATCCAAGGATTGTATATAGTGGTGATCTCCTACTTCGAGCATAATTAAATTGGGGAGCCTTATTTAATGTCCAGTTCAACACATATTATTTCCACCATTTAAGTTTTGGACTTATTTTTTGTTTTCAAGGCAGGTTTTAGGAAATTCCCCAAAACATATATAATACTATTGAATATGAGTGTTTCCAAAAACTCAAGGGGAAGACAAGGCATATTGACCCAAAGAGTTAAATTATGAATGGATTCTCCTGAAACCATGGCCCATATATCGAGATTATTTCATGATATTCATTCAAATAGAGGATGAAGGTGATGTACCCCTAAGCACCAACATGAATGAGAGGGGCATGTCCATGAAAAAATTCCTAGGTGCAATTGATCCGACTCTTTAAGGATTCCATGTTGAAGCAATAGGCATGGAATATATCAATAATTTCATATTTAGTGTATAGGACCACCTTATCCTGTAGCAACCCTAAATCAATAATGGATTTCATGTCGCATGAGTTACCTTTAATGCTCCTTGATATAAATTTGCATGAGAATTTTCCTTTAACCCTGTGAGGGGGGTTCAAAATGGGGGAGATTCATAAAGGAGCATTAGTGTTATATATATATATATATATATATATATTCCAAGAAAAATAGATCGAAGAATTTAATCCACATCGGTTTAAAGTTACAACTACTATAGTTCTTTGAGCTTTATTATTAAAATCAGAAAAACCATAGATTAATTATGTTCATGATTCAAAAAATAAAAGAAAATGTAAAAATGGGGAGTGTTCTCACCCTTACAAACTTGTAGTATTTGTTAAATATTTTTTTATGGTGTAATTCCTCCATTACTAAAAAATATATCATAAAACAAGTACTTGAACTAGTTCAGTTCAAAAAAATAATGATGTTGGAAAGTGTTCTCACCCTTATGTCTTTATGAGCCTTTTAAAATGGACACCTTCAGTCTCTTAATACTAAATTTATATCCATCATCAATAAGATTGATGGGATTTCCATATGAAATTTTTACTAGTTTGATACCTCTCTAGTATATGTGGGGGGCAATTGTTTTGAGTGATGCAAAATGATTTCACCTTTCTAAAGTTTGCATGATTGTTTTACCAATAAATCTGCATCCCTATTGAATTCCATGTAAGTGTGTTTATAAGTGAAACTATTGAGGTGTCCCATGAGAACCCATATATTTTTGAGAATATGTGATAAAAAAATTGTTTGTGCTGATATTGTTTCTTATAATCGAGTTGATAGACAGCTAGTATCTGAGAGGATATGTAGGAATTTAATGTCTTTGTGTACAACCACTGATAAAACTGTAATTATTCCCAGTAATTATATGTAATTTTTTTTGTTTATTCATATGCCCATTTTGAAAGTGAATTTTTATTCTATAGAATGATGAATCCTCCTGATATAGATGGCCTAAGTTTCAATTACGAGGCACCACCTCAAAATTTTTATGGTTGCATGTGATAAAAAACCAGCGGCTGATTTACTCCTTTCTCCTTATTTGAATTTTTGATATTGATCCCAATAGAATATTTAAATTTATAGAGAGTTGTGATAGGATGGGCCTTTTTTTTCTAAAAAATAACATCATTCCTTGTGATCCATATATACTAGCATACCATAAGGGGAATTTAAAGGAATTCTGCATTACACTCTAGGTGCGAATTATCCCAAGATTTATTGAGAGAGTGGCCTTCCCACACTGGGATAGGTCTACCCAAATGGGATTGGACTTCTCTCCAGTAATTTTTTCTATCAACCATTGTTATACCTATAGCCTACAATCATTTGGTTTAAGGAGAAACCCTAAGTATTTGAAACATGAGTCATATGGATGCTCCAAAAAGGGAAGCATGAGGAAAGTAATAGGTTTAATTTATTTTGGAACATGAAATAATGAGATGAATTATTTATTGAATTTGATCTCCATACCTATGGCAGAGGAAAACTGCTTTAAAATTTTGTCTAGGAATTTTGTCTTTTGGATGGAGGCTTTCACAAAGATGAGGATGTCATTTACGAACAAAATTTGAGAGATGTATATTGAACCTACAATTTTGATCCTAGTGATATTATCAATTAAATGTTCATTTTTTATGAACTTGCTAAGGGAATCAGTAACAATAAGGAAGAGAAGAGGGGACAACAGGAACGCTTGGCACAGGCCTTGGGAGGGGGAGAAAAAAGAAGGGGCCGTGTCATTTATGAGAATGGAAAAGGATACAATTTTATAGCTTTCTACAATATAGTTAATGAAATAATATGGGAATCGTACATGGGTAATAATAAGTCAAAGGTAGATACAGTTATCCTTATCAATTGCCTTAAATAAGCCAATTTTAAACATGAAACAAGGCTAAGATTTAGTTTTAATGGAGTGTACATATTTTTGTGACCTCAATAACTTCATGAATACTTATATTGTCAAGGAATACAATTTGTTCAAAGGATATGTCTGAAGAGAGGACCAGTTTAATTATGTGCACTATAGTCTTTGAGATAAGCTTATAAATGCAGTTGCGAAGGGAGATGGGCATATATTATTCAAACCATGATGGGGATTCATTCTTTGCAATACTTGATATGAAATTTGAGTTGAAAGGAAAATGTATGGAATTTTTTATTTTTCAACAATATCCACCAATTCCTCAGCTATAAGATTCCAAAAATGGATGAAAAATTCATTTGGACCCGAGGAATTTCCATCTTGAAAGGATAGAAGAGTACTATGAACATCAACTTTTGTGACCAACTTTTGAATGTTCTCTACCTATGAATGGGAAATCCATCTATTTAAGAGGGAAGATAATTCCACAATATCCTTGATATTCTTTCTTGGAGTCTCTAAAAAATAGAGTTTTATAATGATGCACAACTGCTTTGGAAATTCAAGAGGTGTCTCTACATTCCTTGCCCTAATGATTTCTTACATTCAAAATTGTATTGATTTCTCTTCTTCGATTTGTCTCCTTTTGAGAACTAGAGGGATCTATTATTCATTCTCCATTTATCCTCCATCCATGCTAGGATTCTTGATCTTTCATGTTCCAACAATCTTATTTCATCTAGAGTTTCTTGATCCACTTGTGGATAGGCTAGGGATGCTAGTTTCCTCGATAATTGGTCCTCAATCGATAAGAGTCATTTTTCATCTTTGTGAAAATTATTATTAGCCCAAATTTAGGTTATAACTTTGGTATTTATAGGGTTCAATTGGATAGGTAACATGTGTTGGCTCGCCAAATTGACACTCTTTTGCACCTCTTTACATCCTCCATATACACCTTGACCTCTTAATTTTATCCTTTTATCTCATAAATCCTTCTATAATTTCACATATTTACCCAAATATTCAGCAAGTACACTAAGGTATGATAATTCATTAAATCTTTAATTTCCTTTGATTTAATGCTTAAATATCATTTCTTGAAGGATTTGTGACTAATTCTATTTCTGCAGCACATGTTGGTATTCAACAACAGTTAGTTATTATGAAGATTCTCCATACGTGGCCAGCTTGTTCAAACAAATCCAAGTCTATCCATCTTAATTCTCGCTGATGACTTATATACAATAAATGCAATCTTCATATCTAGGCACTACATGCCATAGAGATGAATATTTGCTATTAGATGACAAATCAAAGAATATCTCGTTAGCTATTCGTTAAATGAATCAAACAATTATATTATTAAATATAAGATAGAGTTCGTTACTATAAAATCAGAATTGGTTATTTTAGCCTTTGATCTATAAAAAGTATGGATCAAAAATGTAAAATGGGGTAGTGTGTATGTAGATAGAGATATGTATGTATGGAGAATGTACAAAGAATAAGAACAATTGCGCTGCCTAAATTCTGTTTTTTCTGAATTTTATAGAGGTTATGATGTTTTTATAATACACAGATAATTTTGTAGGCTATAATCTGATTCAGTTCATATTGTTAATGATTTTCTTTTATATGCTTGTAGTGTAAATTTCTTAGTCTACAAATCCCATAAGGACTTGTGGTCTTGTTGGAAAGGATCCACCAACATAGACCATAAGCCCTTCCCTTGTACTTTAAGTTTTTTGTAGATAATAGTTAAATTAACTAATTGTTTTATGTTTTTATTAGAAATAAGAATTGTGTTAGTCAAATAACTTTAGGAATCAGATTTGTATATGACTGAAGTTTATCACTTACTGTTTAAAGTGTTGTTGGAATAATGTGCACAGTATTGTTAATCTAAAACCGAGCTCGGATGTTAGGATAGGATTAATTTAAAAGCATTGTTTTAATACTTAGTATTGTAGGTCTGATTTGTTTTTTCTATAGATTCAAATTCTGGTTTAAAGTCATACATTAAGTCTGTAAAACTTGGTTCCCAATGAAATGAAACTTAATTATATTTTAAATTATGGAATCTCTATATTGCATCCATTTTTATTATGATTTGAGTTTTAAGTTAATTCAGTACTATCTTTAAGATTAATTACATATATTTATTCTATAAATTACATTTATTTTATTGTAGTCTTAAAATACACGTTAATTTAGAAATAGCTTCAATCATAGAAGCAACCCATTTTAAAAGATTAAGGTGACTAAGTAAGCTCTACACTAATATTAAAATTCTTAAAAGACAACTCACTAATTTAATAAGAGCTTTGAAGTATTAAAATTTCATAAGTTCACTTTCTATCACTTACTTTGTTTTCTGTGTTAATATCTAGTTTCGATTCATTTAGTCCTCGTTCACTTTCTGTAACCTATTCTATTTTCTGTGTCAATAAGTAGTTTTCTATTTATTTAAGTTTTTGAATTATGTTAAAAAGTTCTTTGGTATTAGGATTTTTTTGAAGATATTTTGAAAAGTATTTTCATTTCTGCAATTAGGATAGAATATGAATTTGGATGTTTTATAGGTCTTAGATGTGAGAGTATTTAGTTAGTATTATGATTTTACATTTGAAGAAGTTTGAAGGTTAATAGATTAGAAATATTAGTATCAAGCATTTTTAATAATCCCTATATTAGAGTAAGTCATCTTAGACTAGATTAGATTAGGATAGGCCCTTAATCCTGCATATACATTGTTTGCATCTCACAAGCTACCTTCCCGGGTTGACAAATTAAGTGTTGAATTAGATAGTGCATATTTTTCCCAACAACATGGTTAGAAAATTTGGTGAAGTTGAGCATGGAGGTCTATGGTTGGAAATTATGGAGGTAAATTCCTCACAACAAAATCCATTGGAGACTAAAGTCAAAGGGATTTGGGGGTTTGGTAGCAATGATCAATATTTTTGGTAGAAATGGAAAATTATTACAAATAATCGATTTAATAGTTTTATATTTTTAAGTTGGAACTGTAAGGAGAAGATATTATTTCACTAGAAATCGGTAAAAACATTTAGATATATGTTGATCATTTAACCTCTTGTTAGACCATGCAAGACCAATCTCTAGGGGCCTGATGTCAACTAGTGAGTGGCTACAGAAAATATGACAAAAAAAGAGAGATAGTGGATTGGGTCTAGTAGAGCTACCCCATATTTCAAAAATGTGAATGGGAATATTTAGATTGTCGGTGATGAGAAGAGTAACTCCCAAAAGTATTTTTTATCATGCGATGGAGCATAGATATTGAGAAAATGAAAAGAGTAGTTTAAATATGAGGATAAAATAGAGGCTATGATATAATTTGATGGCTTACCAAGGTATTGAGAATAAAGGAATTGTCCCATCACATCGCTATCCCACTTTAATTTCCATTTTCATTAATTAGTATGAGGGTCCAGTTAGGAAAAATATTCTTGAATATTCTCGAAGAGGATTCCGTTGAGAACTTAGTCTCTTGAATGAACAAAATCAATGGGTCACTGCTTAATGAAGAGTATATTTATGAACCTTTGTTTTGAGGAATTCCCTATGCCTCTGATATTCAAAGAAAACTATATCATTTATTAACTCTTTAAGGGGTTCCTCTGCTAAGGACCCCAAATATTGTTAACTATTTAATTACAATTATTTCTCTCTCTGCTAGGCTGATGGAAAGACAAAGATTGGTTCTCCTCCCTTGAGAAGACTGAGTAGGTCTATATTGGTTCATAGGTAAGCCCTTTAAATTACCAATAAATTTTTATTATTATGATATAGTGAGGTATTAGTGCCTGATGGATTGGGATGATATAACAGTAAAATAGTTGTTTCCTATTTCCATCCAAGGAATGTAGTCCTTAGATTAAGAGAGAGTTATTACATTATACGGAGAGGATGAATTTGGAGACGAGGAAAAAGGTGAAAGAGATGGGCTATTATTCTTCCATTCTGAGCATATGATTTGAGGAGAAGGAGGATATTCTTGTTGTGCATTTATGAGTCTATCCTCCAACTCTTTGAAACTAACCAAAAGTTGAGAATTTAAATTTTACACTTCATTGTCAATATTGGAGAGGGTATACTTCAGTATATCATGTGCTTCTTCAATATCTGATAATTTTATTTTCCCCTTCTTCTCATATACCAAAAAATCCATCCAAAAATGTGAAGGGATCATTGCAAATTGGGTGCGTCCAACTTGATCTGGAAATTTCCCAAATGGACAAATGATCTAAAGGTGATCATGAGATTGGAAATTATTGCACCTAAATGGGACATTTTTGAAATCCAAGGATTGTATATAGTGGTGATATCCTACTTCGAGCATAACTACATTGGGGAGCCCTGTGAAATGTCCATTTCAACACAGATTATTTCCACCATTTAAGTTTTGGATTTATTTTATGTTTTTGGGGCAGTTTTTAGGAAATTTCCCAAAATATCTACAATAATATTGAATATGAGTGTTTCCCAAAATTCAAGGGGGAGACAAGGAATATTGACCCAAAGAGTGAAAGTATGAATGAATTATTTGGTGGGGTCAAACCCTGCATGCTATAGAAAAATTGTGAGAGATGAATTCCCCCAAAACCAAGGTCTGTCCATAGATATTCTTTCATGATATTCATCCATATAGAAGATGAAGGTGATGTATCTCTAAGCACCAGCATGAATGAGAGGGGAATATCCAAGAAAAAATTCCTAGGTGCAATCGATCCAACTCTTTAGGGATTCTATGGTGAAGCAATAGCCATGGAATATATCAATAATTTCCTATTCAGTGTATAGAACCACCTTATCCTGTAGCAACCTTGAATCAATAATGGATTTCTTGTCACATGAGTTACCTTTAATTCTCCTTGATATAAATTTGCATGAGAATTTTCCTTGAACCCACTGAGGGGGGTTCACAATGGGGAGAGATTCATAAGGGAGATTTAGTGTTATATCACACACACACACACACACACACACACACACACACACACACACAGATATATATATATATATATATTCCAAGAAAAATAGATCAAAAAATTTATTCCACATTGGTTTAAAGTTACAACTACTATAGGTCTTTGAGCTTGATTAGTAAAATCAGAAAATCCATAGATTGACTCTATCCAAGATTAAGAAAATAAAATAAACTGTAAAAAATGGGGAGTGTTGTCACGCTTACAAACTTGTAGTATTTTTTAAATATGTGTTAATGGTGTAATTCCTCCATTGATAAAACATATCATAAAACAAGTACTTGAACTAGTTAAGTTCAAAAAAATAATAATGTTGGTAATTTTTCTTACCCTACTTGTCTATTTATGAACCTTTTAAAAAGGACACCTTTAGTCTCTTACCACTACATTTATATACATCATCAATAACACTGAGGGAATTTCCATAATATTTTTTTACTTGTTTGAGATCTCTCTCGTAGATGTTGGGCCCAATTGTTCTGAGTGACGAAAAATGATTTCACCTTCCTAAAGTTTGCATGCTTGTTTTACCAATACATTAAGGGAAATTTCAACTCAAAATGGGCCTCCTAAAAGGAATTAATAAAATAATAGCTAAAATAATAAAATAATATTTATTAATTTTGGAGGAAGAAAAGAAAAAAACTACTTTTTTTTGTTTGTATTTTCGGCATATATCCCAGTGTTTTTACTCAAATTTCAATCAGGAGAGCTCGTTGGATGCGGAATTAAATTCTGCATCCAACGAGTACCCACTCAGCATACTTTTGATGGACCCCGTTACCCCAAAAACAAGAAATACCTGAAAAAATGTGATGATGGGTACTCGTTGGATGCATAATTTAATTCCGCATCCAACGAGCTCTCCCGATTGAAATTTGAGTAAAAACACGGGGAGATATGTCGAAAATACAAACAATTTTTTATTTTTTATTTTTTATGATACCTATCCCCAAATTTATATTAAAAAAGTGTTTAATACCTATACGGTATTTCAAATTTAAAGTAATTTCATTGGCTAACACAAGATGACATGGAATTTGAATCAAAGTTAAAAGGGCCATTTTGAGTTGAAATTTCCTCTAATGAATCTGCATCCCTATTTCATTCCACGTAAGTGTGTTTATAAGTGAAACTATTGAGGTGTCCCATGAGAACCCATATCTTTTTTAGAATATGTGATAAAAAAATTGTTTGTTCTGGTACTATTTCTTGTAATCAAATCGATAAACAAATTGGAATCTAAGAGGATATGTAGGAATTTAATGTCTTTCTCTACAACCACTAATAAAACTGTAATTATTCTTAGAGATTATATGTAGCTTTTTGTGTTGAGTCATGTTACGCTTTTGAAAGTGAATTTTTGATTCTATAGAATGATGAATCCTCCTTATCTAGATGGCTTAGGTTTCCCTTGCGAGGCACCACCTCAAAATTTGTATGGTTGCACATGATAAGAAAACCAGCAGTTGATTTACTCCTTTCTACTTATTTGAATTTTTTATATTGATTCGCATAGAATATTTAAATTTATAGAGAGTTTTGATAGGCTCGGAATTTTTTCTCTCAAACATAACATCATTCCTTGTGATCTATATATACTAGTAGACCATAAGGGGAATTTAAAGGAATTATGCATTACACTCCATATGCCAATGATCCCAAGATTTATTGAGAGAGTGGCCTTTCCATAATGGGATAGGTCTACCAAAAGTGGATTGGACCGCTCTCCAGTCCTTTTTTCTATGAGCCATTGTTATAGCTATAGCCTACAATCATTCGATTTAAGCAGAAACCCTAAGTATTTGAAACATAAGTCATATGGATGCTCCAAAAATGGAAGCATAAGGAGAGTCATAGGTTTAATTTATTTTGGAACATGAAATAATGAGATGAATTATTTCTTGAAGTTAATCTCCATACCTATGGTAGAGGAAAAGAGATTTAAAACTTTGTCTAGGAATTTTGTCTCCTGGATGGAGGCTTTCACAACGATGAGGATGTCATTTATGATTAAAATCTAAGAGATGTATATCGAACCTACAATTCTCATCCTAGTGATATTCTAAATTGAACGTTCATTTTTTATGAAATTTCTAAGGGAATCGATAACAATAAGGAAGAGAACAGGGGGCAACGGGAACCCTTGGCACAGGCCTTGGGAGGGGGAGAAAAAATAAGAGGCTGAGTCATTTATGAGAATGGAGAAGGATACACTTTTATAGATTTCTACAATCTAGTTAATGATGGAATGTGGGAATCCTACATGGGTAATAATAAGGCAAAGGTAGATCTAGTTATCCTTATCAAATGCCTTAAATAAGTCAATTTTTAACACGAAAGAAGACTAAGATTTAGTTTTAATGGAGTGTAAGTATTCTTGTGACCTCAATAGATTCATGAATACTTATATTGTCAAGGAATCCAATTTGTTGAAAGGAGATGTCTGAAGAGAGGATCGGTTTAATTATGTGCACTATAGTCTTTGAGATAAGATTATAAATGCAGTTACGGAGGGAGATGAGCCTATATTGTTCAAACCATGATGGGGATTCATTCTTTACAATATTGGCTATGAAAATTGAGTTTAAAGGAAAATGTTTCTTACTTGTGCGTCTTGATTTTTAAACAATACCCACCAATTCCTCAGCTATAAGATTCAAAAAATGGATAAAAATTTCATTTGGACCCGAGGAATTTCCATCTTGAAAGGATAGAAGAGTACTATGAACTCCAGATTTTGTGACCAACTTTTGAATGTTCTCTACCTATGAATGGGAAAACTATATGTTTAAGAGGGAAGATAATGCCATGATATACTTGATATTCTCTCTTGGAGTCTCTAAAAAAATGAGTTTTGTAATGATGGATAGTTTCTTTGGAAATTTAAGAGGTGTCTCTACATTCCTTTCCCTAATGATTTCTTAGATTCCAAATTGCATTGATTGGTGTTCTTTGATTTTTCCCCTTTGGAGAATCAAAGGGATGTACTCTTGATTCTCCATTTAGCCTCCATCCATGCCAGGAGTCTTGATATTTCATGTTCCAATAATGTTATTTCATCCAGAGTTTCTTGATCCACTTGTGGATAGGCTAGGGATGCCAGTTTCCTCAATAATTGGTCCTCAATCGATAAGAGTCATTTCTCGTCTTTGTGAAAAGTCTTACTGGCCCAAATTTTGGTTATAACTTTGGTATTTATAGGGTTCAATTGGAAAGCTAACATGGTTGAAATATTTGGTGAAGTCGAGCATGGAGGTCTACGGTTGGAAATTATGGAGGTAAAGTCCTCATAACAGATCCAATGGGGTCTAAATTCAAAGGGAGTTGGGGGCTTGGTAGCAATAACCAAGATTTCTAGTAGAAATGGAAAATTATCAGAGATAGTTGATTTAATGGTTTTAGATTTGTAAGTCAGAAATGTAAGGAGAAGGGATTCTTTCACTAGAAATAGATCAAGTCATTTAGATATATGTTGATCATTTCACCTCTTGTTAGACCATTCAAGACCAATCTCTTGGGGCCCAATTTCAACTAGTGAGTGGTTACAGAAAATATGAGAAAAAAGAGAGATAGTGGGTTGGGTCTAGTAGAGATACCCCATATTTCAAAATTTTGAATGGTAAGATTTAGATTGTTGGAGATGAGTAGAGTAATTCCCAAAATTAATGTTCATCATGCGATGGAGCGTAGATATTGAGAAAATACAAAGAGTAGTTTAAATATGAGGATAAAATAGAGCCCAAGATATAGTTTTGATGGATTACCAAGGTATTGAGAATAAATGAATTTTCCCATCCCATCGCTAGCCCATTTAATTTCCATTTTCATTAATTAGAATGAAGGTTCAGTCAGGAAAAATATTCTTGAAGATTCTCTAAGTGGATTTCGTTGAGCACTTAGTCTCTTGAATGAACAATATCAATGGGTAATGCTTAATGAAGAGTATATTTAGGGCCCTTCTTTTAGGAATGCCCTATGCCTCTAATATTGAGAGAAAACTATATCATTTCTTAACCCTTTAAGGGATTCCTCTGCTAAGGACCCCAAATATTGTTAACTATTTACTTACAATTCACTAGTACAAAATGAGGAATTAGTGACTACGTGACTAAAAAATCTAGTCACCATAGTTTTTTCAAGTGATTTGCTACTAAATATGAGAAATTTTGGTTGACCCAACTATAAATGACTAAATTTAATAACTAATTTAGTCACGAGTTAAAAAATATGACTTTGGGGTGGCATGGGGGCGGGGTTATTTTTACCCCGAATGGAAAAAAGGAAATTATTTTCTCCTGGGGGCTCAACACAAAATATAACAATATTGCTGAGGTGCTAGCCATATGCCAAGGCCCTTTGATGGCCAAGAATCAAGGAATCACCGAGCTCACATTACTAGTAGACTCAAGAATAGTTATTCAAGCCATGGCCGAGAAAAATCTCCCCAATCAATTGCATCTCCGACACCTAATCAAAAAAATCAAGACTCATGTCCTATCCTTCCTTAAAATCGACTTCTTTCCTATTCTAAGGTTTCATGATAAGGAAGTTGATTTGGCTGTGAATGTGGGCTCCTCGCTAATCCATCGGTCCTTATTAATCAATGGCTTTATCTCCTTTTTTTCTCCCCCATAAGACCAGGTTATAGGGAAAGGGGTTGTCCACATGGGCCCACGCTCTTAGGCTCCTATATTTCCATGGTTTTGACACATGTATGGATGTTGTCGAGATAGGTGGATCTTGGACGGAATGTGGGCATAGGATGAAGATCAGGAAGAGGCATAAATACTGTACGACATATGCCTTTCAGTCTATATGAGATGCATGGAATGTCTCGTCGAAGCTGTACGAAAGAGTTAAGGTGGTGCAAGGCCTAATGACTCACATGCAAGATTTAAATGCCATGATCATTTCATTCATGTTTTGTAAGGACATAAAAATGCTGAAGGATAGGGGAAGAGGCAACATAATTTGGATGATCGACTATAGCAGTGATATTGTAGAAGTGTTGAAGCTGAATTGTAGTTGCATTGAGAGGAATCAATTCCTGGTGTGCATCATGGAGGCCTCTTTAGAGTCCATCCGCTCGTCCATCCTTGCCTTCCATGCTGATGCAGATTTCAAAGAGCTCAAAGGGGTATTTGAGGTGTTGCAGATTTAGGTTGAGGCGATTGATACAGAGGGTGGTCGTCGCCTTGAAAATGTGGATAAATATTTGGTGTATCTGAGGGGAAAAATCAAACAAGCAGTGAAGAGGTATGAGAATGCTATTATTGGGTTGATTGTTGTGTTGGAATTAAATTTGACAAGTTGGCCCTGAAAGTAGACAAGTTGGAAGCTGCTTCCAAGCCAAGTCCATTGACTCATACCTTTGAGAACATAAATCTATTCTGGAATGAGATTTTCTTTTTGCTTTGTTTTTGGCTCTGCTTAGCTTGCTATCAGACTCAGAATTTCTATTTTTGTGGGATTTGGATACATTGAATACCGACCCTTGAATC
This sequence comes from Pseudotsuga menziesii, assembly GCA_001517045.1. NCBI lineage: Eukaryota > Viridiplantae > Streptophyta > Pinopsida > Pinales > Pinaceae > Pseudotsuga > Pseudotsuga menziesii. Next base: position 1,519,886 of record LPNX010466118.1, on the reverse strand, counting down.
TATGATAGAATTTGCATAGTTTGGCTATTATGTATGAACTCAGTATTTAAAATTCTCGTATATGATAGGGTGTGTTACAATGACATATGGATTTCATATTGCCGCTTCCTCAAGGGAGAAAAAAGAGAAGCAAAACTCTAATTGCCACTTGCATAAGGGCATACTGTATTTTGGTCTGGTCCTTGTGCTTATACCACCATCTTAATATAACATAACCATTTCTGTATATATATATATATATATATATATATATATATATGACTAGATAATAAGTGACAGAGTTAAAAATGACTAACGTAAACAACCAATTTATTCACGTCATAAAAAATGACTAGCTAGAAGAATATGAATTAGTCATTTTTAATTGTGTAATGGAAAATTTCAATTGTAACAGTGAAGTGTTACAATTTAGTAAATTTTGTAAATTCTATGCCTTCTATATTCAACATGTGTACGTTAACAATTACGAATCCAAAATGGAATTTGTGGGGTTAGGAATATCTAGTGTTTTTTCCAGGTGGCTGGGATAATGTTAGGGTTTTATGGATTATTGCAGATGATGTGCTTTAGAATTTCATATTGCTTTCCAGATATAATATTGGGATCACAAATCCTAGATGATATATATGTTGGAAAACCCTTTTTCTGTAATGGTTCCATGCACCTCAATCTTTAGAGATCCAACAAAGCAATTATTACATGAAATTTCTCTTGACCATCTTTATCCCTGTTGCGCCATTGAAGAAAGCCATTAAGTGCCAAAGGAAAATTTGGTTCCTACAATTACGAATTAGATAGAACTAGTACTATATCAATACCTAGAAGCATCATAGTTGATTGTTGATCCTTTAATGTGAGAGTCCCTAGTCCCATATCGTTGAACTAGTTGCACCAGTCGACATGGATTCACCAGGCTCAGTTCCTTTAAACGTTGTAGCAATTGATCCATTAATTGAACCAATGGAAGAACCAAGAACAATATTTTAACCAATCGAAGATTCAATTATAAACTGGGGCGCTGACCTAGAACCAGTCAGCTCATATCCATATGCAGTAAAGGTAGAGGCCCCATCTCGAAGTTTCAAGTAAATATTTTGATTCCTCCTCTTGCAGGATTAACCTCGTAGAATATGGTACATATATTGCAATGATGGCCTCTCCTTATCGTTATCAAGGTAAACCTCCTTTTTGCATTGGTGTCTAGGTAAATTTTGGATCTGACGTCACCACCCACCTAATTCACAATGTGCGCAACTCTTCTCCAACATCTTCGATCCAAGTTTATTATATACTACTATAACAAAAATAACATTAAAACAAATATTATATATTAATAAAACAAATATTGTATTTATATAAAACACAAATTATTATATTTCATATTAATCCTATTGTATAAAACTAAACAAGTTTTATAATAATTATTAAACTAAATATAAAATAAACCAAATTAACAAAATATATATAATTATATTTATAAAAATAAAACAAACAAATATATGAAAACATAGTTTATAAAACAAAAAATATATGCAAATGCAACTCTCGATCCACCAGCTCTCAACCCACCTCAGTTTGACGACATTCATGGACGATTTTCCTAAACCCATTGAGATTTCATCCTCCAATTCCACAGATGACTACTCAACCAACCCATTGACGCCAAATAACATGTCCAATCATACCGTTGGCACCAAATAACCTTTCCAAGAAGACCGTTGGCACTAAATAACCTATCCAAGAAGACCGTTGGCGCCAAATATTTTGCAATGGCTAGAGGCGAGGAGGGTTTGGTGGGTTATGAGGGGTAGCATAAGAAGAAGTAGAAGCAACTATGGATATATTTCAAAGTATATTTTCAAGGGTATTGGGCATGGGACCGCTCGCTACCGATGGCCCTATGCTTGATTCATCTGAGCAGGTCTACATTTCTTCGCTTTCTCTTCTCAAAATGCTCAAACACAGTACCTATTTCTCAAATTTCCTCTCAATACATCCATTCATTCTCTCCTGGAAATGTACTTTTTGTTGACGTTATTTTTCCCTAGAAAACTATTCCTAGATGAAAGCATATATTACATTTGCATTATTTGAATTTATAGTTGTTTTTGAGATTCAAGATTTCTTAAATACATTGAGAATTTTTTTACCATTTTAGGCTAAAATAGGGCCTCATTTTAAATTTCTAGGGTAAACAGTTAGACAATTCATTTTGTTTTTTCTTGGTTGCAGTGAAAATATGGTGCGAAGTCCTTTTATGTGGAATTATCATTAGAATAGTTATGTCACATAATGGTATCATGCTGGTATTCTACGAACATGTGGTGAAATCCAAACATTGATAGTGATAGATGGTATTGATCCAGTGTTCACAGATTGAGGAAATGTTTATAAGTCATGTTATCCATATGATCCACTGACATCAAGAAGAGGAAACAGTCACACATTCACCATATTATAGGTACCATAAGATTTCTATTCCAGTCTCTGAATAATTTTTTCCCATTTAAAAGCTCTTACACCAAATCCCAACTAACAACACCACCCACTGTGTTCCTTTTTTTTATAATAATTTGCATGTAATGCACTTCACTACTTCTCAATCCAAGATTCCCCTCATTCTCCAAGAATGGCACCTAGGTAAATGTGACGTTGTTTCCCCTCATTCAAAGAATGATACCAAGGTAAACTGTATTATTTGGGATCAATTACAAGCACCTCATAAAGTGGGATTTGAACCTGAGTGGTGGAGGATAACAACTTTTTGCTCAACTACTCTAGCTACACCCAATTGAGAGAACCAACAAATACCAACTACTTCCCTGAAAAAGGAGTGAATCACGAGGTATTTCTAATGGTATTGATCATATATTCAACATTATACAAACTCAATGTAAAAGAGATATACCAAGAGTCCAAAAAATAGTAAATCCTAAGCATAATAGTATGCGTCTTCCTTATAGAAGTCAAGCATCCCAGCATATCATCCAACCTTTGTAGAAGAGTGGTCTCCTGTCCACCTATAGATCCTAGTTGTAATATAGTCATGGTAAAGTCAGTTCAATCAGTTTTTTCCTTTTTCAATTTTCTATGGATAGTACCCATGTTTCATTTGTAGTTCCAACATAGGGCCATCTAAATTTTCTCTTGTAGGATAAGATTTTAGAATGAACACAAGGCTTCAACAGTGGTAGACTATGTATGCCAGTTACTGTTGCAAGGCCAAAAGGAATAATTCAACCTAGTGACATTTCCTGGAAAAATGCTGAAAATAATGATACTGTGAGGGAAACCCTTTTTACTTAGTAATAATTTAAGCTTCCATATCTCACAGGCATCTAAGACTTGTAACTGGAAGGAAAATACATAATTATCTTTCAACGGGTGACAAATGAATTCCACCATTCTCCAATCCTTTCAAAATAACTCACATAAACTATGAGAGCAGAGGTTCAGGAAGATAATCACATGGCATGTTATATAGAAATGCTTGATCAAGTGGGAGAGCTGCAATAGGATGGTTTAAATCTGCACATCCATCCCAAAGCAGGACAACATTTTCTGCCAAAATTTTTCTGTAACGTCACAAACTTAGAAACCATTTAATCATAGTGCATATCTTTTTAAGTAAATGCCTTATCTAGGATTGAATTGCCCCGACAACTATCACATTTAGCAATATTATAAAATTCCTATATGTGTCATGATTTTTCAACTTCTCCAATAGTAGATAAATATTAATATGATTCAGTTTTTTATGCCCTCTTTGTGTTTTCCAGCTAGAATAACTTCCTACGGATGCTTCCCTGTCAGATTCTACATGAAGTTGGAAGTTATGCTCATTTAATTTTAAAGAAAATCTTGTAACCAAAAATGCAGAACTTGATAGCATTGGACTAACCAATGGTGATATGGTACAATTGAGTACAAGTCCTACATGGGAAGTACTCCCAAAGTATGATACAGTTAGTATTAGAATTCACAATAGGTGATTGTAAAGTATTAAATCTCATAAAGTTAAATTTTTTTTTTTTTGTTATCCATGGACACGTTCTGTAGCTCCATGTGATCCACTTGACCTCCATAAACTAATGCTTTAGATATATAAGGGATACGAAGGGCTGCAACATGACCTCCATAAACAAATCCTTGATACTCTAGTTAGAGAAGGAATCCAAGGGCTGCAACATCATTTGTATCCTCAGCTAAGCACTCCTATGCATTCACCATTTAGTCACTTTATAACTTCCTCGTGTACTCTTGTTTGAAGCTAGGGAAACTACTATATTATCAAAGACCATAGGCATTGTATCTTGTGAAGGGAAGCCTTCCATAATAGAACACAAAAGAGATATACTCAGAGGATATCCATTGATGCCATACTGAGGAACATGTACAACTACTGAATACATGTTTTTATAAGAAGGATTTCTAGGTGACATGTAAAGGGTTGTAGATGCATAATCATGGTGCACCATTTCCATGCTGAAATGTTGGAAGAAGCCCCACTGCTATGTCAGATTTGGAGCATACACTTTATATTGATCAATTATTTATGGATTGAGCAACCATTGGATTGGGAATGCATTTGTTTTGGGTCTTGGTCTTGTTGTAACAACTAATGAGGCTGAGCTTGATGTTGTTGCTTTTACTATTTATGCATGAGTATGTTACTAGAAGGTGCTAATATTGAACAACAATAAACTTCTATAATCATGACCTGGAAATGAATGCCAGGACAGATGCAATAGAAACAAGTGCACAATCAATATGAAAAAAAACATTGTAAAATCATTCCTTGATGCTGAGTTTTCCTCTATATTGTGTATGACAGTGCTTGATATGTCTTTGATTTTAAACTTGAATATCTAAATATTCTTAGTGAAAAGGAAAAGAAACAAGTTGGGGTTACAAATGCATGTGGTTGTATGTGGTTTACTTGACATAACTATGGATATATGTGTTATCAGATAAATCTACTCAAACAGACTCAAGCTAGATCTCCCTAGTCCAATTGGATCTAGAAAAAATCAAGTACATAATAAAATCTACTTTACTAGATCAAATAGAATATGCACGTTAATAGATAAATCACTTACCTGCAATATGTAAATCCTCTTCTCTCTTTGTTGATCCAAGCTCCATAATCTTCAGATCTTTAGCTGCAAAACCCTGTAGAGAAAGTGGAAACAAGCAAACAGACATGTGTATCTAAACATGAATTCATTTAAGCTAATAGTTAAGGAAGAAATCTCTAAACATCATCAACAACAACAATGTTTATGGAAATAGATTTTTATTAATGTAAACAAGGAGATACATAGAATTACATAAAAGAAGGAATGTCACAACCTATTCTTAATGCTGCAACTTTCCATCCAACAATCCAAGCCAAATCCTCCAAAGCAAGCTAATAAGCCTCCCAAAGGATGATAGAGATCACCTATAAATTCCACCAGGATAATAGTACCATAGTCCTTCCTCCCCTCACAATGGAGAGAGGGTTTAATTTATAAGGCTAAAGGGATAGAGTAGCTTGAGGACTAGGAGTAGTCTAAGGCATCTTACCCATAGGTTAGGAACTGAATTCTAGTGCACCTATATTATAGGCATAGAAATCCACCTCATCCACCTTCGAGAAGACCCTTGAAGCTCCATTTTTTCCCTCAAAACAACACCAGCACACCTTCCATGAAGGGAAAGAGCACTGTCAGCGCACCTAGCAGTGGGAGACAGAGCATCGGTATCATCACACATAGTATTAAGGGAAAGAGCACCATCAGTGCACCTAGAATTAAGGGGAAAAGCATCGACCTTCCTAAAGAGAGAAAACAGATAGAAAAAATATCAATCTCAATCAACTTTAGAAGAGAGAACTTTAGGGATCAGGCATAGGGTTGATACATGGATCAAGAGGACAATATTTCATTGTAACAATATGGAAGAATCAAGCATGAGAATTATAACCTTTCCTATACTATTGATTAGCATCCTAGACCACTCTTTCCTCCAGTAGCAGCCTTAGAACCAACTCTTTGTCCTCAGTTTCATTTATGGTGGTCCTGTCCATCAGAGGCACAAGGTGGGGGACTTGAGACACAATTTTGTCTTATGGCACAACATTTCATCAATATTTAGAAGGTATGTCTGATATCAACCCATATTTACTGAAAAATCCTAGTAGTTTATGCCATTACATGACCATGGAAATAGAATTTACTGCTCTAATCCTGGAATGGATAAGTAATTCTATGATAAAATTTTCCTCTAAGCCATTTATTTGCTACAATTTTGATATTGTATTCCTCTATAAAGTCTTCATCTTCATGTACTATAGCATAAAAATCACTTGTTCTATAGAATCATATGTTCTGTGTTTTGACATTTACTCACTAGGGATATCAGGAGAATATCCCTTTTTATCCAGTCTACTAGATTACATAAATCAAGATTGTTTGCAAGCCCCATACTTATTTCAAATCTAGTACAATCATTTTAATATTAAATTCATCTATTAAATATATGCTATGTTTTGTATACATTGATAGGAATTTGTTGTGAGTTAAAAAATATACGCGGTCAGAAGAAATGTTTGGATGCAAAATCCTTTGGATGGTATAGAAGGTCTCTTCTTGGTCAACCAACACATAAATTTTTCCTACAGCTTAAACTTGACCATTCTACTCAAAATATCGAGTGTTTGGTTACTGTAGCTAATTTCAATCCATTAGTTTGGGGATTTTCCAGACCCTTTTCATATCATTAACAGACAACTTAACAAGTTTCGTGAGATAAGTTCCCAGTTTTCCTCTAGTAGCCATTAGGGTCTACAACAATGGTTTGAGTCCAATCAATTGATGAGATAATGCATTTATGCCACTTAGCATAACTAGATACTAACCAATCTTGCTTTTGTAGTTTTGATTGAACAGTTTTGGGATGATTGATGCATCATATCAAGGACCCCACCATGTTGTACCATGTTTTGATTTTGTTCAATAGTTTTGTTTACAAGAGCTTAGTTTTGACTAGATTTTATCTAGATCAGATGTTCCAACATTTGTGAAATTTGTGTTGATGAGGATCAACTTTGCTTCAACATTTTGGATGATTGATAACGATTTGGAATTTTGAGTTGAGATCTTGCGGCAACAGTTTAAGCAGTTTGAGTAGTTTAAGAAGTTGTGTTCTTATTAGAGTTTGGTTAAGTGTTGCACCAACTTTGAAGTTTTTGTTTCAATGGGAAGAAACCCAACACATATATTTTTCAATCCAAATAACTTGGCTTGAAACACTTCACTGATACAGTTTTGAATAAGTTTTAAAGAAACAGTTTTGCAGCAGACCTTGAAAGGATCGAGGAGAACCATGAACACATGGACTAGATAGTGTTGTAGTTGGAATGTTTGACAACAAATATAAGTTTGAGGATGGATAGGGTTGCAAGGAGATAAAAACATGGCATAATTAGCATTATGGATATTTTTTTATGGATTTGAATTGACCAAGTATGGCTTTGCTTGAATAAAGCGTTCCTACAATTTAGGCCTTGTTACTGGCCATCACATTTATGGAGGATTGTAAAATTAAGTATTTTAGTTGTGCTACCAGGAACCAACATTGTATGTATGTGATCCCCCACTCCTTTTTGAGAGAAGGGTGAGAGTCATCAATGACAATATTTTCATCACTTTTGGTATGCTAGTATAATCTACATTTACCACACTTACCATGTCCTTAATGTTCTTTGTTATGTTAATTAGCATTTCTTTTAGTATTTTACTTTAACAACGTAGTTCTGATTGTCTTCTACTTTAGTTCTAATTTATTAATATATGTTATTATGTAATTAAGCTATTTCAACACTCTAGTATAATTAGCTATGTCTATAATTTTTCTCTTATTTTCCTCAATTCTGTTTATTGTGACTGCTGTCAAACACATGTTAGTGAGGAAACCCATAATTCTGTCGCAAAGCCCCTAACAACATCCATCTTTGATTCACTCAACACCGATTTGAAATAAAACTACAACACAAAAGATAGAATGACCTTGCAAGTTTTTCAATTTTCCTACTTTTGGAAACTGTCCTTTGGGACAACAACGATAAAAATGAGTTATGATGCTACTACTCTATGATGGAAAAAACAAGTTATAAAGCATTGCATTGGCAGTTAGAGTTGTACCTGTTCAACTGTTTAATTAAACTTAAGATATCAGTCATTATAACACATGTAAGTGTTTTAAATGGTCTTTGTTTAGACACATTGTGATATTCTATATAAATTCCATTTTGTTGAAAACCTTTAATATGATAAAATCTATAAAGCAGGTTAGATAAATCGTAATACAATATCTCAATTTTAATGCAGGTTGGATACCAAATTATTGTTAGCTATTCACATTGCATGGGTTGTCCATTGTTCTGAAGGCGTATACGAGGAACATCAAGGTAAGATATCTAAGACTAATTTCTTTAAAGATATGGCTGCAGGGAGCTAATATTGTGAAATAAATGATACAAAGTTAAAACTTAAGTTAAGAGGAACTAGAAAAACTTTCTTAATTTCTTTACTTTTTTTTCAAAATTAGCTAAAGGAAATTGTTTCAATAACTACATTGTGCTACTCTTTTCAATTCCTTTTCTCATACTCAAACATGCTAAATTGAATCACTTAAATGGTTTCTAGTGGGTTTGGAATGCATTATCTTGGAAACCCTCAAGATGTTTCCAGGATATTGGAAATCACTTGGTGGTTTCCAGTAAATTTTAGTGGTTTTATTGGAAAACACTCAAGTTGTTTCCTGATAGCTTTTGACAACAATTGACCTTTTTTTGGTTATTTTATGCATTTAAAAAAACATTGGGTTTGTGACTTTGGTTGAAAGATGTTATTTATAAATATTTACGAGCCCCCCCCCCAAATAATCAAGATATTTTGAAATCCCAGGCAGTGTTTAAGATATCTCATTATCTACATGTGCATTTATAGAGATGTTTATACATTTCTATCCTTTTCAAATTCTATTTGCGTGATTTCTGGACCATAGAAATGCTTGGTATTCTTTAACTTTGTGATCTCTTTCACATGGTGGCATATTCCATTGGCTGCTTTTAAGTGTTTTTCTTTGTTGCAGCTAACTAGCACAATATGGCTGATCCTTTTAGAGAAATTTCTTGAAAACTTAAGTGTAGTATTTTATCTTTGTTGTGATTTCCATTTCTACTCTTCATAGTTATGCACCATGACATATTCATGTATTATTTTAGATGAGATGTTCTAATTTTTTGATATCCTCTTATTCATGTTTTCTATATTTTAGCTCCCTGCCTTATGCCATTTTACTCATCGTTTCCATTCCAACTGTTCCATATGGAACTAATTTCTTACTGGTATTGGCATGGATAATGTAGTCCTGAGGCATGTGATGCAATCCTCTATAAGTCATTTAAATCTACTCCTCAGGTGAATAGTTAGTATAATTCTTTCTATGCTCTCTTTTGGTGAAATGAGAACGAAGTGTTAGTTCATCTTTTGGTTTTATTCATATGATTCTTATATAGGAAACAAAGAAACTAAGAATTACAACCCATGGACTACGCAAATTTAATATTACTGATGAACTTATTCCTGTAAGTTTATCTTTCCCTAGTATGAACAATATTTTTTCTAGTACTTAGCTCTTAATTTTTGCTAGTACATATTATTAATCAAGAAAAGATACCTATGTGTATTTGAGAGTACAAGGGTCATTCTTTTAGCTACTAGTCGATCATCAAGTTATATTTTGTCATATAGTCAGCAAATAAGACTTGTTTTTGGAATAAAGATTAGTTCAACTAGGGTCCCAACCTTTTATTTCGAGATTGATATGAATATTTTCTCTAGTGGCATGCCCTAAGTGTTTCAAAACTAGGTTTTTGGGTCAACTATTTTCTACATGACCCCAAAAATATTGACATGCCGAATCAATAACTTTGGCTCAAGTGAAGGGTGCATTCTTGCCAACTCCATGAAAACAGTCAATGCCACCAACATTGGGGTACATGAAGGGATTGGTACTCTTGATTAAATGCCAATATTTTTGGTCAACCCTAGTACAAAACCAATCCAAGCCAAATCAAAATGGATATATTTACTGTTGGAAACAATTTGTACATACGTGAATATGGCCTTGAAACAATTTTCTAGCAATAGGGAATGTGTTTTCCACACATTTCCTACACTATAACCCATATTTCATGTACGATAGCCCAGTTTTTATAGTTTTGGAAAGAGCATTGTAAAGAATGTTGGGAATATCCCCAACAAATTTGTATAGAGATGAATTTTGGAAATGTCTTTGAGATGTTCCCTCTTATCTAGCGATGTCAAGAGTGGGATATTTGGATGATCCTAGGTTGTCCAGAAATGTCGATATGCTCATTTACAAATAGGAGGATGCTTAGATGGTCCTACATTCATTTACCATAAAGGCTATACTTTTCATAAACATGGTTATATTGGATTTAAGAAACCATATCCTTTACTTAATAAACATTCTTCCTATTTTTAATTTAAATGTGTAATAGGCATAACTATGTTTTACATAAGCTCAAAACATATTCTGTCTCTGACAATCTATCTCATTGATGTAATATAATCTAAGAAAACCTAATGAGGACTAGAATGAATACCATAAAGTTACATCTATCAAAAGGGAAATTATCTAACCTCCAAATAACATGAGAAAGTTCATCCTTTGCAACTTTGGGTATAATAGAAGCATCATATGCTGCAACATTCCCACATAATATATTTTCAAGGTCCTTTATCCAGGTTTTCAAGAGAAAATTAACATGTTTTCTCTTTGAAATAGGTAGATAATGTCAATGAGACTCTTACTCCAACAAATCACCAATAATGGCACTAGTAAGCAAACAAGATCTAGGTGCATGTAAAAAAGGTACAGTGGCAAGTATTCGAGCTAATATTCCACATAGTGATTTGTATAGCAGTAGTAGTACGCTCTCCTTCAACAATTCCATAAAATAGTAATGATGGCTAATGGGAATGTAGGGAGGAGATAAATATATAGGGAAAGTGCATGATAAAAGCATGCATACGCCATTCTCACTTTAGTTTCACTTTAGATTCTTTTTATATTTAGCAGTTCAGTTGTTTTTGAGATTGTTTGAGTTAGTAGTTGCATTCACAGTTAGTTAGGGTGCTTCACATGTGGAAATTTTCTAATATTATATGGGGCATAGATCCCTAGAAGGGAGATGCATGCAAGTAGACTTTCACTCTCCTCTAGTGGGTGCACCTTCCTAGGACTAGTTATTTCATGCAGGTTGAGGGCATTAAGGTTTGAGGAAAGTCTTGAAGAATTTATCCATGTATCAACACTTATAGTATCCTTCATTTTCAATAGAGGTGGAGGGATAAGATATGATAAAGGAAGTCACCTCCTCACTAATTATAGTAATGTTGGGAATTGGGACATGTCTGCAAAGAACATTCTAGTGTAATGTGTGAAGTTGCACAGCCCACAAGTCTCACAACTACATAACATAACTCTAGAAGGAGCAAGTCGACATAAGTCGACTTGAACGAAGACTGACTTAGTCAGTCGACTAAGTCGATGGACCGACTAGTCGATCAGCCGACTACGTCGGTCGGCCGACTAAACTAGTTAATTAAGTCGGCTAACTAACAGTCGTGTCGGTTCACCGAACCGACAGGTAGTTATTTTGTAACTGTTTGTAACTTGTATATGTTAGGATGTTGAGCCACACAAGAACTCAGTTCAGTTCTGTGCTTTGTATGAACTCATTATAATAAAGTATTCTGTTCTATCCTATCTGTTCTTATCTCTTGTCTCTGTACATTTATATGTTTTAGTATGTATTATTGGTAACCTTATGTGATCTTTGAGATTACAACAATAACATAACAATTGTAATAGTGTAGATGTTCACCTGCATTGGCATACAAATATGTCCATAGAAAACAATAGACAAGTTATTTTTATTGTGAGAAACCATCAAAGCTATGTATTTTTATGAAATTAGCTTTTTGAACTAATTTATGAACCAAGTCCATTTAAATTGTCTTCCAATTTTTCAAGTCTCACAGCTTATGAATATGTTGGTTCTTCAAACAGACACTTTACTAACAAATAATGATTTTTTGACTTTTGGCTTTTGGGAATTTTTTCTACTTCTAGACAGACAAATTAATTATAGTGAGAATACTTTCTAGTTGGTCTTGCATCAGCCATCACATTTCTATCACCTCTACATAAATATGAAATAAAACAATATATCAGTCATTCAAAATTCAAACTTCAGTCTGAGTATCAAAAGCATAAAACCAAATGCATATAGCTTACACCTTAGTTTGATTTTAGAAATCAACACAATAAGCTATGATATATATTTGAAAAGTACAAATGTCCTTCCCTTCCGCAAACCTAGAATCTAAAATATACATCAAATCATCCTAGATAGAAAACCAAAAAATATGGAATAAACTAATAAAAAATGTTTGTGAGTTTGGACATATTGAGAATATGCATAACACCCTTCATAGCTAATAGTATGTTGGAAGAAGCACAATTACAGTAGCTGGTGGACACTTTTAATCACCAATCACTTATAGTAAACGGCTCTGTGCAGTTGTTTGCTTTCCCACATTGCTCAAGGATTTCTAAAATATTTGTAAAGCATATGAAACCTTGACAAGATACTAGAAGGTCCATTGGCATGGATTCCCATTATTTAGTTTATAACTCTTATACATATGCATTCAATCATGTAAATTCATATATTATCCTTATTCTATATGTTGGTTTTAAGGCAATTACTTTATTGGCATTATCTGATATATATGTTGTATTGAAGTCACTAGAAGTGTTTCATAGTTTATTTACTTCTGTCTTGGAGAGTGTTATACATATCACATATATTTTTTACAGCTAAAATTATTACCAAAGTGTTGAATCAACTTATATGTGATAACAATTGCTTTTTTCTTTTTGTCCATTTATAATTTTATTGCATGTACATGAATAAAATTTATCCAGTTTGGACCTTCCTTATACAATGATGATAAAACTTATTATTATTGTACAGAACACCTGTGGACTATCTACCTTGAGAGAGAAGATAAAAGTGTTGATGTATTTGTAACTTCGGAATGTATTCACCTATGTATCTTATGTCTTGTACCCCTACGTTTATTTGGGGAAGTGTCCATAATGTATTTGAGTTATGTCATGCCCCGATGTTCCTATCAAGAGGTTCTCTAATGTAAATAAGTCATGTCAAGTCATTGTGGGTAACCCTCCTATTGTTCAAGGGTTAAAGTCCCCGCAGTTCCGAGGCACTAGGGTTATTAGACTCTCCTAGAGAAGTCAGCCCTAGTAGGGTTTAGTCAAGTCGGGAATTAGTATAAATAGAGAGCTAGCCTCTCTATTTGTCACACACTCACTCACACTCAGTTGTAGCGCATAACTGAGGAAGAAGAAGATACTGGGGCTAGGAAGAAAGAGGTTAATGTCGTCGGGAGATCATCTTACTGTTTTTGGTTTTACTTTTGGTGCTGATTCTATCTCTGAGGAATTTGAGAGGTTTTCTCCATTTATGGTTTCCTTGAGGAAAAACACTGTGTTCATTGTCTCTTGTGTTTGATTGCTATGCTTGTTATTATCTCAGTACTTAAATATCCTAATATGATGCTAGCTTAATGTTAAAAATATAACATGGTATCAGAGCTAACCTGAGAAGAAGACACTGTGCAGCTGCGGGAACAAGGGCTTCCTACTTTGTGGATCTCTCTCCACAAATTTTTAGCAAAAGAAGGTTGGAATAACTCTCCTCCCTAGGGCCATATTTTTGTCGAAGAAGAATCCAATTCTGAGGTTTTTCAGTTTTGGACCTGACACTGCTGCCGAAAATTAGGGCTTTCCACAAAAGTGGAATTTTTCAGTGATCCCAGGCCTGGATTGATATTCTCCCTAAAATTGAAGTTTAGAGATCAAGATCAAAGCATTTGGTTGGACAAAACTCCAGAAAAGAAAAACCCTAATCTGCTCCTGAACCAGCATTGTATAATTTCAGCTCCAAATCCAGATCCGACATCTTGACCTGGTAATATATAAATCTTTTGTATTTCCATTTGTGGTTTTCAGTTAATATGTCTCATCATACCAAGCTTGATGAAAATCTTCAGGGAGCTGATAACTTTCGAGCCTGGAAGTATAGGATCTCTCTGGTCCTGGAAGAAAATGATTTGGACTCCTACATCCATGAGGAGATTCTAGTTCCATAGGGAGACGAAGATAAGGCCTTACACAAGAAGAAGTTGGTTATGGAAAAGAGGATTATTTCTGATTCAATCAAGGATCACCTCATACCATACGTGTCCTCCCTAAAGACACCTAAAGCTATGTTTGTTTCCCTAACCAAATTGTTTGAAGGGAAGAACATAAAATGGAAGATGACTTTGAGAAACCAACTGAAGAATGTAAAGATCCAGAATGCAGAGACCAAGGAATAGCTGGAAGAAATAGATGAAGAAGTAGAAAATGTAGAGATTGTAATGACCACCTTGAATGGTCTCCCTAGATCATGGGACTCCTTTATTCAAGGGATATGTGCTAGAAAGAAGTTAGTCAAGTTCAGCAGACTATGTGAAGAATGCTCTCAAGAAGAAGCTCGGATAGCAGCTTGAGAAGAAAAGATGGGAAGTGAATATTAAGCTCTCACAGTACAATCCAAGAAAACCAGATCTAGCCACCACAAAAGTAAGTACTCTCATCAAAGGAATAACTCTAGAAATCCTAGAGATTTGTCTAAGTACATTTGCTATACATGTGATGAAAGAGGACATTTTGCTAGAGACTGTCCTAGAAACAAAAGTAGCTCTCACAAGAAGAAGTGAAACAATAGAAGAAATCATGCTCATGCTGCAGAGGATGATGAACCTTCCACAAAGAGAAACAGACAAGTCAATGATGAAGAATATGTTATGATCTCCACTCTCACGGGAACCATCACACATGGAAGCAAAGATTTCCTTATAGATAGTGGTGCTTCCAAATATATGACAGGATTCAAGGAATCCTTTGTGAAACTATCTAAACATGAATCACCTCACAAGGTGAAACTTAGAGATGACTACCAATATCTAATAAAAGGTTGTGGTGAATCCTCATACAAGCTAGACTATGGAAAGTCTATCAAGTTGTGGTGTATTGTTTGTACTTGGACTAAAGAATAACCTCCTCTCCATATCTGCATTGGATGCAAAAGGAATGAGGGTTGCATTTGTAGATGTCCAAGTCCTCATGTGGCCAAAAGGAAAGTCTTTTGATGATGCAGTAGTGATTGGGGAACAAGAAGGAGGACTATACAAATTGAAGGGCCAACCAGAACAAGCTTTGGTTCATGACTCGGTAGAACCAAATGAGCTTTGGCATAGAAGGCTTGCACATGTGCATTACAGAGCACTACCAATTAGCTATTGAAGGTATCCTAGAAATGCAAACAAAACATGAAGGAGTATGCAAAGGATGTGCGAAAGGGAAGAACACAAAGAAGACATTTCCAAGTAGCGAGAGCAAGGAAAAAAGAATCTTTGAAATCATCCACTCCAATGTATGTAGTCCAATGTAATCAAGTTCATTAAGTGGGTATGTATACTATGTCTCTTTTATTGATGACTTTTCTAGAAAGGCATGGATATACTTTATGAAGAACAAAGATGAAGTATTCAGCAAGTTCAAGGAATTCAAAGCCTTGATCGAGAACCACACCGTGTAAGAAGATCAAGACTTTTCGATTAGATAATGGCAGAGAATTCACTTCGAATGAATTCAAAGAATTATGCAAAGACTCAGGGATTAAGAGGGAGTTGTCCACTCCTTATAATCCACAATAGAATGGGATTGTAGAAAGGAAGAATAGAACTATCATGGAATCTGCAAGAGCAATGCTTCATGATCAAGATATTCCCATGAATCTATGGGCAGAAGCTTCCAGAACAACGGTGTGTGTACAGAACCGTACTCCACATAGAGTACTCAAGAACAAGACTCATGAAGAAGTCTTCTCTAGAAAGAAACCATAAGCCAGCCATCTCAGAATATTCAGCTGTCCTGTATACATACACATTTCGAAAGAAAAGAGGACGAAGTTAGATCCTTCAGGAAAGAAGGGTATATTTGTGGGATACTCTGAAAGCTCGAAGCTTACAAAATATACTTCCGAGGGCTCAAGAATATTGACATTAGTAGAGATGTGATATTTGATGAAGATTTAGCCTACATCAAATCCAGGAAGGGACTGGCTAAAGAACCTAAAGAAACAAGAGCACCTAGAATTCATGACACAACCATGAACAAAGAAATTCAAGAAGAAGATCGAGAATTTGAAGAACCTTAAGAACTTGTAGATCCACCTCAAGAGAAGAATCCTCATAAGAGGAAACCTGATTGGGTATGTGAAATTATCCAAGGTGCAGAAAGATATGGAGCTTCAGAAGAAACACCTAGAGGAAGAAAGAGAGCTAGGTCTTGCTTTAGTTATGTAGCCTTTCTATGTGACATTATTGAAAAAGAACCTTCCAACTATGAAGAAGTGACAGAACGGAAAGAATGGAAGGATGCTATGATCGAAGAATATTAATTGATCATGAAGAGTGATGTTTGGGATGTTGTCATGGGAAAAAAGAAGGGAAGTCCATTGTAACTTCCAAATGGATCTACAAGATGAAGCATGCTGCAGATGGCAGCATCGAGAAATATAAAGAAAGATTTGTGGCTCGTGGTTTCTCCCAGAAATAAGGAATAGATTATGAAGAAAACTTTGCACTTGTATCTAGATACACTTCCATCATATCAATGATTTCTCTAGTTGCAGTGATGAAATGGAAGATACACCAGATGGATGTCAAGACTACTTTCTTGAATGGTGTAGTAGAAGAGGAAGTGTATGTGGAGCAGCCACTCAGTTTTGAGACACATGACAGGGAGTCTCATGTGTTTAGATTGAAGAAAGCCTTGTACGGTTTGAAACAAACACCCAGGACATGGTATGGAAGAATTAATGGTTTCCTATATAGTTTGGAATTTACCAAGAGTAAAGCAGATTCTAACCTTTACTACAAGGGTGAAGATGGAAATCCAGTGATACTCCTACTATATGTAGATGATTTGTTTGTAACAGGTATGGATGGGTTGATTGCTGATATGAAGAGGAAACTTTCTGCCGAGTTTGAAATGAAAGACTTGGGTATGATGCACTATTTCTTAGGCATGGAGGTATGGAAAAATACAGATGGAATCTTCCTTGGACAAGGGAAGTATACAGTAAAGATTCTAAAGAGATTCGAGATGATGGACTGCAAGGCCATAACCACACCTATGGAATCAAACCTGAAGCTATTGAGTGATGCTTCATCAGAAGCGATTGATGCTATGATGTATCATCAGATGATTGGGTCCTTGATGTACCTGCCAAACAAGAGACCAGATATTTGCTTTGCTGTGAACACCTTGGGCCAGTTCCTGATAGATCTGAGACATGTTCACTTGATTACTGAAAAGCATATTCTGAGGTACCTAAAGGGTATAGTTGATTATGGGCTCAAGTACAAAGCAAATAAGAAGATTAACCTAGAGGTTTATGTTGATTCAGATTGGGCAGGTAGTGCCATCGATAGGAAGAGCACTTCGGGTTGTTGCTTCAGTATGGGATCAGGTGTGATCTCTTGGTTTAGCAAGAAGCAATCCTGTGTGGCACTGAGTACAGCTTAAGCAGAGAATGTCGCAGCTTGTTAAGCTAGTTGCGAGGTAGTGTGGCTGAGAAAGATACTATCTGATTTATTTGATCTCTAGTTGGATGCTACTTGTATATATTGCGACAACCAGAGTTGTGTGAAGTTGTCAGGGAACCCAGTGCTCCATGACAAGTCGAAGCATATCGAGATCAAGTATCACTATATCAGGGATATGGTGCAGAGAGGAGCAGTGAAGCTCCAGTATGTTGTGAAGGATGAACATATAGCTGATGTGTTGATGAAGACATTGGCTAGAGTGAAGTTTGAGTACTTCAGGGAGAAGTTTGGTGTTCTCCAGATTGAGGTTCCCTCCAAGGAGAAATCATGAGACTGAGAGCCATTCTGACATGGTGAGAGGATTAGGTTCCTTCCATGGTTAGATGTAAGGGCTGATCCATTCTATCATGGTGAGAGGATTTGGTTCCTACCATGTCAGATATGAGTGCTGAGCCATTCTGATGTGACTATAGGATTGGTCCCTACATGATTAGATGTAAGGGCTAAATGGCATTCTTGGAATGGAGACACCTAGTCAGTTACCAAGAATACTCAGTTTGGGATTGAGGGCCATTCTGATATGGCTTGTAACACCCTGGTTTTGACCCCATTGCATTAAATGTACATGATGTATATATTGTAATGAATCGTGGTGTGGAGCTAAAGGCAAAAGCCCCACCATTGATTTAGTTGTGTTATGTTTCGGCGAACGGAATCGTTGCCGATGGTCTATCATGGTATACGACACATATTAAGTTTTGTCATCATGTAAATGTGCATTTTAGTTAAATTAACCCAACCAGCTATGTTCACTGCAACCATATTGAAAAGGGCATGATATTCCTAAGGATAAGGAGGGGGAATGTTAAACCTTGAGCCATGGAAGAAAAGCCATGTGTCACCACTCTTTTTTATTTTCTCATCTTCCCTTGTCTTATCCAACTACCTCATTAAAAGTTCTGTTGTTAGTTGGGAAGTTATTGCTAGGGAGTGGATTGTGGCAGGATTGTCATTCCTTGCCCACATGCACACTCCACCAGTAGGTTGACCCTCACGATGGCAGGAAAACCACTACCCCATCACTCCATGTGGATTCTCCATTATTCCATTCACTCCATGACTGCATGGGACATCTTTCCACTCTCCCAACCTTGTTGATCTCATGCAGGGGCATTCTGTTTCCTCACGCATCATTTGGCCTTCTCTATCGGTGGTTCCTCACGCAGAGAGGAAGGGGGTGCCGGTTTGGCCATTGGTGTTTAGTCCTGTAGAATGTGTATTTTCGCTACAATCTTTGGTAGGTGTGTGTGTCCTTTTCTCGGGCATGGGTTGAGGGTTTGTTTACTTCCTCCATTGTCGACTGTGTAAGTTTCTATGGTTTCATTGTGAGATCGGCTGTTGTTCTTCCCCTGATCGGTGGTAGCTGTGAGTACCTATGTCGTGTTGGATATGTTTTCCCTCATGCTTCAGAGCTTTTGTAGGTTACCATCAAGTTGTTTTTGCCACAATGGGACCAAGAACGACTCAAGGATTTGTTTTCCCCTGTCAAGCAGTAATTGTTGGTTTTTGTTGTGTGCATGCAATGGTTGGTCTTCGGATTGTATTGGGGTGGTGATGAGGGCCTGATTTGCTTAAAAAACCTGGTGGGTTTGGGATCCACACAAACAGGGCTAGAGGGCTGGCTTTCTTCTCCACAAACCCCTGAATAGCACTGGAAGGGAGGTCAGGGCCTGAGGGACTGTGTAGCTAAGAAAGGACTGATTTCCTTGTGTTGGGTGTGTGTGGGTGTCCTAGAAGTCAGGCTAGTTCTAGTGTAGGTGTCCTTATCTCTTCAATAAGCTCACCAGCTTAGCATTTAGCCTTTCCCAGCTCCTGGATGGACTGATAAACCCAACTGTGTTGGCTTGGCTGATCTGTTATTTGCATGATAAACCCAACTGTGTTGGCTTGGATGAATTATGTACCCTTGAATGTTTTGTTATCCTTGGCTATGTGTAAGACTACTAGTTCCTTATTCCTTGGGGAATCATGCCCGGCTTGGGGGTGGCGCCATTGCTGAGAGATTAAGGAGCACACTGGCCTATGGTTGGGTGAAACGTTGCAGCGATGTAGCTAGTTATGGGACAATTCTCATAAGATAAGTATTCTTGACTAATTTTTTTTTCAATCATATTTACTTTTAATGAATTATGATGATGGACATGTTGAATGTTGAATTGTATGTTTTGCTTCCATTGTGTATATGAATGATTATGCATCTTAAAATTTAGTATGTTCAAGAAGTCATGTTTTTATATGTATGTACATGTTCATGCAGATAGTTGCCCAGACGTTTGGTTTATGGTAGCGTCCTCTTCGCCGGTCAGAGAGTCGGGGACATTAGAGTGTGGTATCAGAGTGCATGTTGCAGCATGGGCCTGAATGGATGGTGAAGTTGCAGTGATAGAGCCATCATTATGGCATTGGGCCTCAGAGGGCCATGAGAAACAAATTACTAGAAGCAGGTTGCCCCCTGCCCAGAAGAAAATGAATGACAACAAAAATTCAAAGAAATTTTTTT
Organism: Pseudotsuga menziesii; assembly: GCA_001517045.1. Lineage (NCBI taxonomy): Eukaryota > Viridiplantae > Streptophyta > Pinopsida > Pinales > Pinaceae > Pseudotsuga > Pseudotsuga menziesii. The sequence goes on along the minus strand of LPNX010466118.1, from coordinate 1,499,504 downwards.
CTAACTATTAGGCCATTGGCTTATCAGAGGACTAAGCGAGAAGGCCCTCTGATAGAGCGGAACGTATAGGATGAAGACCACCCAACGCAGACCGTTGATGATCAACAAAGGATAGATGAAGAGATCACCGAAACGCTGGTGGAGAAAAGACAAAGGAGAGAAAAAAATTTGAAATTTTTTCTAAGTCAGACCGTCGGTGATCGACGGAAGTTAGTTGATTGCATCGCATGATTAGACGATGGGAGCGTCGAGATGATGGCTCCGCATGGCTAAGGATCACCGAAACGTCGGTGGAATTTAGTGAACGAATCGACGAAAATTAGTTGATAGGTTCACCGAAACGTCACCGCCGTCGGAGAAAGTTATACGATGAAGCCGCTGATGACACATCGACAGAGGAAAGAGAAATTCAGTGAAGATTAGTTAGACAGATCGGTGAAATTTAGAGGATGAATCAGTCGATGCAGTGGCAAGAAAATTTCAAAAATTTGTCTCAGTGTTGAACCCATCGGCAATCGGCGGAAGTTAGTTGATGAGACCGTCGATGGACGTCATTGAAAAATTATAGAGGATCAAATCGCCGATCAAAAAATGTTAAAGGTTGGTGAACTAGCCATTGCGGCTGCCATGGGGACTATCACTCTGAAGATTAGAAGGTTAAACCATCGATGCTCCAATCACCGACATAGTAGAAGTGTTTCACATTACATCGTCGATGCGCAGTGGATAGAATTCCCGACAACCGATGGAGTATTAGGGTCTGCAGAACCCACAATGGGATCGTTGCCCGCCGTTGCAACCACCTAAGAGACTACCCATCCGATGAATAATGTTTTCAATCACCGACACATCGAAGGTAAATTGCTATCTATATCACCACAATATCGGATAATGTTAGTGGTTTGGGTCACTGACACAGCATACCCGTTCAGTTTTGGACGATCGATGCCACAATAGTTAATTGTTTCGACCGTCGATAGGGTAATGGCCCACAGAAATCACAAAGAGTTCATTGGCCGCCATTGCAGGTGCCTAGAGGACTAGCCACCCGATGTATAGTGGATCCGATCACCAATATACTGAAGATCTGATAACAGTGTTGGGCAGTGCCTTTATAGTTCAAAGGATCAGATAACTACGGACCCAACACGCTGAAGAGAAATAGATGAACAGACCGCCGATGAGCAGTGGAATAAATTAGTTGTTCTGACCACTGAAATGTCAGAATGTTAGTTCGGATGAGCCCCAATTCTCTACAAGGAAATTTAGATTTTTCTAGTAGATTTTTTTCAAGTAGTTTTTCAATTGTTTTTTAGTGGGTTTTAGCAGATTGCCAGGAGATTGCAGGGATGAAAAGGAGAAATATTTTGTGTGTTTAAGCAAAATGGTTATTTTATGATTTTCTAGGAGAAGGTAAGTAGTTCTATTTTTATCAAGGTATGTATCTAACAGTTTTCTATCTAACATGTTTGCAGAATCATAGTCACCTTCAAGGGTAGTATTACAGAAATTGCAGTTGGTAGGTAAGTGGTGATTCAGTTATGAGAACCCATGATGGATATGATGCTCAATATTCTGATGAGCGTGCGAGGGATTCCATGGGAGAAAATATCTGTAATGGAAATGATGACATAGAGTCTAATGGAAGGATATTCCAAGAGACACCATCAGATGTTGCAGCCACCATGAGAAGCTTTATTAAGGCCCAAGAAGAGTAGCATCAGTTGAATGCTGCCATGTTGGAGAGTTTGATAGACTTGCAAAGAAATATAGACTCTGGGCGGGGTACAACAAGACTAGAAGGCAGTAAGAGCAGTACTAGGAGAAGGAGAAGGACTTCTAGTGGATCATCTGACTCCAAAGAATCCAACAGGGATTCAAGCTCTTCTTCTCATAAAAGAAAAAGAAGGAGACACCATAGGGATCACTCTCAGTATGAGTTTAAGAAGGCTAAACCTCCTACATTTTATGGTGAGGTAAAGACTGGACAAGAGGCTAAATATTGGCTTCTTGGGATAAGTAAGTACTTTCAAGTGTAGGATTATTTAGGAAACATGAAGGCAAGAGTTGCCATATTCAATATGAATGGAAGAGCATCCATCTGGTGGGAACACTTCAAGCAAGTAAAAAATATTGGTGAAAGGAGAGTGAAGTGGCACTAGTACAAGTGATCAATTTTTCCACTGCAAAACGTGGCAATATCCAAATGTGGCAATATCCACAGTAAATCATGGATATTGCCACGTTTAAGTGTTTTTTTTCCGTGGAAACAATTCCGTCACAATAGAGACAACCCCTAATTTGCGTTGCAAGAGCGACAATGTTCTATATTTCATTAGATGTCTAAGCCGTCGCTATATCCACGCCTGGTCGTCTCTGTATCCATGCCTGGCCATCGCTGTATCCACGTTCTGTATAAGTTTTTTTTTTTTAAATGCAAACCCAGGAATAAGATGTCGCTATAGCCATGCCTTTCCGTCTCTGTATCCACGCCTTGCCGTCTCTGTATCCACGCCTGGCCGTCGCTGTATCCACACTTTGTATAAGTTCTTTTTTTTTTAAATGCAAACCCCAGGAATAGCGACGGTGATGCTATAGCTGTGATGGGAAGACTAGGCAAAGTTCCACGTCATGCCATTTATAAATGTAAAAAATCCTAGGAATACAAAAGTGGCCATATACCTGAATGAGCTTCTGTTTGTTTCAAGAATAGGTTATTATTTACTGAGCTTCTGTTTGTTTCAAGAATAGGTTATTCTTTACTGAGCTTCTGTTTGTTTCAAGATAAGGTTCAGTGTTGCAGCTTTACACTACACTAGAAAGAATTCTGTTAGGTTCAGTGAGTAAATATGAAGATTGTATGTAAACTTTCCCCTTCATTGAAATCACATAGGCTAGAATCCCAAGTTCTTAATCCAATTAAGTTGTAAGAATATTTAATTTTGTTCAATTTATCACTATAAAGTGGCTCTTATATTATTTGATTGTCCTCAGGGTACATGCAAACCATACATGCATATGGCACAACCTCCAACTATTAGTAGTTTTCCAGCATCAGGTATTTCTAGACCACAGTCAACATCAATTTTGACTGGAATCCCTGTGATAAGTAAGTATTCAGAAAATTTTGATTCTAAGGGTAGCTTTTGATAAAGTTCTATAGTATGTTTTGGAGATTTCATGTTTTGTTGTTTGTGTCCAAATTATTTAATCATGAAAGGCTATGCAGATTTTCCTGTCGAGAATAGAGCAAAACATTTATCAAATGGCAGCATCTTTGAACCTCCTTCGGGTGAAATTCTATCATATTTCGCTTTAAAGGGTCCTTCAAGTTTGACTACAGAACAAACTGCTGAGGCCACCATGTGCAGGAATCCATGTCAGCCATTAAGATCACCAGTCATTTTAAGTTTTGCTATAGGTAAAATGGAGAGAAAATAGTACTTAGCTGGACAGGGTCATATTTGTTCTTTTAAACCTATGTAAGATATAGTAATTTCAGATAAGTACATGTAATGCAACTAAATTTATCAACATATCTATTTTGCAGGAAGCAAGTTGGACATTGAGACTACACTATCTCAAGAGTTCTTTGATCATGACAAGTTTGATCTCCAGTCATACATTCAGAGAAAAATTTGAAGTCACTATCCCAGTTGAGCTTCTAAAACTTCAACAAATGAGATAGTTAGAGGCTCTGATATTAAAGAGTCCCGGTCAGCAAATCAGATCCCAGTTGATGTTATGGATTATGAAAACTGTGTTGCTAACAAGAAGCAAGTCAGATATGGCCAAAATAATGCTGTCTTCCTCATGAATGCAGACCAACATCTTATAAAGAATATGAACGTTAGACAGATGCAAGCAGATAGTAACACCTTTCCATCGATTAGCCTTCCTCTTCTTCAAACTAATGGTTTGAGCCAAAATCTGATCAATGGTCTAGAGTTTGCAGCTGGACAGAATTATAAAAAAAGACAAAGTACAGAGGCTGTCCAGGTGCCCACAGGCAAACAAGTTACTGGTCTTGGTGAAAATCTGCATACTACTTTGGAGAGGAGAATTGGAAACAAAAAGCAAGTTGAATATGGCCAGAATAATGTTGTCTTTCCCATCAACACAGATGAAAGTGTGAAAGCTAAGTAGGTCCAAAAAGGAAACAACAACCTTCCACCAATTAGTCTTCCTCTTCTTCAAACCAATGCTTTAATCCGAAATCTGAACACTGGTCTGGAGATTGCAGATGGACAGAATTACAAAAGAGAATAGGGTATAGAGGCTAGCCCAGCTCCCAGAGATATCCAAGTCACTATTCATGCTGAGAATCTACATACTCCTTTGGAGAGTAGAGTTGCAAAGAAAAATCAAGTTGGATATGGCCAGAATAATACTTTCTTGCTCATTAAAAAACACCAACATCATATAAAGAATATGAAAGCTAAGCAGGTCCAAGAAGGCAGAAACACCTTTCCACAAATTAGCCTTCCCCTTCTTCAAAATGATGTTTCGAGAAGAAATTTGGACTCTGGTCTGGAGATTGCAGATGGACAGATTTGTAATAGAAAAAGTAGTAGAGAGGGTAGCCAGGCTCCCACAAGCAACCAAGCTCCTGTACTTGGGGAAAATATGAATGGCACTATGGAGAATGTATTCGCAAACAAAAATCATGCCAGATATAGTCAGAATAATGTTGTATTATTCATGAACACAGACCAATACCATATAAAGAATATAAGGATTAAGTAGATCCAAGCAGACAGTAACACCTTTCCACCAATTTCCCTTACCATTCTTCAAGCTGATGCTTTGAGCCGAAGCCTGGGCACTGGTTTGGAGATGGTAGATGGACAGAATTATAAAATAAAAATGGGTACAGGAGATAGCTAGGATCTTGCAGACAGCAAAGTTATTTCACTTGGAGAAAATTTGCATACTACATTGGAGAATAGAGTCACAAACAAAAATCAAGTTGGATATCGCCAGAATAATGCTATCTTGATCATGAATGCATATCAACATCATATGAAGAATGTGAAGGCTAAGCAGGTCCAAACAGAAAGAAAGACTGGTCTGGAGATTGCAGATGGACATAATTATAATGGAAAAGTGGGTACAGAGGATGGCAGGGCTCCCACAGACAACCAAGCTACAGGTCTCAGAGAAAATCTGAATGCCACTCTGGAGAATAGAGTCATCAACAAAAATTATGTTTGATGCAGCCAGAATAATGATGCCTTGATCATGAACGCAGGCCAACATCAAATTAAGAATGTAAAAGGTAAGCAGGTCCAAGCAGACGGTAACACCTTTCCACCAATTAGCCTCGGCCTTCTTCAAACTGATGCCATAAGAAGAAATCTGGACACTGCTCTGGAGGTTGTACAGGGACAACGTTGTAAAATAAAAAGGTGTGCAGAGTCTAGGATGGTTCCCATAGACAACCAAGCTACTGTTCCTAGAGAAAATATGAATTCTACTTTCGAGAGTAGAGAAAGAGAAATTCATATAGGGAACAAAATTATACGATGCAAACTGGTTCAAGTAAGTAGTCAGGCCTCAAAACCAGTCACTATGACAGATGCACTGGGAGAAAGAGATTATATTCTGCAGAGAACTCTGATAAGTGGCAAATTAATGGAATCCAACAATATAGCTGATAATAAGCCTGCATATATTCCTGTTGGAAAGCATCGCAAATATGTGAAAAAGGCAGAGGTAATAGCACAAAGGAAGCTAGAAGCACAGTCACATTGCATGCAAACCGAGACATGTGCTGCAGAAAATTATACAGCACAGGGAAATGTATTAAATCCATATTCACAACCTGTGGTTTCAAGAGGATTGGAGCCCGTAAAACATTTTTCTGGTTCCCAGCACGTGCTGAAGCCAATAGCGCACAACACTCAGCAACTTTTGCCTGTTCCAACTATCACTTTCCTGGGAGATCAACAAGATAAGGTGGCAATGGAAGAAATATTAAATACTGTTCAAGGAAGCAGTCAAACCTCGAAATCAATAACTATGACAGTTACACCGGGAGAAGGAGATTCTATGCTACAGAAAATTCTAAGATGTGGCAAATTAACAGAATCCGGTAATTTAATCAATAATAAACCTGCATATATTCCTGTTGCAAAGTGTTGCAAATTTATGAAAAAAACAAAGGAAGCAATAGCACAGAGAAAGCTAGATGTAGAGCCTCATTGCATGCAAACAGAGACATGTGCCGCAGAAACTCGCCCAACACAGGGCAATGTCTTAAACCCATCTTCACAAGCTGTGGCTTCAAGAGGACCAGAGCTTGCAAAACATTTTGCTGGTTCTGAATACGTGCCACAGAGGAAGCGAGAAACAGAGTCTCATTGCAATCAAACCGAAGCATGTGCTTTAGAAAATTGCACAAGATAGGGCAATATCTTTAATCCATCTTCGCAAGTTGTGGCTTCAAGAGGATCAGAGCCTGTAAAACATTTTCCCGATTCCCAACACGCGTTGAAGCCAATAGCACAGAATACACAATTTGTTCCAGCTGTTCCTTTTCAGGCAGATCTACAAGATTTCAAGAATAGGTTATTCTTTAATGAACAGGGCCAACCACGTGAAGGTGGAAGCTCATATGGCCCCTCCCCCCCTCACATCGCTCTCAATTCCCCTTACCCTTTAAATTATTTTGTTTACATAGAAAACATATAAAAAACTAAACATATAAACATTGAAACATCAAATCACATAAACATATAAACATTGAAACACAATAAGGTAATCCATACAAACAACGTTTCATGTTAACATCGATATAAAATACAAGTCATGATATTTTACAATTTTTTCTTCGTGTGACTTTGTTTTTTTCGATTCAAAAAACCAACAAGTGGCATCTCAAATTCATCATTTTACAATGTATCTGCTGAGCCCTGTCCTTCTGTGGTTTGTGTAATTTGTGTGCCCTCATGTACCATACTCCTGGTACGTCGCTGAATAGGGTGTGGAGGCTGCTGCGAACGGGAAAGAACTGCAACAACGAAAAGACCATTTTTCTTAGGTTGAAAATTGATTCAAATCATTATTTCATTGTTTCGATAAACATTACAATATCGCTTTTTACTTGTTTGTCTATCTGTGAAGGTCGGTGTTCCGACTGCTTTAGTCGTTTGTTCCTCTTCCAGTTCATCCTCGTGAGATACATGCTCTTCCATTTAAAGAATGAAATATGTAAGTATACGTAAAAAAATAAATATCTATAATCAAAATACATATATATATTTCTAAAAATCACTACCTCAATCCCTAGCCTGCTCCACATTATCATCCAATGGGTCCTCCCCAATATGAACTGGCACCCTCCCAGTATCGCTGGATTCATTGCTGCGGTTGCACTGTTGTTTCCAAACAAACATAAAAATATAGTTATTGGTCTACTGTGGGAAAATATGAAGCAAGAATATTTCAAATGTCCTTATTCATTCTATTTACCTGCATTCCCACAATTGGGCTGATTGGAGTCTGCCCCAAGCTTTTTCTATGCTCAACCACACTTTCAAAACCATACTTGAAACCAATCTTGAGGTCTTCCTCAGTGGTGGCATCTGCGAACGTACTTCCCTGCAATATTGCAAAGAGAAGTTTATTATTAGAGAGGACGCAGCATATTATGTGCTATTCTAAAAGGACTCAAGAACTCAAAGTTCAATACTATTCAATATGCTTAAAAACAATGAAAACTATTCTAAGAAAACTATGAATTTAATTAGCAGGCACAAATCTCAAACCCCAACACTTGGTAAGATTTCGAAAATTTATAAAAAGGAATATTGCAAATTCTTACGATTCGGTGCCTTAGTTTTCTATAGCCACCCTGGCCCAGTTTATGCTGGCCAACCTTATCCATTCTTGCCTTGGTTTCCTTGGAGGTGTCAGGCAACCTGTTTATGAAATTTATGACATATGTTAAATGTATGATTTGTTGCTTGACACAAAACATAAAATAAAATTGAGCATATCGCAATAGTATAATTATACGTCATGTGCCTTGCTTTATCAGTCCGTGGTTGTTTTCCTTGATTTTTTAACAAAATAAATTTGGCATCAGCCATAAGTGCCTTCCACTCTTGCTCCGGTACCATGGGAGGTCACTCATGCTTGGGGTTATCTGCTAGTTTTCCCCGATATTGGGCCCTAGTATATTTCAAACCATCTCCAACTAACTTTAAAACCACTTTCTTGTTGAAAGTGTCACCGAACAAGTAAATCATGTGTCTAATCAATTCATCTTTTAAATTGTTGTTTTGTTTTTGCCACCCTGTGCGAATGGTGGGCCCAAATAGCTCCGATGCTTTGTCATTTAAGTGTCTGTAGAAGACATTATTGCCTGCATAAACATTTACAGCTTAGTTTACAATATTTTCAGAATATGTCCATTTCAATTTAATGAAAAACATTGATGTAAACAATTAAAAAATACCTGCCATCTTTTTTATTTTCATAGGAACACATGCTTCATCGACTAGAAACGTCACATCTAGTGATCCGGTGCTTTTGACTCGTGCTGCTCCAGGAAACGTTTCCTAGCCATCTACAGTAGGTTCATATCCAGTGTCATGTGGAGTCCTAGGTGGCTCCATCTCATCATCATGCTCCATGTCATGATCATGCTCCATCTCATCATCATGCTCCATCTCATCATCATTGCCCTCATCATTGGCTTCGAGGCAATCCTCAAAAAGCCTCATTAGTACCTTGCTTTGACGAGCTTTTTTATGCAATGGATGGTCACTGCTACCAATACCTGTCTTTGCAGGTTCTCTAGCCTAGGGTTCCAAATATTCCTACATATGGAAAACATCGAGTTGATAAGAACATTTGCAATAATAGAAAACATATCATCAAATATGAAATCATGTTAAAGCTTATAAAAATTGTAATCGATGACACTTACCGCATAACCCTTTATTTTTTGTTGTAGCTCCACCATCATTTCCTTGTCATCATCTGTCTTGGGCCATTTTCAAGCAAAGGCCAGTAAATCCTTGTTTGCCCTTTTGAGGGCCAAATAGACCGTTTTCATTGGGTCTAGGGAGGTGAAAATTTCTTCCTCACTTACATTGTCATCCACATCCAGTGCACCTAACTAAAAGCATGAAACAATAAAATCAAGGAAATTAATTGTAACATCATTCAAAAATTGTTCACCTGTAAAATAATTGTTGTAGTATCAATAAAACTTACCGGATGTGGCGTAGTGGCTGGTGACTTCCCACGGTCACCCCGTGCCTGCTGAGGCTCCACGGGTGACTTCCCACGGTCACCCCGTACCTGGTGAGACACTGCGGGTGATTTCCCACGGTCACCCCGTACCTGCTGAGACATCGCGGGTGACCTTCCACGATCACCCCGTACCTGTTGGGGCTCCGTGGGTGACTTTCCACTGTCACCCCGTACATGCTGCGCCGACACCGCGGGTGACCTTCCACGGCTGTGACCCTGGCACAATAAATCAATCAATAAAATCTATGTACATAATTGTGGACAGAAAAAATTGAAATATTTAACAATTACCTGTGGAGGCAGTATGGCGTGTGACCTTCCACGGTCACCATGTATCCTGGTAGTCGCGGGTGCGCCGTGAACACTGCCATCACCCTGACACAATAAATCAATTAGTACAAGTTGTGCAAATAATTGTACCATAAACAAAAATGAGGTTTTGCAAAAATTTCACCATAAACAAAAAGTATAATATGCATTTTACTATATCGATTGTAGTCATCAAAACATTCACTTATTCTGGTCTAATTAAGTTACTATATTTAATAATTACCTCACAAGACAGTTTGGCTTGTGACCTTCCACGGTCACCATGTATTGTGCTAGCAGCATTTGACCTTCCCTGCCATCACCCTGACATGATAAATCAATTAGTAAGTTTTCCAAATAATTGTACCATAAACAAAAATGAGATATTGCAAAAATTTTACCATAAAGAAAATGTATAATATGCATGTTACTATATGGAAACATTCATAATAAGCACGAAGAAATATAATCGAATGCAGTCATCAAAACATTTACTTTTTCTAGTTGAATTGAGTTACCATATTTAATAATTACCTGATTAACATAAATGAGATTGACCAAACTAAATTATAACAACGATTTATCAGAGGTTTAGTTGAATGGTAGATAGGATATTTACCCCCATAGGCGCATCTATTCGATTTAAGTTGTAATCGATCAACAACTCTTCACCTGGAGCTATTCACTTCATGAAACTGTAAATCATGATCTAGCTTTTCACCAGTTGTTCACCTTTTCATTGGCTGGATTGGCATGTTATATCTATTGAGTTGATTTATTTTGCAGTGACACTGTCAATTTGTGGACAATATGGAATTATCTCAAAGACCCATTGCAGGCTCTCTGTGTTGGATTTCTCTCTCTCACTCTGCCCTTTTACATCACTCTTTCTTGTATGCTTTTGGACTTGTGTATAAGTCTGGAAATTCTGTTATTATTATTTTTTTAAACCAGTTACTAGATGCAAGATGCATGGTTGCATCATGAAACATATATTAATTTTATACTGTTGGGCCTAAGTATGGCCATGAGTAATATATTATTCAAACTTCTAATATAAGTGAAATTTAGAACCGAAAGCAAGTGAAAACTTCAAAAACTCAAATACCCATTCTCTTAAGATGCTTAGTATTCTTTAATAAACTGTAGATCAGTGAAGGCCACAAACTCACCTAAGCACAATCTTCTTTGAGCACCACTCGTGATTTCCTACTTGGAGGTTACCAAAGACTGAAGAGTGACCTCGTTATCTGAGCTTGTTAATTTGATCCACATGCTCGAAGTTGCTCAATAAAACAACACAACTATCAGCACAAGCAGGCCTAAACTTATTCCTGAGTTTCTTTCTTAAGAAAATGCTACCAAGGCTTGAGGTTAATCAAAGCTCCACATACAAGAACACTACACTCTTAGAGCATGGATTCCCACATTATCATGGAATATCACTAATGATCCACAAGTTGGCTAGAATGAATTACCACCTGAATACTGTTCATACATGAAGACTACTCACTCAGCTGAAAGGGTCCAGTTATTTCCTTTTAAAATTTCAATTAACTTTGTTCTTCCTAGGAGTTGGGAAACAACAACAAAATGGTAAGTAATAGTTTGCTTTCCTTCAAAATGTCAGTCTTCCATGATCTTGCTGGCTTTTCATGATATGCTTCCCAAAGGTAAAGACTAAAACAAGCATGAAAAGCCATTATAAAATTGAATATGTCATGCAATAAGAGAATACATGATAACTTGTGGGAAGGCTCAAGCTAAAGTGAGTTAACAGTGAATCAAATCAGCTATTGACTAGGCAAACACATAAATTTTCCAAATTTTGGATGAAGATTCTAACTTGCACACTAATTCCAATAAATTTGAGTGTTCATCTGCTCTGCTAACACTCTATACCATAATCTTGGTAGATGGCTTATGCCAATGTGCGCTATCACAAATGCCACTAGAATAGAGACATTATAAAGGGCCAAGAATAGAATAGATTCCACTCAAAATAAAATTTATATTCACCTATTTTTGGCCTTTGCATATGACCTTAGTCCATGACAGTCATCGCAGGTTGCATTAGCACATGCAACGTTAAGCCACCATAAATCACAGATAGGAAGTAAGGATTTATGGATGCAAGAGAATTTAATTCACCTCTGCACGCGTAGGACTTGTTACAAATATTATATTCTCAAATTATGACCACAATTTAATATCCAATCACCAGCCCAACGGAAACAAATCTCAATCAGTTCATATCTGGATGCAAAGTAGATCATTTCTGAAGCAAAGCAAATATAAGAGTAAAGAAGCACATATTTAATATTTAAATTTGTACATTCAAGCATTTGTTGCATTAAACACATTCTAGCATGCAAGATGTTAACACACACTTGTCCCAGGCCTATTTGTTGATAAAATATTGAACATGGGAATGTAGGTGCAAGAATTGCCAACAGAGATAGACCATGAACATTGGTATTAATCTCATAAGCATTAAAGAAAGACAATAGTTGTTGTCAATATTCATTTTGGGTATAACCTCTGGTGCCTTTTGGGTCATTCACTAGGCATCAATGAATTATAAACTATCTTGATCAAGGCATTGTCATGGGCTTTACCGAGGATAGAAGATGATGAGGATGGTTTTAGCAAGGGTCTTGGACTAGACAAGAAGTAGGATGGGGCAGGGACCTTATGAGACTTATGTAATAGGTCAGATCCATATTGAAACAAACATCAAATCAGAGCAGCATTTAACATCAGCTCAGGTCAGTCCATTGATCAAACTTTGAAAAATAACAGCAACACCAAGGTCTAAACAAGTATTTATACTTGGTCACGTTTGACATTTTCAAATCATTTTCGGCCAAGTATAGCTCTGTAGCCTGAGATCTACATTTTAAATCCACAACCTATTTCTACTCTTTCCTATCAAGATTAATGGCTGAGGTGGACATACATCTTGGTAGGACTACAATACTGAAGTGAGACCTATTTCCAGCCATAGTTGGAAAACAGAAACTTGCACCATGAACATAAAATTACTAGTGTTTTGTCATCAAACAACTAGAAGAGGTACGTGCACAGCAGTATGAATATATACACTTGTTATTACTCAGCATTTATAACAGCACTAGTTAGGATAAGCAAATGATTTACAAAACATATGAACAATGCCTATGCAGTAGTACTAACAGCAGCATATCAGTGTATCTAGGTATAGCAACATGAGTTAAATAGCATGTCATTATAGATCTAGTGATTTGTTACAGCAGTAATCATCCAACATATATCACACCCAAACTATATGTATAAATTGCAGACTATATATGTCGGCGACAAAAAGTACATGTAATTATAACCAAGGTCTGAAAACAATGTTTAGCAACAGAATTACCATGTTTCCTAGTCTCAAACAACCAACAAAGTTTAAACAATCACTGGCATCACCACAATGTTTCCAAGCCTAACAGAGTACGAATTGTTCTCTTATTCAAACCACTGAAATGTTAGCCCATATATGCCCCCTTTGGGACATAACATTGTATCCTCCTTCAAAGGGTAGCTTATGGGTTCCTTAGCTGGCTGGGAGAAGGAATGTTTTATGTACGAAGTAGCTGCCTCACATATGTTTTCAAAAGAGTCACAAGAATCTCCTTTTGCATCTTGGATTCTCCAAATCTTATTTTTGGCTTTCTAATATTTAGCTTTCTTTTGGAAGAATGTGTTTTTGTTACCTGCTTCAAGCCAAATTGCTTGGATTTTCATTCTCCACCTTGCATCCTTTCTAGCAAGGAGGGTATTCCTACTCTCTTTAAGGGTATGATCCTTTTGGTGACAAGGGAGATACCCAAAATCTTTTTCTACTAGCTGGATGGATTCAATTTTGCCTTCCACATCTCTTAAATTTTCATTTGAGTTGCAAAATTTCTTACAAGCTCACTCCTTAGAGATTCCTTTAGCAGTGATTAGGTTTCTTTGGAAATGTTCCATGGCAAATCCTTTCCGACCTTGATCATATGAAACCCGCTGCTTGGAAAGTAGTTCTAAGTAGTTTGGGTGATCCAGCTAGTGGGGTAAATTTGAAAGTAGATGGGGGCCTTTAGATATTAGTTCCTAGCTCCAAAATCACAATTGCATGGTTTGAATTTTGATCCCTTGTGAGCCTTAATTGAATATTTAGAACTCTTTACTGAGGGGAAGAGGTCCTCTTTAACCAAATACCTGTCCAGCCTTTTTCCTATAAAGTGCAATCCCACTCTTTTGTTAGTTGAAGTTGGAGCCACGCTGATTGGTTCCACATTAATTATATTTGCCTCCTCTCTCCAGTCTTGGAAAAAAATCTGAAATAGTGTCAACTCTTCCTCTCAGACCCTAGATTTCCTGTTTTTAAAGTTTATGTTCAGATCTCCCACTAGGATAAGGGATGGGGAATCCAATAGGCCTCTTACCTTATGTTCTTCTCCCAAAAATTTCCTCTGATTTTGGTGACAATATATATTCAGTAGGGCTAGGTGCTTATTTAGCTCTTTAGAGAAAAGAGAAACAAGCTAGCATTGCTTGTTTTTAGTATATACACTACTTACCCAGTTAAAGTCCTGATTCCTAGCTGTGACTAACCCTCCTATGATACTTTGAATGTCGATGCATTCAAAATGCCAACCTGGAAAATGTTTTCTCATAGAAAGGATTCAATCCTTTTCTTGAATCATGGTTTCCTGGATGAATATTATTGCAGGTTTGTGAATAGTTATAACTTATAATCCTTATGAGAGAACAAATATTGTGAGTGGTTCCCATTCCCCTATTGTTAATAGATAGAAGAATTATTGGGGGTGTCCGAGGGGGTTTCTCTTGCTATAAGTATCCCAACTATAGTGATTTTCCTACCTTCTAGAACCTCTCTTTCATCTTAAGGGGACGCTAGTGTTGTGTTCAATTGACAACTATGAGGTTTCTTGCTTTCCTCATGACCGAATCCTCTCCAAGGCCCCTTCCCATGATTTGAGGAGTTCCTCTACCTATTTTACGTTTAGATCTTGTTAAATATCCATAGATCAAGTGAGATTGACCCAGGGAATGTTCACAAGATGGGTTGGAGGAATTACCATTTTTTCTTTTTCAATGCTTCACCTTGAAGATGAATGCCTTTAGTGCTGGACTACTTTCTATCTAGATAATTTTTAGCAATGATACCTGAACCTTTGTTCTCGATGGAGGCATGAAACGAGGCCTCTTGGGAGGCTTTTTCTTTAAGGCTTGCTTCATATGTCGAGCCATAGATCTGTTTGATGAGTTCCCCCTAAAATGGTTTGGGGGTCTTGGACTGTGAAGCAATAACTTGATGTATTCATGTTTGATTTTCCTTTTTCCTTCTGAGTAGCCTGATCCAAATTTTTACAACTTGGTGAGTTCTCTTTGTTGATGCTCTAGGGAGGGAATAAGATTGTATCTCTTTATTGGGTCTTCCAGCTCTTCTCTGGCATATTCCATCTCCCTTTTACCCTAGACCAATCTAGGGAGAGTGTAGTGAAGATGGCCATGCTCTCTGCATATGTGGCATCTGAATGGGATGTTGATATAGTTCATTATCTGCCAGTGGGAAGGCCTCGACCCTGCTTTCAAAAATATTCCTTCAAGGAGATCACCTGAGAAATCAACCCCAACACATATTTTTGATACTACTATAGAGTCCATCATTGTCATTATCTAATTAATTTTTAGGAAGTTCCCCAACCTGTTCCCGGGATCCATAATTTGAGCGGTAGGTGGGGAAGCTTTATCCATATAGGAAGCTTGGCAATTTTTGCCTCGATGGGGTTGAACCCTAGTTCCCAGTTACTGATGAAAAGCGATGTAGCATGTTTGAAATAATCCCCCCCTATAAATCTATCTGTCTTCTTTCAATTTGAACAAAACAATGATAAAATCTAAGGACCTATGGAACCGTGGATATTGTCCTAGGATGTTGCCCAAAGTGGTTGACCCATCACCTAAGAAATTTCTCTACTAGCTATTTCTCATTGAAATTTCCTATGAAAGCTGGTTCTGAGTATTTTATCACAATGTTTGACAGCAACTCCTTTTCCGGTTTAATCTACATCTCACCCTTCCTTTTTCTGACACAGTTAGCAGCCCCACGTCTTTGTTTCCTAACTTTTTCTCTTAGTTCCTCCTGGGACAGCCTGTCTGGAATGTCAGCTCCGAAAGGGATGGGAGATCCCTGGAGGTCTCCTGCTGATATAGATTTGAGCAGGTCAGTTGCCAGTAGCATATATAGAATGGCATCAAACCCCACTTCTTCGGATAATGACTGCCCTTCTCCCCTATTTTTTTGCCTGGGCGTGATAGGCCTGGTCTGTCCCTTCTGAATCTGAACTGACTGTAGCCAAGGCTATTTTTGAGAGGGCCAATAATCTCATGATTTTGGGGCATTTGAGGTCATGTCTAGCTGATCTTTTTCCTGCCTTGATCATCCTTGCATTGAAGATGCCTGCCTGTAGATCTTGCCAACCTCCTTGACCATTATTACCTTTGCTGGAGCCTCCTTGCTCCATGATTCAGTCTGCTTCTGGTTCAGTAACCCTAATCTACCTAGGGTTTTCTTCTCCTTTTTGTTTTTCATCCTCACACCTTCCTCCTCAGCTAGTGTATAGTTTGTTGAACCCAAAAGGTTCTCAAACTCAAAGGTGGAAGCATTAAAAGATCGGTCTCGATCTAGATATGTGACTGGAACGCTTCATCAACCGAATTCACTTTAACATATACTGAAAATCAGATGGTAGCTATCAGTCCAAAAGACATACCTGGCCAGACATGTTTGATGCTTGTGGATGAAATTGGAGGGTGATAGGAAGCCTACAAATGCATTCACCTGGGCTTTCTCGAGCTCCTAGCCAAGGGGAGCAACTCTCTCCAGCTCCCAGAAACCGTGAAGCCAACGCGTTCGGGGCCTGCAAATTCGAGGGTTGGACGAAATTGTGAGGACCTGCAAATGCGTTCGGGGGTTGTGAGGGACGAAATTGGAGGGCGGAAAAACTTGGATGAAATCACACATGTCAAATCACACTTGAATCAAAAGTATGATATCATGTTAACATGGCCAATAAACCAAAAATAAGGACCATAATTATGCTAAGTGATTCAATATAAATTGTTAGTGGAACAATCTAATACCACTAGATCACTTTGAAAGAAAACAAGTCACTCTCCTCATGAAGATATTTTTCTTGGCGACTAGGATTTCTTGTAGAATATTTTCTCCAATCCATTCATGTGATGCTCCCTAAACAACTATAACCTTTGAAGAGAGGATGCTTCATAGTGGATTGTTATAGTTCTTTTCAGCGTTATATACTCTTCAATGAATGATTCTTGACTTTTTCCATATATGATATATTTTAACTTAAGCTTAGAGCCTCCACTTGTGAGAATCCTCTCTGTTGTGTCAACCTTCTCCTTTAGAATAAAATTTATCTTCTTTATTTAGATATTCTTAATCCCAATCTAGAGTTTAGTCATTCTACACATGAATTGTGAGGAATGGTTTTATTGCTTCTTGCACTTCCTTTACTAAGTTTCTTGATAGCTATTCTCAACCCATCTCATTTTCTTCAAACCTTATGATGGGTCATATTGTAACCTATAACGATTTATTGAGATTATTATAAAATAAATGGAGGAGGACCTTTTGGGGGTTCTAGATTTTTGGAAGAATTCTTGAGACTGAATTCTTGACTTCTCTTGGCTTTGGTCGGCCAAGGGATTGGTTAGTGGTAAGTATAATTATGGAATATATTTTGTGAGTGAGAAGCTCGAGGGCTCTTGATCGAAGATCGATAATTTTGGCTTGGACGATTCCCCGCACTATTTTTCCTAGTTCCAATGAATAAGGGATTGGAAGCAGCTCATCCAAGGTCAATTTTCTTCACCAAAACCATTAAAGTCCTTATAATTTCAAATCCACAAGCTCATGGGGTCAAAATAAAATCAATGTAATCTCAATCCTACAAAAAAATGAGGTTTTTAGTCATTGCCTTCAAAATAATCAAAATAAGATGAAACTGAGCTCTAAATCCCTCAAAACTATAGATAGATGAGAAATGAAGGTAGTGGATCATTTTTCATGGTTATTTGATCTTTAAAAAATATATAGGAAAAAATTTATACGGTTTCCCCTTGTTATTTATTCATTTTCATTGAAAAATAAGCTCAAACCCCACCCTTGGGGGAATGGGCTAAAAAATAAATAAGGGGAAATGAGAGAAAGATAATAAGAGGGAAGTGTTGTAGCCTACAATAAGTGTCTAGTAGCATTATTCAAGCCTTCAACCTGCAAATCAAACACTCAACCTTACTCCCATGAACATACTCTCTCTAAAACCCTCACTCAAGGGTGGTAGGATTTTCCAAACACTTAGAAAATTTGTCCAATCTCTCTCAACCCGAAAAAATAAATTCACTCACCCCTCATGAGCTCTCTCTAACTCTTAAATTTTGAATGGGTTCAATGAGGGGGTAAGAATGGAGCTAAAACCAAAAGAGGGGGAGTTACAATGAATCCAAGAGGTTGTTACACCACCAATAGGTACCTATGACACTCTATTACACTTCCAATATTTCCTATGACACTCTCTTACACCCTATAACGTTATTATTACACATTATGATATATTCTCGTAAAAAATAGGGGTGAAAAATTCAAAGTGGGAGCCTTCCTTAGTCATTTGTCCTTTCATGACCCTTGGACTACCCCTTAGCTTTGGAAATTGCTCCCTCTAGCCAATAGTTCTATAGAAAAAATTAATTATCCATCCTCCTTGGGATTTTTTCCATGAATAACTTAACCTAAGCACCTACACAAAATTCAACTCTCTCTCCTTGTGCCATGAAAAATTAACTTTCTCTCCTCCTTAGGAATCACACCATAGACAAAATTAGCTCTCTACCCTCATTGGGAATTTCACCATGGACAAGTTTAACTCTCTCTCTCTCCTTTCTCTTATTCAACATTATACTCTCTCTCATAGTGCTAGAGTAAAATTTAACTCTCTTGCCTCATTGGGATGTGTTCTATCATTTCTGTCACCTTAGTCACTTAAACATTGATAACTTTTCCATATCTTAAAATAATTGCATGGAAACTTCACCAATGGATAACTTAGATAGAGGTAAATTTTATTATATCCATGAGGACACCAAGACTTCGATTATTCCAAGGTTTAAATCCCTCTCTTGATCCCACACCTAACTAAGTCACCATAATGTACGCAATGGTATGAGGTGAACAAAGTCATAAAAAAGTTAGAAAATCAAAAGAAAAATAATTATAAAATATGGGATGGACCAATAATATTCACCAAAAACCTCATAGTAACCATAGCTAGAGAAGATTAAAGGTGAGATCCATCTTTGGAGACAATTTCATAAAAACGCTAAGAGGTCCATACTTTTCTGGGAGAACATTCTTTGGAATTGAAACCAATTAGGAGGCATCCAAAATAGGTCAACCATGGAGATGAGAAGTGAATACATATCCCAATAACCATTAGGTCCAAAGGATGTCAAAATAACAACATAGAACCATGATTAATCTTGGCCATCCAGACTGTCATCAAGTACCTTGGAAGTAAATGGAATTGATAGAAAAACAAATGAAGAAAAAATTCTTAAAGACAAATTCCACCAAAATCAAAATCCCACAAAAATACAAAATTTCACTAAAGGACAACATTTTGGAAGACCAAAAGTTTGAGAAATTTATTTATTTAATTTTATGTAATTTAAATAAGCTCAAGTATCACTTGGAATGTGGAAGGAAAATGGCCCTAGGTCAACTTGACCGTTGTAAAAAGTCAACAAAAGACGATGACGTCGCTATAGAGATGGTCAAGCGTGGATACAACGACGTCCAAGAGTTTAGGCGTGGATACAACGAGGTCTAA
This sequence comes from Pseudotsuga menziesii, assembly GCA_001517045.1. Taxonomy (NCBI): domain Eukaryota; kingdom Viridiplantae; phylum Streptophyta; class Pinopsida; order Pinales; family Pinaceae; genus Pseudotsuga; species Pseudotsuga menziesii. The sequence goes on along the minus strand of LPNX010466118.1, from coordinate 1,479,987 downwards.
GAGTCCAAGCGTGGATACAGCGATGGCTAGGTGTGGATACAATGATGCCTCGTTCCTGTTACATCAGATTTCACACCAAAAAGTAAGAAATGTGGAAAACCTCCGTGGAAAAATCCACGCTTTTGTACTAGTGTGGAAACAGTTCAAGAAGTATTTCAAGCAGAAATACCTCTCTGATAGGTATTATGATGACAAGATTAAGGAGTTCCATGAGCTGAGATTGGGACAGTAGACCATGGAAGAGTATGCGAATAAGTTCTTGGAATTGTTGAGGTATGTCCAGTACATCAGAGATGAAAAGGTGAAGGTCCAGCAGTTTCTAAGTTGATTTTCTCAGTCTTACAAAGATAGAATTGAGTTTTATGAACTGAGAACTCTTGAAGAAGCAATAAGGAAGGCTAAGTATTTCTATGAGAAAAGAAAGGGTAAACTTGATTACCATAAGGCATGGAACGATAAGAAGAATGAGAAGTTTGACCAAAGGAAGAAAGGTTTCAAACCTTCTAGATTCAGGAATTAGCAGAAGCAGCCATCCCAAGCTATGAGTAATCCAGTTGGAGTAACATGTGGAAATCCTAAATATCCACAACAGAATAAAGGACCACTCAAATGTTGGAAATGTGAAGGACCCCACTTGCGTAGATATTGTCCACTCGAGAATGAAAGTGCAAGACCAACTTATAACATTCAAGAAGTAGAAACAGTGGGACAAGTAGCAAGGGAAGTCCCTAGGATTTATGCATCGTTGGAGGACCACCAGGAATATCAGCAGTCAATTGTGGTTGAATTAGCAGGTAAGATTGTTGAACAATATGTTTCTATTTTGATTGACCCTGGTTCTATGCACAATTACATTAATCCTAGAGTAGTGGAGATTTGTGCTTTTAAGAAAGTAAAGCATAGAAAATCTTGGTTAGTTTAGCTAGCCACTGGGACTAAGAGAAAGGTCATTGAAGTGGTAGAGAAATGTCCATTGGTCATGAATGGATTGATCACTTGTGTAGATCTCAATGTTCTACCACTTGGTTTCTATGATTTTCTCATTGGAATGGATTGGTTAGAAGCTCATAGAGTGAAGCTTGACTGTTACAACAAGACTTTCGAATGCATAGATGAAGAAAGAAACCCAGTAGTTGTGAAAGGTATTCCAAAGGTGATTTTAGAAAGGTAGGTTTCAGCAATGCAGTTGAAGAAGTTCTGTAGCAAAGGTTTCCAGTTGTATGCAGCTCATATTTTGGAGCCAAAAGGAGATGAAACTCCTAGGTTGGAGGACTATCAAGTGTTACAGGAATTCAAGGATGTGTTTCCTGATGAGATTCCAGGGCTTCCTCCAAAGAGGGACATTGATTCCACCATTGAACTTGTGACAGGAGTAGCAGTAGTGTCCAAGACACCCTAGAGGATGCGTACACTAGAGATGCTAGAATTGAAGATGCAACTGCAAGAGTTGTTGGAAAAAAAAGTATATCCAACCGAGTGTGTCTCCTTGGGGAGCACCAGTTCTGTTTCTAAAGAAGAAAGATGGTACACTCAGGTTATGTATTGATTACAGACAGTTGAGCAAGGTTACTGTGAGGAATAAATATCCTTTTCCTAGGATTGATGACCTCTTTGATCAAATGAGAGGAGCAAATGTATTTTCCAAGATTGACTTGAGGTTTGGTTACCATTAGGTGAGAATCAAGGATGAAGACATTCATAAGACATCCTTCAGAATAAGGTATGGACATTATGAGTTTGTAGTTGTACCATTTTTCCTCACAAATACACCAGCTACATTTATGTGCCTTATGAATAGTGTCTTTAGCAAGTATTTAGACAAGTTTTTTCTTGTTTTACTTGATGACATTCTTGTTTATTCTAAGAATGCGAAAGAGAATGAAGAGCATTTGAGATTGACATTGCAATTGCTTAGGGAGAAACAACTGTATGCAAAAATGAGCAAGTGTGACTTCTATAGATATAGAATTCAGTATTTGGGTCACATTATCTCAGAGGAGGGTATATCTGTGGACCTTGAAAAGATTGAAGCCATTACAAATTGGCCTACTCCAAGAAATGTGACAGATGTAAGATCTTTTATGGGACTTGCAGGATACTACCGGAGGTTCATTGAGGGATTCTCCAAAGTTCCACATGCCATCACTTTTTTGCAAAATAAGGGGATGAAGTTCGAATGGACATCGAGGTGTGAACAAATCTTCCAGCTATTGAATAATCTTCTCACCAGTGCACCAGTATTGAAAGTTGCAGATCCAAAGAAATATTTTGTGGTGTGTACCGATGCATGTGGACAAGGGCTTGGAGGATTCATTATGCAGGACAACCACGTGATATGTTATGAGTCAAGAAAGCTGAAGGAGCATGAGAAGAACTATGCCACTCATGATCTAGAGCTTGCAGCCATAGTACATTCCCTCAAGATGTGGATAAATTACTTGATGGGTAGAAGATTTGAACTCAGAACGGACCATTGTGGTCTGAAGTATTTGTTTGATTAGCCTACTCTGAATGATATACAAGCAAGATGGCTGGGGTTTTTATGTGAGTTTGATTTTGAAATCAAGCACATAAAGGGAAAAGAGAATAAGGTAGGTGATGCGCTCAGCAAAAAGGTGCAGGAAATGCATGTGGCATCTCTTAGTATTTGCCAATCAGATTTGAGACAATAGATTGTTAATCAACCTGTCGGAGATAAATTGTATGAGCGGGTAAAAGACAAATTGCAGCATCAAAGTCTTGAGAAGAAGTATGAGGGATATAAATTGGATGAAGAAGGGCTTCTTACTTATAAAGGCAGAATTTATATTCCCAATGTAGCAGATTTGAGGAGAGTTGTTATGGATGAAATCCATCAAGCTCCATATTCTGGTCACCCAGGATACTAGAAGACAATTGCTACAGCCATAAAGCAATATTTTTGGCCAAGAATGAAAAAGGACATGGCTGAGTACATTTCAAGGTGCATGAAATGTCAACAGGTAAAGGTTGAGCATCAACACCTGGTGGGTTTGTTGTAGCCTTTGCCAGTTCCAGAATGGAAATGGGAAGTTATTTCCATGGATTTTATTACAGGATTGTTGATGACTTGGAGACAACATGATTCCATCATGGTTGTGGTACACAAGTTGACTAAGGAAACACATTTTATACCGGTTAAGTCTATGCATAAGACTGATGACATTGCAAAGATCTTCATGAAGGATATTTTCAAATTGCATGGATTGCCAAAGGCAATAGTCTCAGATAGAGATGTCAAGTTCACTTCCAATTTTTGGAAGGGGTTGTTTTCAGATATGGGTACAAAGCTAAACTTTAGCACTGCATACCATCCTCAAACAGATGGGCAAACTAAGAGAGTTTATCAGGTGCTTGAAGACATGCTTTGCATGTACGTGATGGACAAACCAACCAAGTGGGAAGATTACTTACACTTGGTAGAGTTTGCTTACAACAATGGACAGCAAGCATCCTTAGGGACAAGTCCGTATGAAGCTTTGTATGGAAGAAGGTGTAGGACACCAGTGACTTGGGATAATCTAGTGAACAGGGTTGTGCTTGGACCATAATTGCTTAAGGAAATGGAGGAAGAGGTTGTAAAGATTAGGAAGAATCTGAAAGAAACATAGGACAGACAGAAAAGCTATGCATATAAGCATAGGGTGAATAGGGAGTTTAGTGTTGGGGATCATGTTTACCTCAGAGTGAGGGAAAAGAAGAGTTCCTTGAAGCTTGGAAGTTGTGCCAATTTGTCACTAAGATATTGTGGACTGTTTGACGTGCTTAAAAGAATAGGACCAGTTGCATATAGACTTGCATTTCCTGCTAATACTAGAGCTCATAATTTTTTCATGTTTCCTTTCTTAAGAAGTATGTACATGATCCTAACCATGTGATAAATTGGGATGTGATTTAGGTGGAACCCGAGGGAGAGTTCCAAATCGAGCCAATGAGCATCCTCAACAGGAAGGTCACAATGCTTCGAAATTGGGCCATGGGTCAGGTAAAGGTGTAATGGGAGCACTACAGACCTGAAGAGGCTACGGGGGATCTAGAGGATGCCATGTGATTGGCACATCCATTTTTTTTCAATCTTGCGGAACACTGAGGCGGTATTAGTGTAGCATTTTGTTCAAATTTTGTAAAGCACTGAGGACAGTGCTATTGAAGGGGGAGGGAAATGTAACACCCCAGTTTTGACCCCATTGCATTAAATGTACATGATGTATATATTGTAATGAATCGTGGTGTGGAGCTAAAGGCAAAATCCCCACCATTGATTTAGTTGTGTTATGTTTCGGCGAATGAAATTGTTGCCGATGGTCTATCATGGTATACGGCACATATTAAGTTTTGTTATCATGTAAATGTGCATTTTAATTAAATGAACCGAACCAGCTATTTTCACTGCAACCATATTGAAAAGGGCATGATATTCCTAAGGATAAGGAGGGGGAATGTTAAACCTTGAGCCATGGGGGAAAAGCCATGTGTCACCACTCTTTTTGATTTGCTCATATTCCCTTGTCTTATCCAACTACGTCATTACAAATTTTGTTGTTAGTTGGGCAGTTATTACTGGGGAGTGGAGTATGGCAGGACTGTCAGTCCTTGCCCACACACACACTCCACCAGCAGATTGACCCTCATGATGGCATGATAACCACTACCCCATCACTCAATGTGGATTCTCCATTATTCCATTTGCTCCATGATTGCATGGGACATCCTTCCACTCTCCCAAGCTTGTTGATCTCACGTAGGGGCGTTCTGTTTCCTCATGCACTGTTTGGCCTTCTCTATTGGTGGTTCCTCACGCAGAGAGGAAGGGGGTGTTGGTTTTGCCATTAACGTTTAGGGCTGTAGAACTTGTATTTTCCCTATGGTCTGTGGTCGGTGTGTATGTCCTTTTCTCGGGCATGGGTTGAGGGTCTGTTTACTTCTTCCATTTCCGACTGTGTAAGTTTCTGTTGTTTCATTGTGAGATTGGCTATTGTTCTTCTCCTGATCGGTGGTAGCTGTGAGTACCTACGTCATGTTTTCTTGGCCATGATGGGGCGAAGAATGACTCCGGGATTTGATTTCCCTCGTCAAGCTATAATTGCTGGTTTTTGTTGTGTGCATGTAGTGGTTGGTCTTTGAACTGTATTGGGGTGGTGATGAGGGCTTGATTTGCTTGAAAAATCTGGTGGGTTTGGGAGCCACACAAACAGGGCTAGAGGGTTGGCTTTCTTCTCCACAACCCCCTGAATAGAACTGGAAGGGAGGTCAGGGTAGGCAGGACTGTGTAGTAGAGAAAGGACTGATTTCCATGTATTGGGTGTGTGTGGGTGTCCTAGAATTCAATCTAGTTCTGGTGTAGGTGTCCTTAGCTCTTCAATGAGCTCACCAGCTTAGCATTTAGCCTTTCTCGGCTCCTGGATGGACTGATAAACCCAACTGTGTTGGATTGGCTGATCTGTTATTTGCCTGATAAACCCAACTATGTTGGCTTGGATGAATTGTGTACCCTTGAATGTTTTTTTATCCTTGGCTATGTGTAAGCGTGCTAGTTCTTTATTCCTTGGGTAATCATGCCCGTCTCGGGGGTGGAAGCATTGCTGAGAGATTAAGGAGCACGCTAGCCTATGGTTGGGTAGAACGTTGCATCGACGTAGCTGGCTGCGAGACAATTATCATAAGATAAGTATTCTTGACTAATCTATTTTGCAATCACATTTACTATTAATGAATTATGATGATGGACATGTTGAATGCTGAATTGTATGTTTTTCTTCCGTTGTGTATATGAATGATTATGCATCTTAGTATGTCGTATGTTCAAGTATTCAGGTTTTTATATGTATGCACATGTTCATGGGGCTTGTTTCCCGGACGTTTGGTGTATGGTAGTGTCCTCTTCGCTTGTCAGAGGGTCGGGGATGTTACATGATTGTAGGATGTAGTCTTGCATGATCAGATGTGAGTGCATGGCCATTCTGATGTGATTGAGGGATGTGTTCCCACTTGATCAGATATAAGGGTTGATGCCATTCATTGGGAGAATGGAGGCACCTGGTCAATTACAAGGAATCCTTAGTCTAGGACTGAAAGCCCTTTCGATGCTATGTTTTGGAACATGGTCGAATGTAAGTGCAGAGCCCTTCTAATGTGGTGTTTTCGAACATGGTCAGATGTAATTGCTGAGCCCTTTCGATGCGGTGTGTTCACACATAGTTGGATATAAGTGCTGAGCCATTCTGGCATGATGTGTTTACACATGGTCAGATGTGAGTGCTGGGCCTTTCTGACAAGATGAGGTCAGATGTGAGTGTTGGGCATGCCTTTCTGACAAGATGAGGTCAGATGTAAGAGATAGGCAGGCCATTCTGACTTAGGGTCAGATATAAGCGTTGATGAAGACCTACATGAAGGGTATGCCTACAACTAGCATGAAAAAGGGTTGGCTCTATAGAACTTCCTGTGACGAGAAGAATCAAGAGATAGTACCAATGATGATGATCCATACTTGATTATGATTCAGATCAAGTGATGATCTAGTCGATACAAAGAAGAAGACCAGTGCTGAAAATTTTGTCGAAATAATACCTTCCTAGTTAAGAGGGAGTGTTGATGTATTTGTAACTTCAGAATCTGTTCACCTATATATCTTATGTCTTGTACCCCGATGTTTATTTCGAGAAGTGTCCATAATGTATTTGAGTCATGTCATGCCCCAATGTTCCTATCGAGAGGTTCTATAATTTAAACAAGTCATTGTGGGTAACCCTCCTATTGCTCAAGGGTTAAAGTCCTCGTATTTTTGGGGCACTAGGGTTATTAGACTCTCCTATAGAAGTCAGCCCTAGTAGGGTTTAATAAAGTCAGAAATTAGTATAAATAGAGAGCTATCGTCTCTATTTATCACACACTCACTCACACTCAGTTGTATTGCATAGCTGAGAAAGAAGAAGACACTAGGGCTAGGAAGAAAGAGGTTACTGCTGTCGAGAGATCATCTTACTGTTTTGGGTTTTACTTCTAGTGCTGATTCTATCTCTGAGGAAATTGCAGGGTTTTCTCCCTTTATGGTTTCCCCGAGGAAAAACACTATGTTCATTGTCTCTTGTGTTTGATTGTTGTGCTTGTTATTCTCTCAGTTAAAAGATCCTAATATGATGCTAGCTTAATGTTAAAAATCTAACAAAAAGTTTGACCCTTGGTCTTGTGGGTAAAAGGGTTGCTTCCATACCTTGATTGTACACCTTGTCGTTGTGGGTGAAAGGGTTGTATTCCCACTTTGTTATGACCACTCTTGTTGACCTTTGAACTTGTGTTGAACCTTGTTGTTCCTTGTGATAGTGCCTCCCTCTCCTAGTGTGGTACCTTGACCCTTTTGTCATGATGACTTACCTTTATTGTTATGTGCTCCTTTTCAGCTTCCTTGAGGCTGCTGCTATGTATGGAAGTGTGCCACAGTCTGATGGGTGTGCTAGAGTCTGGGTTAAAGCTGCCTCTTCATATTAGAAAGGAGATTATATTTGCTTGATGTATGACTGTTCTAAAAGACTGTCATTTATTGTAGCAATGAGATTGAAATTTCATCCTCATTTCTAGATGGTTTTGATCAATACCTTGCGGTATATATTTGTCCAACTCCACCCTACAACTACCTATCTCTTTCTCTCTCAGGTATGTCCATTGTTCCATTAGTGACTCTTCTCCTAAGAGACAAAGTCTAATCATAAGATATAGTTGAGCATATAAAGGAAGGTCTAAACCACATTGTTTTATCCTTTATGTATGCTAGTTTAACTTGTTCATTAATTTATTACTACTATTGTTATTTATTGTCCTTGGATGCTTCAACTTTAACACATGGACCTTTGGGAGTGTTAAGTTGAAAGAAATGAAATTATGTTATATATGTTACCACATTTTTTTCTCCTTTACATATGCTAGTTTAACTTATTCATTAATTTATGACTAATGTTGTTATTTATTGTCCTTGGATGCTTCAACTTTAACACAGGGACCTTCGGGAGTGTTAAGTTGAAAGAAATGAAAATAATGTTATATATGTTGTATTGCAGTCACTCGAAGTGTTTCATAGTTTGGACCTTCCTTATACGGTGATGATAAAAATTATTGTTATTATATGGAACAACTATGGACTATATACCTCAATGGATAAGATAAAATTTTGACCATTAGTCTTGTGGGTAAATGGGTTGTTTCCTTACCTTCATTGTACACCTTGGTATTGTGGGTAAAAGAGTTATTTTCGTACCCTGATGGTACACCTTGGTATTGTTGGTGAAAGGGTTGTCTTCCCACTTTGTTATGACCACTCTTGTTTACCTTCGATCTTGTGTTGAACCTTGTTGGTCCTTATGTTAGGTGTTTGGACTAAGCCATAACCTTTTTTGGGCTGATAAGTTGTGTTGTGACCTTTGTTGAGTCTACTAGACTGAACCATGACTGTTCCTTGGGTTTCCTTGACTCAATATGTGGTCTGTTGACTATTCGAAGGTATTTTCTGTGAGTGTTTTGTTGTTTTTTCATACCATGACCTTTGAGGTTTCCAGTATTGAGTCGTGACCTTGTGGGATTCCCTGGATGAAGTTGTGACTTTGTGGGTTGTATTGGAATGAGTCATGAACTTTGCTAGGACATAACCTGATCTCTGTGGGTTATTTGGATAGAAACATGACCTCTGTGGGCTGTTTTGATAGAGCGATGAGCTGTGTGAGCTGTTTGTACTAAGTTGTGACCTTTTTTGGTTGCTAAGTTGGGTTGTGACCTTTGCTGAGTATGCTAGACTGAACCATGACTGTTCCTTGGGCTACCTTGACTCGATCTATGGTCTGCTGACTATTATGAGGTATTTTCTATGAGTGTGTTGTTGTTGGTGCCTACCATGACCTTTACTGGAGTTGTTCTGGTCCTTGTTTAGCCTGTTGCAACATGTTGAGCCTATTTAGACTTTATAGAGGTTTCGTGTGCTCATTTTAAGCCTCCTTAAGGCCACTACTATGTAAGGAAGTATGTCGCAGTCTTATGGACATGCTAGAGTGTGGGTTAAGTTTTCCTCTGCATATTTGAAATGACCTTCTATTTTATTGATGTATGATTATCCTAAAAGACTCTCATTTATTGAAGCAATGGGATTGAAAGTTCATCCTCATTTCTAGATTATTTTGATTAATACTTTGAGGTATGTCTTTGTCTCACTCTTCCCTACAACTACCTATCTATCTATTTCTCAGTTATGTCCATTGTTTCATTAGTGACTTGTCTCCTGAGAGACAAAGTCTGATCATAATATATAGCTGAGTATATAAAGGAAGGTATAAACCATATTGTTTTCTTATTTTTGTCCATTTATAATTTTATTGCATGTGCTTGACTAATTTTGTTGTACAACTATGGGACTATGCATAGAATAGGCAAGTAGAGTAAATTACTACTTTCATGTTTTTAATTTCTTTTTGTTTTGTTTAAACATTGGCATTCCAAGTTGCCATTTTGGACAAAGTTGAACAGTTGTGGGAGATTTGCTAGTTATGTTTCTAGGTATAAATGATAGTGGGATTGGCATAGTCTATCTTTAACTTTTATTTTGTTTTATTTATATATATATTTGAACATGGTTTCCTGCCTTGATTGCAAGTTAGTGTTTTTTTAAGTCACCTCTGAATAAAATGATCACATTAGTATTCATATGTATTTTTAGCAAGCAAACTCGAAGGTATTGTTGCTAATATTTCATCTCATTTCATTCCCATTTATCTAGTGTTTAAGAGTACTTAGAGCTAATTCCCATTCTTCTTGATGTGAAATGGAATTAGTAGTATATTTATTTTTACTATTCTATATACATTTTGGGTGATGAAATGCTCCATTGGAGACTAAAGAAAATTACAAGGGATCCTATCTTGTTGATTCCAAAATTTATATCTAGTATTTTAAAAATATTTTAGAGGTTAGTTTTTCCTAGGATGGGCATATACATCCTAGGAATGAACATCCAAATCTTATAAAATATTAATTCTCTCTCTGCTACATTGATGGAAAGAAAGAGGTTGGTTATCCTCCCTCGAGAATACTAAGTAGATCTATATTGGTTCATAGTTAATCCATTTAAATGACTAAGAAATTTTTATTATTATGATCTGGTGAGGTATTAGTTCCCGAGGGATTGGGATGATATAACACTAAAAGATTTGTTTCTTATTTCCATCCAAGGAATGTAGTCCTTAGATTAAGAGAGAGTTATTGCATTTTATGAGGAGGATGAATTTGGAGATGAGGAAAAAGGTGAATGATATGGGCTATTCTTCTTCCATTCTGAGCATACCATCTGAGGAGAACGAGGATATTCTTGTTGTGCATTTATGAGTCTATCCTCCAACTCTTTGAAACTAACCAAAAGTTGAGCATTTACATTTTATACTTCATTGTCAATCTTGAAGAGGGTATAATTCAGTATATCATGTTTTTCTTCAATATCTAATCATTTTATTTTCCCCTTATTATCATCTACCAAAACATCCATCCCAAAATGTGAAGGGATCATTACAAATTGAGTGCCTCCAACTTCATCTGAAAATTTCCCAAATGCAGAAATGATCTGAAGGTGATCATGAGATTTGAAATTATTGCACCTAAATGGGACATTTTTGAAAACCAAGGATTGTATATAGTGTATATCTCCTACTTAAACCATAATTACATTAGGGAGCCCTGTGAAATGTCCATTTCAACACAAATTATTTCCGCCATTTAAGTTTTGGACTTATTTTTTGTTTTTGAGGCAATTTTTAGGAAATTTCCCAAAATATCCCTAATAATATTGAATATGAGTGTTTCCCAAAATTCAAGGGGGATACAACTCATGTTGACCAAAGAGTGAAAGAATGAATGAATTATTTGACGGGGTCAAACCCTACATGCTAGAGAAAAAGTGTGAGAGATGAATTCCCTGAAATCTGGGGCCCATCAATAGAGATTCTTTCAATATATTCATCCAAATAGAAGATGAAGGTGATGTATCCCTAAGTACCAACATGAATGAGAGGGTCATATCCAATAAAAAATTCCTAGGTGCAATCGATCCAACTATTTATGGATTCCATGGTGAAGCAATAAGAATATAATATATGAATAATTGCATATTCAGTGTATAGGACCACCTTATCATGTAGCAAATATGAATCAATAATGGATTTCATGTTGCATGAATTACCTTTAATGATCCTTTATATACATTTGCATGAGAATTTTCCTTGAACCCTGTGAGGGGGTTTCACAATGGGGAGGGATTCATAAGGGAGATTTAGTGTCATATATATATATATATATGAGCATTAATAGTCATGGTTTTCATCTTTGAATGAAGTTCATGTGATGTTATCTCAGTTTATAATTGTAATCACAAATTAAATGCTATATACCATGCCTACCACTATGTCCTAATAAAAAATGTCTACATGATCATTATCTCAAAATGTAATTTCTAATATATTAATCATGTCATTCATCTATTAATAGAATAGCTTAGAAAGCTCAAAAGACAATAAGTAAATTATATAGCCAACATTAATTGTTCATATGATCATACAAGTAATGACCCAATTAAAATGAATGGTTCAACCAAGAATTTATTGTTCAATTCAATTAATAACATCAATTATTCAATTCTTCATCATCATAGTCAAGAATTCAAAATCATTTTACATAGTTAAGTTCAAGTCATGAGTTACTTACTATTATTACATTTAAAATTTCATGCAAAAGAAACATAATATTCAATCATTAAGTATCATGCAATGAAATTTTTGCATGAGGGGATAATGTTTTTGAAAATGTGCCAACAAATCATGTGTACATCAAAGTCATCTTGAAATTTCCCAAACGAACTAATTACAAAAGGTTATGCCACTCAATTCCTCTTCTCTAAATCAATTTTATATCCCAATTGAAAATTTTCAATTGTCTATTAATGGTATCAACAGGTAAATTTTTGAACACTGGGTCAATAGAGTGTGTGGAAATATTTTTCATAATGGTATTTCCAAAACAAATTTGCAAGAGTTTACAACACTTAATTCTACTGCTTGAAATGGATTTTATGACCCTAGTTGAGATTAATCATGTCCTTGAATGGCATTAGGAAGCATGTTGAAACTTGTCATAACTTGATAACCAATACTTGGATTGATTAAATTATAGTTTTGTTGGAATTGTGAAATCAAATTACACTTAGGGAAACCCCTCTTCCTTGAGTCCATGAATCAACTTTTTTTATTTCAACAATTTTCAAAACTATGGTTTTGTTGAGTAACATTCAAAGAAATTTGTAAATCATGGGGTATATTTTTGAGAAATGTACCAACAGATCATGTGGAAATCATGGTCATATTGTACCTTCCCAAACAAACTTGAAAGAGGTTAGAAAACTCAAATATTCTACTCAGATTAGATTTTATTCCCCTGGTTACAATTCGCCAAACGTCCCTTAATGGCTTTAGGAAGTAAGAAAAACTCATCATAACCTAGTAATTGAGACTCTTATAGATGAATAATTGGTTCCATTGGACTCATGACATCCAAGTAAACTTAGATACATGCCTCTACCACGAGTCCATGGATTAGACATTGTTTATTTTGATGATTTTTGAAACTAGGGTTTTGTTGAGTAACATGTAGTCCGGTTTTTGAATCATGGGGTAAATTTTAAACTATGTCAATGCATCATGTGGACATTGTGGTCATCCTGGACTTTCCCAAAAAATATTGCACAATATCATGACACTTAATTATGTCGCTCAAAATTAAATTTTATGCTCTCAGTAGAAATTCACAAAGTACCCTTGAATGGCTTTAGGATGAAATTTGAAAATTATTGTAACTTGATAAACAAGTATTAATCGATGAATCAATAGTTCTATTCAACTCATGACATCAGAGTACACATAGGGGAAACCCTCTCCTATTATTCCATGGACCATGCGTTGTCTAATTTGATGATTTTAAGAACTAGGGTTTTGCTAAGTAACATGCAAATCAATTTTCACATCATAGGGTAAATATGTGTGATTATTCCAATAAAGGGTGTGGACATCATGTTCATCTCATCCTTTCTGAAACAAACTTGTATAAGTTTATGACACTCAATTCTACTACTCGGATTGGATTTTATGCCCATGGTTGACATTTTTCCAGTGTCCCTTAATGGATTTAGGAAGAAATCTGAAACTCATCATAACTTGATAACCAAGAATCTGAATGATGAAATTTCAATTCTATTGGACTCTTGACATCATAATGCACCTATGGATACCCCTCTCCCATGATTCCATGGATCGTATTTTGTTTATTTCCAACATTTCCTAAACTAGTATTTTGCGCTATAACATGCAATCCAATTTTTACATCACAAGGTAAATTTCTTAATACTAGGATGATAGAGTGTGTGGATACTGTGTCCATATTATCCTTTCCCAAACAAACTTGTAGGAGATCATGTCACTCAATTCTGCTACTCAGATTCGACTTTATGTCCATAGGTTTAAATTTGCCAAGTGTCAATGAATGGAATCAAATGGTAAACTTTTAAATATTGTGCCAATAGAGCATGTGGACAATATGGTAATATCAACCTTACCCAAACAAATGCGGAGGAGGTTATGACAATCAATTCTACTACTCAAATTGGATTTTATGCCCCTAATTTAAATTCAATGGAAAAAGGAAGCATGTTGAAAATCATCATAACTTTATAACTAATAATTGGATCAATGAACAATTAATTCTATTGGAATCTTGGCATCGAAGTACACTTAGGTATACCCCTTTCCCATGAGTCCATGGATCGTTTGTTGTTTATTCCCAATGTTTGTGGAACTAAGGTTTTTCTTAGTAACATGCAATGTAATTTTTGTATCAGAAGGTAAATTTTTGAAAACTCTGCCAACATAACATGTGAACATCATGTTCATCTCTGTCATTCCAAAAAAAATTGCAAGAGATTATAACACTCAATTGTGTTGCTTGGATTGGATTTTATGCCCCTCAGTTGAAATTCATTAAGCATATTTGAATGGAATTAGTAAGCGTGTTGAAAATCATGATAAATTGATAACCAATACTTATATTGATGAACCATCAATTCCTTTGGACTTGTGACATCAGAGTACACTTAGGGACACCCCTCTCCCACGAGTCCATGAAATAGATGTTGTTTATTTAGATGATTTCTATATATAGGGTTTTATTGAGTAACATGCAAAGAAATTTTCAATCATGGCAATATTTTCCTTTCCCAAACAAACTTGCAGTAGGTTATGACACTAAATTTTGATAATTGAATTTTAAGTGGGTTTTATGCCCCCGGTTGAAATTCTCCAAGTGTTCATGAATGGATTTGGGAAGTGAGATGATACTCACCATAAATTGATAATAGATACTCTCATCAATGAACCATCAATTCTATTGGATTCCTGACATCAAAATACACCTAGGGTCACCCCTTTACCATAAGTCCATGGATTGAATTTTGTTTACTTCCACTATTTCCTAAACTAGTGTTTTGCTCAATAACATGAAATGAAATTTTTGCATCAAAGGGTAAATTTTTGAATAATAGGACAATAGAGAACGTGGTAATTATCGTCATATCGATATTCCTCAAACAAACTTGCAAGATTTTATGAAACTCAATTCTGCTACTCAGATTGGATTTTATACCATTGGTAGAAATTCGCAAAGTGTCTATGAATGGCTTTAGGAATCAATTTGAAACTTGCCATAATTTGGTAACTAAGAATTTAATTGATGAAACATACATTGTTTTGGAATCCTGACATAAAAATATCCTTATTTACACTTATATACCATGAGTCTTTGGACCATACATTGTCTATTTCATTGATTTTTGGAACTAGGGTTTGGGTGAGTAACATGCAAATCAATTTTTGCATCGAAAGGTAAAATTTTGTAAATTATTCCAATGAAGGGTGTGGATATCATGGTCATCTTAACCTTTCCCAAACAAACTTGGAGGAGCTTACAACAGTCAATTCTACTACTCAGATTGGACTTTATCCCCCCAATAGAAATTTTCCAAGTGTTCCTAAATGGCTTTAGGAAGCGAGTTGAAACACATCATAACTTGGTAACCTATAATTGAATTGAAAACTATCAGCTCCATTGTACTCATCATATGCGAATACACCAAACCACACCCCTCTCACACGAGTCCATGGATCAAACATTGTATATTAAAACGATTTTCAAAGCTAGCATTTTGTGCAATAACATGCAATGCAATTTTTGCATCTAAATCTTTGAATACTATGCCATTAAAACATGTGGACACATTTTTCATATCAACCTTTCCCATTCAAACTTGAAGGAGGTTATGGCACTCAATTCTACTACTCGGATTGGATTTTATGCCCCTAGTAAAAATTCACCAAATGTCCCTAAACAACTTTATGAAGCAAGTTGAAACTAGTCAAAACTTGAAACTCAAGACTCAAATTTATGAACCATTAGTTATGATAGAAGTGTGACATCATAGTATACTCAGAGACACTGATTAACGATGAGTTCAAGAACCTTGTGTTTTTTATTTTCACCATTTCTAGAACTAGGGTTTTGCTCAATCACAAGCAAAGTAATTTTCACATCATGGGGTAATTTTTTGGAAATTGTGCCAACAGAGCATGTCAAGACCGTGGTCATCTCAACCTTTCCCTAAAACACTTGCAGGAGTTTACGAAACTCAATTCTACTGTTGGTGTTGGATTTATTCTCTCGATTAAAATTCATCAAGTGTCTTTGAATGGATTCAATAAGTGAGTTTAAAATCGACATAACTTGATAACAAATATTGAAATCAACAAACTTCCAGTTCCTTTGACCATGTGACATCAAATTAAACTTAGGAACACCCCTTGCCCATGATTTTGTGGACTAGTTAGTGTTTATTTCCACCATTTATAAAATTAGGGTTTTTCTAAGAGATGTAAACCATATGAGAATACATGTAGAAGAGAAATAATTCTTGGTTTTTCTTGGTGAAATTATTCAACTAATATGCATGATGACACTAGGGTTTGTCTATGCAAGTATAACTTGGAGAAGAACATGTAACACTAAAATAATGTATGGTTGTATTGTTAAATTTGCACATCTTGTTGAGAAGCAAGAGGAGGTAGCACCATGGTTCCAACCCTAGACAAGATATGAAGAAAAGAGATAATACCATGGATAAAATTGTAATCTTGTTCTTATGTGATGCATAGAGGCTAGGGAAAGATCATGGAAATCCTATCTTGATCAATCTTGAGCTTGGTGTGACACATTGCTTAGAGGAATACTTGTTTAATGTATTTTTTATGTTCCAAGGAGGTCTTGGTGCTTGTGTTGATGCAAACGTTGTTATGGAGAAAATCCATCATATGGATAGGTGAGACCTCCCTTGGGTTTTCCCAATACACAAGACATACAATAAGAATAGAGGCCAAATATTTCACACTAGATATAACCCTTTAACCTATGCATGCAATAGAGAGGAGTATGGCTAAATGCACCTTATTTCCTATGCTTGTCCTTCATATGATCCCAACTAGTGTAGATCCTAGAGATCCTTTGCCATAACTCCTAGACACCTTCTACCTGCACACAAAGAGGCATGCAACACCTTTCTCAAACCTATTGAATGATATGAAATATATAAATAGTATAAATATAATATAACTAATTTTAATAAATAACTATATCCAATATAGAGTGTGCATATCATGGAAATCACAAAATGAATATGGGGTGAAACCATCAATGTCTGTATTAATGAAATGGAAATAAATACATCAGTGAAGATATACCTTGACTCATGATGAGAGATCTCCTTGGATCCTTGATCCTAGGTAGGCATACCCATGCTCAGAATTGGAACAAGGCATGGGTGTCGAATAATACATTTTGGATCCATGCAATCAAATATGATATCATGGCTACGAAAAAGTACACTTTAGATCATTCCATGACAAATAACATATACACCAACAAATACAATGTGGATCTACGTGAACCAATGATATCATATCCAATAGCATATACAATGTGGATCTATGACATTGATCCATATTTATGTGGGAACAAAATGAAATAACAGAGATAGAATCATAAACACAGAAATTTTGCAATGAGAACAAAGATATAGTAAACACATATTCTATTAAATAGTGGAAATAGAACAAACTGTAAATACAACAGCTATAATGGTGGTCGTTATCTCTGAGAAGAGATGTGGCTGCTATGCTCATCCATGCTAAGATGAATACAAAAAGAGGCCAAAATAGCCTATTTATGATAAGCATGAGTGTGAGAACCAAAATTTCCAAAACATAACCCTAGAAGATGAATTGTCATAAATTTTGCGGCCCCAAGGTGGTTAGTTGAAAAATTAACTTCCTGGGGTCATAACTTTTTCATTCGATCTCTGATTTGGGTGCTTGATAGCCCATTGGAAAGGTCTATCTGATATTTTCAAATTTCTACTGAGGCCAAATGCATGCCAAAGGAAACTATTTGAACCTTCGAATCTCCAAAAAACGTCGTTTAGGGCCCCAAAATGGCCCCATAAGTTTGGGACCCAACAAAAATAGAAAAATAACTGTGAAACTACCACAATTGATAATTGTTTTGGCTAGTGGAATAGGTGGGTGGCCATTGATTTCCATCTGGATCAGACATAGCATAAGGAAAGAAGATAAATAGTTCTATGGTAGTCCTCTAGTTACTCAAGTGATATAATCCATCATAACCTAGGAAGGGTAAACACAAGGAGTAATGGATATCCCCTAAACCCAAGGTATTTTCCTCAACCCTCAATGGTACGATTTGCATGGCATGCAAACAAATGTGTTGATGTCAAGAATGAGTGAAACCTTCTGATTATCAGTCACTGATGTCTACCATTAATAGGCATGAGGGGAACCATTGATGATGATAATGGCCCCCAAGGTACCTAGTACAAACTAACAATTGTGAGTAGATGAGTTATTATCAAACACTTATAGAATTTCTAAAAAAAGAGTCAATGATGTAAAATCACTATTTAACACAAGGATACCTGAAACTGAGGACTACAAGATCCAAGGTACTATTGGCTTATGGTATAAATTCCTATATGAAGAGTTAACTTCAATAGGAAGGAATATGTTAAAGGAGGGATTTGATGTATCCCCCATCATACAACACAAAACAAAATCTAAGAGATGATGTGTAGAGATCAAGTCACCAAGTACAACTAACTCAAGAATGGCCAACATGGAAGGGAAATAATGTCAACTAGACTTCAATTGTCCAACTTAGGTTTAAATTCCCCTTAAACATATGGAACGACATGATACATGACTTGGCAACATTTACACAAGAGCATTGGTATAGAGTAACAGTGCAAGAGGAACTGAAACCCTCTCCATAGTGATTGAAATAGTGACCAGTCAGAGGAGAAATATTACTAATAAGGCTCCTATGACAACCGTGAGATACTAAATCAAACAGGTTCCATATTCAAGGGTGACATAACCAACTGGTGCCACTTCATCGACTAAATACAGTTGACAATTCCCCCCCTTTTATCTTTTTAAAAGTGTATTCTTTTTTTTACTAAGCTCAAAGAAGATATAGAAGTGTGATAAATGGAACCTTATTCATGAAATTTTAATGAATCCAAAGAATTAAACTCGGTCAATATTCATTGTTTAACGACCTCGAAGAATGGAGATAAGAATGATCGATGGAGTACCATCACATGGATTTTTATCGAGCCCGGGTTAGTTAGTGCTCACTGGTGTTTTCAATTTTAAAGAGTCTATAAAACTTAAAGAAAAATCCATAAAGGTGTCTCATCCATTACAATTTAACAATCCTCAACAAGTCAACTCGGGTCCATATTTATGATTTAAAGAGATCTAAGAATAGAGAGAAAATGCTCCATGGAGTTCCTTTTTTGTTCTTTTTTAATGAGCCCAAAAAAGGGATAAAAGGATACTTGATATGTGTCATTGTCATGGTTTAACGAGCATGACAAAGGGATACGAATAATATTGTTTGAGTTCCTTTATCATGGTTTAACAAGCATGAAAAAGGGATAAAGTGTGCTCCTTGGGAAACCCCATCAGGTATGGCCAACAATAGATTAAGAGAAGGATCATGAGGCTCCATCAGTGCATGAAAGAGACTAAGGAGGGTTCCCATGTCTATGTAAAATAATGGCATGGGTTTCAAGTGGTGAGGAGGTGATACTCTAGTACATCCATGGAGGGAGGATATACCACACAAGTTACGATGTGCAATTCAGAGGAGGGATAATATCACAACTTGAGAAGTGGGACCCTAAGGCATGATGATGGTGAAAATGGTGGTTAGTAGTGAATGTGTGTGGGAAATAACCTATCTCTATATTCTAGTTTAAGAATCATACCTCGAGGAAGGTAGATGTTGACAAAAACCCATGCCTGGAAAGACAAAACCTAAAAAAATATCTAAAACAGCTTGTAAAACATGCGTCAAAAATACCAAAAAGTTAAAAATAAAAACTAAGGAACCTATGAGTTGTTTTTATATTTTTAAAGTTTTTTAATGTTTTTGGGTTTTTAGTCTTTTATAATGTTTTTGAATATTTACATATATGTATTTTGGGATTGATTGAGATATGCCACACACACACAAAAAGGAAAATGCACACCAATTAAATGTATAGTACATAATGTATAAAGCACCATGTGGAAAAGTTGCCTATTTGTAATAGCCTTTGTGAGATAACCCATACTTCACTTGCCTAGACTTCCCTCAAATAACGTCACTTCTAGCATGATTGGAAGTGGCCAGTTTTTTCTTCCCAACATGATTTCGAGAGGTTGGTGATATGCCCCCAACATGACTCATAGAATACGGTGTCTTTCCCCAACATGATTACAAGAGGAAAATGGTTTCCCTCACTAATATTAATAGATGTTAATGGTTTTTCCCCACTAGGATTAGTAGAGGCTCATGGTTATCTCCCTTTTCTTTATTTCTTCAACCTATGCCTACACCTCTTCTTGGTATTGAATATGTTTCCCACTCTCCTTATCATAATCACATCATGTGTAATAATAGTAACATGGTCAACATGAAATGGAATAATATCAAAACATGGAAGCCCATCGTGAGTAGATGCGAAAGGAGGAAAATAAGCATACATATGCTCCATTAAAAATGATCCCATTGGTATCAATGAGGTAGGGAACAGGGATGATGTAACATAACAAAGTGGAGGGGGTAAAGAAAAGGCATCGATAAGGGACGAGTCCTAAAATATCCCAACCCCCACAATTGTCATGGTGGATTTGGAAGCACTAACAAGGGGAATGATTAGTCCAGTAGAAACCCTCGTATAAGTGGTGCAATAATATAACTTGGAAATAGTAACCACCTTCCCTTCATGGGAAAAATGGATCATACGAAACATAACAGAAACCAAAACATGCATGGCATAGGACCAACTCCATCCTAGTAAGATATTGTAATCCAATGGTGAATCAAAAACCTCTATATCTACATTGATAGTGTTTCCTCCTAACTCAACTAGAAAACCCACTATGATCCCTTTCAGTTGAAAAAAATGAAAATCAAAGGATTGTAACATAGTAGGGGAAGGGAATGAAGTAGGGGAACCCAAATACTTCCAACAAGACATATACATGACACAAGTTGAGGCTCCCTCATTCACCATAGTGCAATAGATAGTAATCCTTCATGACTTCACTTGGATTTGAAAATCCACTTGGGACAGAAGCCTAGGTATATCCTGGTCTAAGTTGAAATCAATAGTGTTTGTGTCGGATAATTCAATACCACCAATGGCACTAAACAATGTATTTTTATACCCAAGATAACTTTGGATCATGATTAGGATTCTCAATATGAATAGAATTATCGAGCTGTGAAGCCATGGTTTCATTGGTGGCATGACATTTTCCTGAAGCATCATAGTTCCTAGAGCATGGTTGTAAGTTAATCTCTTTCTCAAATAAGAACATAAATGCAATTGATGAATACCACCTAATTTGATTTTTTTCATGGGAGCCCGCTTATGGGGGTGTATGGGGTGCAACAACCATTTGTTGTTGTGATTAAGAGAATGGGTTTGAAAGGATAGCAGGTGGATATGGTTTTCCATGTTGATTCAAGTACTTATGCACATCCTCTATGATATGAAATTGGTGTGCATGATGGTCACCCTTGAAAATAGAGAATGGGTAATGGTTCCTCTTCTTTCCACCTACCTCTTTCATAGGAGCATTAGTGGGTTGAGGTCTTGTCCATTGCCCAATTTTTTTTTCTGCGATGGTTGTTTTTCTTCTTACCTCCTTGTTGGTATTTGTTGTTAGATTGGGTTGGATGCACCATGTTAATCTAGGAGGTCTAGGTAGGGGTACGTGACATGGAGGCCATGGGATGGAAAAAGGTTGAGGGATTATTAATGGACAATTTATTAATTTGATCTATGAGTTGTTTCATTGATGGGTTGGAGACAACCCCGATCACTTCATCGGCATGAAGACTGGGGGAGGTCATTGGGGATCCATGGAAGGATGAGGAGCATGAGGTATTATTTCATACAACATGTGAGTCTGAGAATAAATTAGTTCTAGTTGTTGTTTCTTCAATATTATTTTATCCTTAGTAATTGCACCTAACATAGAAACATCTTTGGAAATGGGTGGTACAACAGTAGAAAAATAGGTGATAAATAACTAGGTCACCAAAAACATTGGTCATCATGCAAAATAAATGACTAAACCACCAAAATTTTTGGTCACCGTAGTGTATTTAAGTGAAATATGACCAAATTTGAGTAATTTTAAGTGATTACAACTAAAAATGACTAATTTAGTAATAGGATAGAAAATAAGTCTAGAGAGTTTAAGTTAACAATTATATAAGATGTCCTAATTACTATAAAATATTTCCTTATACCTCAAAAAAAAATTAATTATATATGTAAAATTCTAATCATGACATGATATATTATCCAAATGAATCCTCACAATACAAAAAATTGACAAAATATGCTAAAACAGTGTGAAAGAGGCAAAATAACACATAGAAATGGTGCCAATAGCTGAGTTTTCTATTACAGTACAATATATAAACATATTTGGATCTAAAATATATAAAAATAGGAAAAAATTGTTGTAATTTGGAGTCACATTGGTGGCATACAAGTGGCAGGATTACATTGGACCTCAAACCCCCCTAGGTTGACCAATAGGATCCCAACTCACCTCAAACAGTCACAAATGGAACATGTGAACATTGGGATGTTGTGGTTGGTCAATAATTATGGTATCCCATGAATGGTGGAGATAATGGTGGCATGGAGTGGCTCTAGGTAGTCTAAAATGGACCAAAAAGGCTATAAATGGCCGAATACGATGCATGGGAGCCCCTAGTCAAACCAATATCCATGATTTAAGGGACAAAGAGTACCAAGAGACCAAAGGGACATTAATGAAACACCTTACCTCCCATTTTGACAAAAATGAGAGCGTTGGGTGCAATTTATGGTCCAAAACCTCAATAACCTTAGCAAAACATCATTATCCTTGTTTAGACCAACTAATCTAGTCCAAAAATGAAAGAGACTATGGTCCTAGGTGAAATAATGTTCTAACAATATATATCATGTTTCTATATGTCTCTAGATATGTCAATATTGTAATTAACATAATAAACCTAATTAGTTTGTGATAACTAATCAGTTTGCATTCATGACTATAAAGGGAAGAATTCTCTATGATATTTAGCCTACTGCATTTATTTGGAAGTATAGTGTTGACGCTCAACATATATATGATTCTGAAGGGTCGAAACATGACACCATAGGAAAACCTATTGAAATTTTTTTGCAAGACCATTCCATCTATACCATCACATATAGTTCAATATGATTATCATGTTCATATCTTATTTCACCGTTTTTTCTTTCATATTATCCCTTCGATAGATCTGCCAAGTTGCATCAAGTTCATCATCATAGTGTGGTTGAGCCAAGTATTTGATATTTGTTGTATTTCTCTTTGGGAATCATCATGAGGTGAATTTAGTTCCATTATGCGTGTATCATCATAATGGTCGCGTTCATATTTCATTTGAACAAAACTGTCATTGTTTAACTGTCTTGGCAGTATGTTAAAGTTTCGACAAGTTCATGTATTTTTAGCCACGTTATCTAAAAATTATCAATTTCATAACCTTAATTAATTATCCATATGAATCAATTCATCATGGTTCTCCTAATTCTTGAGTTTGAAATGTTTTGAAGTCCCCCTGGGTCCCTCCCTACAAAAAAATGCCAATATTCTCCATTTTGAAAAGAAAAAAATGATCTATGCGTTAATTTTTCAACTATCAAAATAATGCAAATTGCCATCACTTGTAGGAATTTCTCTATAAGTTATCTCTCATTCTACGATCTTCCCTCCTTGATTTTCCTTTCCACCTATCAGATGTGTGCTAGTTAACTAGGTGTTTTCCTTTGTGAGCATTTCCCTCTACAACTATTCTTTTTCAAACATCAACTTATGCATGGAGCTAGTGGGTTTAAAGTGCTATCATACCATTTTTAAAATTTCCATATTCCCTATACACATCTCTCCTACGTCATTGCACCACAAATCACTGATCCACCTAATCCCAGGAAATTAGGAATAATCCACTTACATTTTCAAATTCACTCTTTGATCTAATAAAAAAAATGCATCTTTACCAGCCAGGAAGGAATTACACCAACCCACTTTACATGCCAAGGCTCTCTCTAGCACCTCTTTTTGCCACTTTCTCTTACATGGCCATGGGAATTTTTTATCATCCACTTCCCTTTGTTGTTGGTGTTTTTATATAATTTTATTCTCAATAACGTTCTCTCCTTGGCTTCTTATTTCCAGTCTAGTTAGTACTGATGCAATTAATAACCTCCATCTCCCTATATGAGAGTGGAGAACATTATATACATATCAATTTCATTCATAAGGTTTAATAAAAGGAAAAGTGAACCTGAAGCTTACTTATAAATAATTTTGAATGTAACATAGAATTGAGCATGGAAACTATGGATATAATCATATGTGTTAACTCCGCAAACATACATGCCCACTTTTATGGGCTCTTTGGATTTAAATAACCCCTTCTTACTCGTCGTGTTAAATATATACAAATCGGTTTCCATAGTATTCTTATTTTTTCTCCAGAAACCCCACTGCCAGCATTATAAGACTCTAATCTCAAAACCACACAAAATCTTCTGTTTATAATTGCGTAGGAGTTTATCCTAGGTAATCCATGTGGCCTTCATTTTATTAAAATTGGTAGCAAACGGGGAGTCGATGAAAGCTTGAAAAGGTGATATATAGAGTTTCTAGAAGAAAATGGGATACAAAATGTTTTGGAAATATTGCACAAGAGTGATTTCCCGCTTTGGGGAGGGGAAATGCCTTGTAGGCTATAACAAGGGTTCAGTATTTGGAGCCCATTTTGGTTGGTGAGATTGTGACCCAAGTGATTTCGCAAAAAGATTGTTAGTAGAAAATGAAACAAAACAAATAAAATGGTAACAAAACCAAATGAAATGGAAAAGGGAGTAGAGGATGCAAAGTCCAACAATCAATGTTAGCTAAACCACTTGCATATTTGATAATTTCAAGCTAGTAGAACACCTTGGCTATGTGAGCTCCAGAAGGAGGGAAACAATCTTCCTAAGGGAGGCCTTTCTTGTCAAAACTTGTTAGCAAAATGGTTAAGGAACCCAATGAGAAGAATGCTTTCGCCTTGAAGGAAGGAGGCAATGGAGATTTGGTCAATTCTGGACAAGAGGGAATAGTTAAGATAAGAGGAAGATCAATCACAATTCCAACAACATAATCTTGCTAAAAATTTCTTCTAACAATAAGCATGCCCATGGATTTATTTTAAAGGCCAAGAGGTGGCCAAGAAATAACAATATCATAATTTGTGAACCCAATAATCCATGTTTTGGCTCCAAAGTACACCAAGAGGCCATTTAAGGAAACCAACTATGTGGAGAGACAAAATGAAAATTGTTTGATTAACTGGAGCTTTTGTGAGCCTTCAATACATCATTGGTGGGTGAGATCTTGTTGTTTAGGTCAGCCACACAGATCTATAAAGAAATTATGTGTTGTAGCATGGGTGTTGATCTGGAGATGTATGTTGTATTGTGTATAAACATAGCTTTAACTACGCAGCGATGTCATTTGAATGTTTTGGGGCTATTTTGGACACAATATGGTCTTTGGATCTTATGAAGGTGTCTTCTATTGGATGCATGTTGTATGTTGATGTTGCTTTACCATGTAATTCACAAAATTTTTAGAGGTGTACACTTTTTTTGTGATAAAATATGCCACCTAATGCATGAGGTTCAGAGTGTACCATAGAGTCTATAATGCATCATCGTTTCTTTTGTGTTCTCTCTGCTAGTTCATCAAACTGTGTGGAACATAGGTGGATAAGAATGACTTTCCAAAGGGGAAATGTTGTTGATGGAGTTATGATTCAATGTGTTTTTCTTATACAAATTAGGTGAGCATACCCATTCTCACGAAAATTTCTAGAGTGGCTACAAAATGAAGAGACCGAGAGATATCTCATAACATGTTATTGGTAGGGATGAAGATGGCTCCAAACCATGCAAGAGTACATGAACCTGGAACTAGTGTAACTGGTGCTGAAGAAGCGAAATTGTTGATAACCTAAAGTAGCCCATAAAGGTGGGTTCCTAGAATACTAGAGAAGCCATTGAATATTGCACTGTACTAGATATGCTGCAACCAAATTTTTCAAATGTGAACACTATTACCTTCAAAATGTATGAATCCTCTTGATGTGATTAGAGGTGTTGTTTTTTAGAATAAGGGATACTACTCAGTTAAGAATAACTAATGACTCTTCTTACTCAGTCTGAGGTAATCCCTTGTACTGATTGAAAGGAATCCCTAAGTACCATTATAACTAACTCAACTCTCAGAATATGAGTATTTGGCGTCGATGAGAGTTGAATACCTATGATAAGATGAGGGGCTTGCTTATAGAACCAAGATAATGTTTTAACCATTTGTGTGACTGATTGACCTAAAACAAGTCTGGATGGTATACATTGGTCTCATGAATTCCTTTGATCAATGTAAACCTAAGGATTACCTGACAACAACATACTTCAAAGTGAGTGATCCGACCGTGACAGAGAGACAAATTGTGAATGATGGGTAAGAGAGGAGACACAATACTGAGGATATGGTGACTAACTAAAATGACCATGTTGTGGTAAGAAGAATCAACTATATCAATCAAAGGATACTATGGGTTGATGCCAAAATAATAGGTCGTTCCCATGGTTTTAAGGGTATCACTGAATTGTTTGTACATAAAGAATAGTTGGTGGGGTTCTGATAGTTTTGGGCATGTCGGGGTATCGATTTGATGATGGGTGGGACTCCCATAATTTTTGGTGAGTTGAGGAGTCAATTTAATGATGGGAAGAGTTCCCAAGGTTTAGAGTGAGTCAAGGAACCTTTTCCAAGATGGAGTAGAGGTTGTTTACAATTGTGAATATGAGTGCCCCATGAATCAATGTTATGCAGAAGGTTCCTCAAGGAATGACTGTACAAAATTGGTTACTTCTGAGGGAAGCAGCCCCGTTGTTGTCTTAGCAGGGGTGATGATATGAAGGAGATTTTGTGGATGGTATGAAATGGTTTAATAAATATTACTTGTAACTAGTGTAAAGTAATTTGGTTTTGTTGTACTTCTTGAGGTAGGGGAGCAAATGCACAACTATGGAATAATTGGGTTCAGGTGGGTAGCTTCCCATGAGTTAAAAAATTCCTCGTAATTGTGGGGGGGATAGACATCATGGGTGTTAATTTATGATGAGGGTTGTTGAGGGTGAACACCCATGTGGGAAATAGAGTGGTCCACAGTTTTGTCATTGACGGTGCATCAAGAATAGGATGTCGATGACTATATGGGATGGAATGTTGTAAAATTTATGTCAAGGATATGAAAAATGGTGGTGCCGAGAGGTGAATTCCGTGATAATACTTGAGTGAGTTTGTGTGCAGTGTTGCTAACGGGGGAAATAAGGTGTATTTTATAGGATTCCTATTACACATGATGCACATACCCAATTATAGTAAAGGACATGAAAAAGTTATGGAAAATGAAGAAATAATAACCCAAAACAACACGCACCATAAGGGTGCTTGTTTCATGAATACAAATTCTTCAAATACAACCCATTGATATGGTTTTTGAGTGTTACACCTTGGGAATATTGCAAGACATATTCCCCATTGGGGAGACACTGTTGAATGACATAGGGGCCAATCCACTTGGGTTAAAAATTGCTTATCTCGGGGTTACAGTCTTTTCTAGTGTTGAATACTAAAACAAAATCTCCCTCGCTAAAGGCATGTGGGTGGATGTGGCGATCATATTGGCCTTTGGATCTAAGTTTCATAACTTCATTTTTCTGTAGCGAATCACATTGCTCCTCGTTGAGTTGTTCCAAGGTGAAAATTCATTGTTCCAATGTTGGGTTATTGGGTAGTAATTCAATAACTGAATGGAGGGTAGAGATTTAACACTCAATAGGGAGGATGGATTCGACTGCATGGAACAAGTTGAATGGAATGAATCCAATGGAAGTTTTGACAAAGGTTTTGTAATCCCAAAGGGTAGGGAATATAATTTGGTGCTAATTATACTTTTTCTTGTCAACTATGCATTGTAGCATAGTTTTTAGAACTTTGTTGACTAGTTCTACTTAGCCATTGACCTTAGGGTAGTAGCAGGTAGAGAAGTCATGTTTGAAGTCAAGGAGGGAAGATAATTTCTTGAATTTTGATCATGGAAATGTTTTCCATTGTTAGAGACTAACTATTTTGGGACACCAAACCAGGTGATTACATGGTCAAAAAAAAATTCACGATGGTAATGGATTTGCATTCAAAGGTAGGCACGACTTCGACCCATTTTGTAAAGTAGTCCATAATGACAATAATTTATTTATGGCCTTGAGCATAGGTTGGGAAACACTCCATGTAATCAATGTGCCATTTTTAGAAGGGACCTGTAATGATGACATGATAGAGGGGAGATGGGGGGGCTGGTATTTTTGCAGGTGAAAAATTGACTGTTGGAACATCTTTTGATAGCATCAACAAAATCCTTAAATATGGATGGAAAAAAGTATCAAATGTGGAGGATGTTAAAGAAATGTAACTATGGTAGATATTCTATTTTTTATCAGTATTGTTATTTCTCCTTCTAGAGATGTTGTTCCTTTGATTAGGTATGTCATTGATGTAGCTAGTCATGTAAAGTCTTGAGGTAAAAAATCTGTTGCAAGTTGGGTCAGTAGTACCCACAAAAGTATTATTAAATTTTATTTTTGAGTCTTCCAAGGCAAGTCAGCCCTAGAAGCAAGGAGAGGTCGGTCCAGTTGGGTTATTAGGACTCTAATCGTATAAGTATAAATAAGAGAGGTGCCTCCCTCATTTGGATAAGTAGAACACTCAAGAAGCTACACTAGAGAGAGAAGGAGTAGTTCATCTTGGAGAGAGGAAGTCATCCAGTATTATTTTTGGGGTATTATAAGTCTTATTATTTGGGTCTTACACTGTACTTGGTTTAATTCTATATCGAGGATTTTTTTCTAGGTTTTCTTCCCCATGAGGGTTTCCCAAGATAAATATTTGTGTTCTTTTGTATGGATCTGCTTGTCCTTCTTTCCATGATCCTTTTGTATATGGTTATGATGTTATGATGCTAAATGTTTTTTAGATATTGTATAACCATTAAAAACTTAACATGGTATCAAATCCTCCCTGAAATATTTTTTTTTGTAGCCGAAACACTGCTACAACTGCAACTACTGGAGATTAGGGTTTCATGCTTGAAAACTGTAGAAGACAAAAAATAGTCATCTTGGGACTTTCGCTATAACTCGATATTGGATAAGTACCCGGAGTTGAAACTTTGAAAGAACAAAGATGAGATATTTTTGTACATTTTGTGCAAATTTCAGCCACATATTCTCTATACTTTAGGAGATATGATTCCTCTAAATCAATGTTCGAGGCTCCTCTAGAATCCAGTCTCAAACATGACACGTAGGGAGAATTGCTATATATTGGACTAAGAAGGTCCAAATAAAATTTATAAAGGTGATGCATATAATACATGGACTTTAGTTTTTATGTTCTGAGTTTCATACTCCGAAGGTAAAACAATGACACGTGGAAGTCCATACAAGTTCTCTATGTTGAACAGTCCTCAAACAAGTCACCTTGGGAAATTTAGCATAAGTTCTACTTGGTTGATCGAATTCTACTCTAACCTATGGGTTTGTAAATAAGACATATCATTCCATCTCAAGACAAAGTTTCAGACCCATAGGAGTACAAATTTTGGACATCCAATGGAATCAATATTATACAATTATGTAGAAGAAATTGGAGAAAACTAGGGCTTCCTGTTCCAAGAACTTCCCTCCATCGATTCGTTGAAAAAAGGAGGACTATAAAAATCACCCTAGGAGGGAACATATTTATATCGAAGAAATTTTTCATTCAGTTTATTTTCAATTTTGAACTAACACTACTACCAGATAAAAGTAAGGCATCATATATTTTGTAGTTGTGTCCACAGTTGTGGGAAACTGACTATGCTACTCAAATCACCTATAAGAGGCGCATCTTTCTAGCTAGTCAGATCTGAAAGATACCTAAGTTGAAAAATTAGGGTTTCTCTATCAAAACCTCGGTCCACCAGAAGTAGTCTTCTAGAAAATCTTTCAACCAAGAACCAAGTTGAAGCAATATCATTGCTAAGTTCTATCCTCTCTATTTCCATTGGGATTGTCATTTTTATCATGATGACAAACAATACCAAGATTGAATGAAATAAGAACCCTTGAGCATGGAAGTATAGAGTCATTCTCATACGTGAAGAAGCATGACTTAGAGAACTATGAAAAAGAAGAAGTTGCAGATATAGAGGGAGATGAATACAAAGAACAATAAGGACTTAGTCAAAGCCAAGAGGATTAATTCTGTCTCCACTATATCTCACATTATCATCCTTGAAGACTCCCAAGGATATGTTAGATGCAATGACCAGCTTGCAATATCAAAAGGAATATGACCTTGAGAACTCAACTCAAAGATACGAATATTCAAATGTCAGAAATCATTCAATATTACTTCTAAAATATCTCTCAGATCAAGAATCAACTAGAAGCCATTGAAGACAATGTCAAAGAAATGAAGGTGGATATTAAAACCTTGAAAGGGATCCCAAGTTCATGGGATTCATTTAGTTAATGAATATGTGCAATAAGGAAGTTGATCTATGTCATAAAACTATGGGAAGAATGCATACAAGAAGAAGCTCAACTCATAACAAAAGATGGGAGAAAATCAAGACCAAGCTCTCACAGTTCACTTTAGAAGAAATCATAGAAAGAAGGAGGAACATCATCACAACAGAAGAAAAATCAGTAGAGGAAATTTCAATTTAAAATGGGCCTTCCAAAAATAATACAAATTCCATTTCATCATGTCCTATCCAATCAAAATGATTTAAAATTCAAAAAGGGAGCACCTCTTAAATAATTTTTTAATATAAATTTGGGGATAGGTATCATAGAAAAGCTACTTTTTTTGTTCGTATTTTCAACATATCCCCCTGTGTTTTTACTAAAATTTCAATCAAGAGAGCTCGTTGGATGTAGAATTAAATTTCGCATCCATCGAGTACCCACTTGGCATACTTTTAATAGGCCCTGCTACTCCAAAAACAATAAATACCTAAAAAAATTGTGATGATGACATCATCATCATGTTTTTTTAGGTATTTCTTGTTTTTGGGGTAGCGGGGCCCGTTAAAAGTATATAGAGTGGGAACTTGTTGGATGCATAATTTAATTCTGTATCCAACAAGCTTTCTCGATCGAAATTTGGGTAAAAACATAGGGAGATATGTCGAAAATACGAACAAAAAAGTAGTTTTTTCTTTTTTTCCTCCAAAATTAATAAATATTATTTTATTATTTTATTATTTTAACTATTAATTTATTAATTTTCCTTATGAAGCCCTTTTTGAGTCGAAATTTCCTCTAATGGGAATTCAAAAGAGATCCTTCCAACATTCGATGCTACACTTGTGATGAGATCAGACACTACTCAAGATATTGTCTCAGAAACAGAGGCTCCTTCAACATGAATTCAAACAAGAAAAGACATCATTATCACACTGCTGAAGATGATGAACCAGATAATAAAATATTCATAGAAGAAAAGAAATACTCCTCAAGTGATGAGGAATATGAATTATAATGGTGAAGACAAAGATCATACTTTTATTCATTTTAGTATTTGGATAAGAAGGAATGCAATTAGTGAAACTCAGAACCAGTACACTGGTTCCCAGATGAAGGATCCAATTATTTTTGCAAGGACATAAGGATCAAGAAGGAGTCTACCAAACAAAAAAAGATAAGTATTTGAATTGTCATTTCCTATATATATAGTTTCTTAAATAACATTGTTTACTTGTGTGCATATCTATGTTCAAGGAAATGCATTATGCATGATAGAATGTTTTCATTAATGAATAGTATACTACTGATATGCATGTGATGGGTAAGTGGAATATGGTGCTATACAACGTTCCATATCTACTTATGTAGAATGAAACCCATTTACTAGAATATTGGGATTAGTGCACAATATCAATAGTGTTATGGTAGAGATGGAAGGAATCTAGAAATTTTATGTGTGTATACAGGATATGGATGAATGTTGTATTGGCTAAAATAGTTGCATGATTATATGAGATTATATATTTATGCATAAGAATTTTTCATTATGAATATGTCTTGAATATCATGAAATATTTATAACCATGCAAATGATGTATTTGAATTGTAGGAAATATTGTGTACAATCACTTATAAGAAAACAAGGATGAGACTTGTTTCGAAGAACAAGTGACGATGGTCCAGTTAGAAGATTCACTCCAATAAACATACATGAAGATGAACTTGAAGCTCCAAGGGTCAGAGACACCGTGGTGAAA
Organism: Pseudotsuga menziesii; assembly: GCA_001517045.1. Taxonomy (NCBI): domain Eukaryota; kingdom Viridiplantae; phylum Streptophyta; class Pinopsida; order Pinales; family Pinaceae; genus Pseudotsuga; species Pseudotsuga menziesii. The sequence goes on along the minus strand of LPNX010466118.1, from coordinate 1,447,785 downwards.
TAAAGAACTTTAGAATAATATAAGAATCATGATATGACCTAAAGAGAGCGGTAGATCCACCTCGAGAGATGAAGACCATATTGGGCATGAGAGATAATTCAAGATCAATAAAAGTATGATGAGACTTCCAACTAAAGTAAGAGGCCTCATATACACTCTAGTTATGTGGCATTGTTGAGTGACATCATTGATGCAGACCCTTCCATCTATGAAGAAGTGTCCAAGGATAAATGGAAGAAGAATATGATCAAAGAGTACCATTTGATCATGGGGAATGATGTCTAGGATGTGGTTTCGAGGCCTGAAGGGAAGTTCATAGTGTCCTCCATGTGGATCTACAAGATCAAGTATGCAGTAGATGGTAGCATCGAGGGATACAAAGAAAGGTTCATGGTTTCTTTCAGAAAGAGGGTGTAGACTATGGGATGGCATACTTCATTGACCAATACACACTTCTCAAGTGAATTAGAAGTGTATATCGAGTAGAGACCCACATGTGCACACATGCATTTGTATGGACTCAGAAGGAACCCATGGATAAGCACATCCAGTTACATGAGGAACTTGAAGATCACCTAGAGTGATGAAGATATTAACCTTTGATACAAGGTTGAAGATGGAATCCTATAATAGGACGACAAGCCGACATATGGGTGCAAGAGGAACTTTTCAACAAATTTCAAGATAGAGGATCTTAGTATCCAGTGACATGAGATGGATACATAGAAGATTAGTAGCATAGGATGCTACATGTCACTCCAATACAAAATGTTTTGATACATAGAGTAAAAAATGCAGAGGGAGGATGATCCTATGCTTTAGAGGGAGTGACTATAGAAGATATCCCACTTCGACATGGTGTGACAGGATGGACATATTCTTGATGGACTAAGGATTTACCAAGAGTAAAGTGAGTCCTAACCTTTAATTTAAGGTTGAATGCAGAAGTCTGGGATATGTCAATGACCTGACATGAGATGATGAACTCATTGTAGATGCAAAGAGGAAGTGCAAGAAATATTACCTTGGGATGATGTTTTAATTTTGGATTAGGTATGATCTCATGGCTTAGTAGAAATCCAACTAGTGTTGTCTTCAGTACAGTCCAGGATATGGTGCAGAGAGGAGCCATGAAGTTCCAATATGTTCCTATAGAGGAACAAGTTGTTGATGTGTTGACTAAGACTCTGTCTCGTGTAAAGCTTGAACACTTTCAAGACAAGCTTGGTGTAGTACAAAAGGACCTCCCTGGAAAGAGGGAGTGATGATAAGATGGTAATGGTATTCCAGTATAGATAACTCCAGTCGAGTTTTCTAGTATACTTATAGATATTGATGAAGTTGTTGATGTACAAGAAAAGAATGATGAGCTCTAGTAGAGATATTGGTCGTATATTCATGGATAGATCCCAATATGGTTGGTGACATCATCGAGGGTGGGTCCTAGTTTGACTGCTCATATCACTAAGGGAAGATCCCAACATGGTTGGTGGAATCCATAGAAGGAAGATCACATGAAGGTTGGTCATATATTCAAATAGGAAGATCCCAATGTTGTAGTCTTGCATTCATTTGTGGACATTATGGTATGGCATTCATTTACAGACATTGTGGTCCTACATTCATTTGTAGGAACTGTGTTCCTAAGTTAATTTGTGGACATTGTGGTATGGCATGCATTTGTATACGTTGTAGTCTCGCATTCATTTGCGGATGTTGTGGTCCTGCATTCATTTGTGGACATTTTGGTCTGAAATTAATTTGCAAATGTTGTGGTCTTGCATTCATTTGTGGACTTTGCGGTCCTGCATTCATTTGAGGACATTGTGGTTTGTAATTCATTTGTAGATGTTGTGGTCCTACATTTGTCTAGGGATGCGTTCCTGCATTTAGTTGTATATGATGATATTCCATCATTTTTTGATGTTGTGGGTGATTCCACATTAATTTTCAATTTTGTGTTGCGTTTGTGTAACATTTCAGGTGATTCTCAGGATGAGGATACCTGAGATGATGCAATGAGATGTGATGATAGTGATGATGCAAAAAGATGTGATACTCATAATGATGAGATGAGATGTGATACTCGTGATGATGCGACGAGATGTGATACTCGTAATGATGTGATGGGATGTGATACTCACGATGATGAGACGAGATGTGATACTTGTAATGATGTGATGATATGTGATTCTCATGATGATTCCATGAGATGTGATACTCATGATGATGCGATGAGACATGATTCTCATGATGATGCGATGAGATGTGATACTTGTGATGATGCGATGAGATGTGATGCTCGTGATGATGTGTTGAGATATGATGTTCTTGTGATGTGATGCTTCATTATGGTGATATTCCATAGATGATGATACTATAGATGTAGTTGTGAAAACTTCATATGACATATAGATTTAACAGTCAGTTATACATATGTATTGTTGTGTTATAGAATACCTTCCTTGTTAAGAGGGAGTGTTATAGAAATGTAACTGTGGAAGATATTATATGTTCTATTATTATTATTGGTATCCATTTCGGATATGTTGTTCCTATTATTAGGGATGACATTGATGTAACTGGTCATGTAAAGTATTGAGGTAAAATATGTATTGTAAGTCGGGTCAATAGTACCCACAAAAGTATTATTAAAATGTATTTTTGAGTCTTCCATGGTAATTTGGCCCTGGCAGTAAGGATAATTATGCCCAATTGGGTTATTATGCCTCTCGGATTATTAGTATAAATAGGAGAGGATCCTCCCTCATTTGGATAAGAAGAAAAATCAAGCAGTTGCACTAGAGAGAGAAGGAGCAGTCCATCTGGGAGAGAGGAAGCAATCCAGTATTATTCTTGAGGTGTTATAAGTCTTATTCTTTGGGTCTTACATTGTACTTAGTTGAATTCTATATCGAGGAAGTTTTGCTTGGTTTTCTTCCCCATAAAGGTTTTCTAGGATAAATCTTTGTGTTCTTTTGTATCGTTGTGCTTGTCTTTCTTTCAGTGATCCTTTTGTATATGGTTATGATGTTATGATGTTAAATGTTTTTAGATATTGTATAATCATTGAAAACTTAACAAAGGATTTTTTGGGTAGTGTCCAGTATTGGGAGGTGTCCACCATAATAGCCATTTTGGAAATAATTAAGTACTTGTTCATCCTCGTTATGACAAAAACAATGATGCAAGATGGTGTCTATGCTACATCAATATAAGACATCTCCAATGAGGAGGTACTAGTGACGAATGCATAGTATGTCATCACAAGATAGGTGGGAGGTGAAATTCTGATTTTTGAGCTAAGTCAGTATATCATCATACCATGGGTCATCGATGGTGATGGTAAAAAGTTGCTCGTCAAGTAGTTGGTCGTGCATGGGTTCTCCTAGCGTGTCCTGTGGGAGTTTTGTGATAATCTCGATGAGAGATAAATCCTTTTTTCTCTTCAAGGTTACGAACTGAAGATCGAATTCTTGGAGGATGATGATCCATAATGAAAACTTACTATTAATGAGCCTATGTCTAAGTATGTATTGCATGGGTTTAGAGTCTGCAATGATGATGGTTTTGCATGGTAAAATGTAATGGTGTAATTAAAGTATGGAAATGATGACAACTAATGAAAACTTCTCATACTAGGTATATTTGAGGGTATGGATGGCTAATGTCTTATTGGTGTAATAAATTACATGTTCATTATTATCATCATCTTGTTAGACAAGCACACTAACAACTAGACATGATGAATCAGATACATAAAGAGTGAAATATTTATTGAAATTTGGTGGGCAAATCAATGGTGCAGAATCTAATGCTTGTTTTAGTTATTTGAAAGAGGTTTGGGCATGATCATCCCACTGGAAGGGGGTGTATTTACAAAGTAACTATAGAAATCCATGGGTTTTTGTGGTGTAATCAAGGACAAACGGACACAGAAAGTTTGCCTTAGCTTGTAAACTTTGCAATGGGCACTAAGTCCATGGGGTTTGTAAGTACAGGATGGATTGAAATTTGGAAGGATCTAAAGTGATTCATGCTTTTGAAACAATGAACCCTAATAAGAAAACTATGGTGACACAAAACACACATTTGAGGGGGTTCATCCAGATATTATATTTACGACATCGTGTGAATATGGAGCATAGATCTTGGAGGTGATCTACCTGTTTCTTTGACTTGGTTTTGAGGTCATATAGGAAGGATAGAATGATATTTGTAAGGCTGTTAAACACATATGCCATGGCTCATTGGAAGTTACCACCCACTTCCTTGAAACTAAAGGGAATGGATTTGTAGGAAAAGGTCCCCCATGGGGTGGTGAATGCAGTCATGTGATGATCATGGGGACGAATACATATTTGATTGTGTTCAGAAAAACCGTCCATAAATGATAGCATATCACTGCCAGAGCAGGAGTCTATAATCTTGTTAATGAATAGGGTCAATAAATTTTCTTTGGACAAGCTAAGTTGAGATCAAAAAAGTTGTTCCATACACGAATGATTCCTTGTTTTTTGTTCACTAGGTCTGGATTAGACATCCATGATGTATAAGAAATTGGATAAATGAATCATGCATGCAAGAGTTTCTCGATCTCATCTTTGATGGTGGGGAACTTAGAAGGGTGGATTGATAATTTATTTTTCATAACAAGTACAATGTCGGGCGATGTTTCAATGTGGTTTTTGACAATTTCTGGATCAAGGTTGGGCATTTTAGTATATCACCATGTGAAGACATCTCATAATTATTTGAAGATGGAGGTGAGGTTGGTAATATCTTATGGATAACATAATGCACCAATGGAAATTTCAATGAAAACTCCATGGTTGGCATAAATGTTGTTTGGTATGGTCGGTGAGATGTTATACAAATTTCCCTCTTCATAGGGTTTTTGAACCAATCAATGTGTTTTGGAAGTAAGAAGTATTTTGATTAAAGATATATGTTGTTGAGATACCATTGGAGATGTAAAATATGAACAATGGTGGATGATATGCCATGGATATTCCATGGGGGAGTATCGAGATTCATGGCCTCCATTATAGCCTCATCTGTGGGAAAAATAAATTCTTCGGGCATGTCCTCATCGAAATAAAAAGAGTATTTTGAGACTATGCCGGTACTTGTGGTGGAGATAGTATGAGGGGGGGTAGGTAGTTTCACTCTTAATTCAATGGTATGTGGCAGAGGAACACTATATAGTAAGAGAATATCACCATGGTGACTAGGAAGAAGAGGAAGAATATGATCATGAGGAGTGGCTAACGGCTCGAGGAGATCTAGCGGTAGTTGTTGTCTCCATGAAAATAAGATCATGATGAGGTTTTACTCATTTATAATATCGTTAGAAATATGTTCTTCTTCCACAACAAGTCATAGGACCATGCTAGTGGATATTAGGTTATCTACAAGCCAGATTTGTTCCACTGAAAGGGTGCAGTAGGAAGTTGTCAGTGGACATTGAAAAGTATGGCGAGACATCATTTTACACTCTTGACATGGGTAGGTAGTGTGTGCTTGACTCAATATATGAGGAGGACTTCTGTCCAATGGTGGAGTTATTCTCTCGGTACTGTTGGGAGTGATAGTTTTTGTTGGAGGCTTTGGTATATACTCTTCCAAGGGTTGAGTAAGATGAATAGTTTCCAACACATTCCAAGATCGAGATAGATTAGGGAAATGGTGTGTATAGTGCTTGTATTTAGAAAAAATCAAACATTCCTTGTTGGCGCATAATGATTTGGACTAAGGGGTCGAGTATTTTGATGTGTCCCTAGTCTCCACTTGAGGGGCCTATGTAACACTAATAGGTGTGTTTATAAAGTGATTGAATTCTAGTAAAGTAGGGCACATATTTGTTACAAGACCTTATTGTCCACACAAAGCACATGGGGGTCTGACCCACATGGTGGGTTTATCATGCACGATGGGTGTCTTTAATTTTTTGTTGCATGATCCATGCATTTTACTAAACATACAGAGTGTTCAATATTTATTGTCAACCCAGGGAAGTCTTTTATTTCAAGGATAACATGCATTATATATGCTTAAACACTGAGTTGTTGTAAATAAACAATCCTATTCTCTGCTCAGCTACACTCATCCCAAGGATCCACTTAATCTAATTTACTCTCTAAAGAATACAGTCACAATTACCTTTTACTGTTCTGATCTAGAATTGAAAGATTTGAGAAATCACATCTAGATTACTTTTGCAAAAAATGAAATCATGTTTACCAAATCATCTAATGATTCACCCAATTGTATTGATCTAATTATTCTAGAAATCCAAAAATATAAATTGAATTCAGCTATTCTAGAAATTCAAAGTACAAGAATGAAATTCTGCAATTATAAAAGCAAAGGGACAAACTGCGAGAATGTATAGAAACAATAATTGGAAGATCTAGGGATAAATAAGGATGTTACAGCTACCGCATAGTTACATAAGGAGCAATTACCTATATAGTCGACTGTCACACCATACCACTGCAGCTTTCCAAGAGATGCAATTAATATCACACTGTAAATCAAGAACTGTTGCAGCTTACTATGAGAAAATGAAACTATCACAACATCACAAAATAGAATAATTAAAATTCCTAATTTTACTCAGCAATCCCTATGGGAAGGAGGGCTCATCTTTCACACAGAGATGGTGGAAGTAACGCACGTTAAAACACTAAGATCTGAAGTAACTCCTTGTATTAAAAAGGGCAGATAAACCACACAACCTCAGTTGCAGCTAATACAATAATTTGGTCAAGGGTTCAACCCCTAGGTCAGAACAGTTCCCCATACTTATACAATGTCAATCATAACAACCTATCCCTATTATTTGGCAGCCATGAAGATCTCTAATCTTCAGGAGGGCTTAATTACAACAACTATTACATCCATGGCAGGATGAGAGTAGGAACTGTTGGGAAGCTATTAATTGAACCAGAAATAATGATGATCCTATTCGATTAAGAAGATATCCAACAGATCACAACTATTTTTGAGTAGCAGCACACTGTTGCCTTCTAGATCTGTCGCATTTTGTTACAGATATCCTTGTACAACTTTGCATGGAATAATACACTGGGACTACGTTCTTTGGGAAATCGTAGGATAGGTGACGATCAACTTAAGCAATGAATGTTCATCCTTCCCTTAGCATATTCAGCCCACTACACCTGCATTCTCTATATCTTGAAATACCTTTATAAACCATCATATGTTAGCATATTTGAAGATATAGAGCCTTTATTACCACAATCCTAAGAATTAATAAAATAAGACAATAACTAACCATACCTTTGTGACTTGAGGGGAAAAGTGAGGGAAAAACATCTGTTTATCATGCACAATAAGGTAGGATAAGGCAAAAAGGGGTAGATAAAAATGGTCAAAAAGGGGGCATTTCTGGGCCCAACATCTCCCCCCAACTATCCTGTTGCATGTCCTCGTGCAACAACCTCCATTATTCTGAATCTAAATCTTGCACTATGCTTTGTTCATGGAGAGAAGAAAAGTTGTAGGGTAATTGAGACGTTCCTTCTTTCTCTATAAACCCCTTGTGAAAAACCCAATATCTCCAACATTTCTGCTCTTCTGCCTTGGTCAATGAGAAATACTCCCTGTATAGTTTTGCTGGACAGTAGATGAGAGGAAATTCAAATTTCAGTCCCATCCAGTTAACCCCACATTCCCTTATACATCTGACATAACCCTCAATCCTAGAAAGTGCTTGTTCAAAATTTCTATAAAAATAGGGGTCCCTATTTTTTAGGGCTGGAGAGGAAACCTGCCATGTGTGCTTACTTCCTTCCAAATATTTTGTTGATGTATGGAAATCTGGCTGGTACAAGTAGAAATAACCCCTTCCTACAGTTCCATTATATACCAAGTCTGGATGGGGCATGAGAGTAGACTCTAGTGCCGAGCAAGGAGAAGACAAGGATTTTGAGGCTCACTTCGGATCCACATATTAGAGTAGGATTCATTGTGAGAAAAGGTTTGGAAAGACCTTTCCCACTGAACATAAGCAAAATAAGCAAAATCCCTCAGCTAAACATCGCCTGAAAAAGGAACAGGATTCGAATGGCGGTCCAAAGGACAAGCCATCTCATGCAAATACAGCTCACACAACAAATTATGGTCCTCAAAATTACTTCTCAGAAATGTTTCCAAGAATTTTGCTGAGGTTTCTATCTCATATGATCTTCCTTCTTTCATAGCCCTTAACTTAAACCAAATATATTGTTTGAATAAAAAGACAGGGTAAGAGGAGGGTACACTAGTGCCCAATAATTCCTAAGAAAGAGCATACATCTGGTATTTTTCCACCTACATAGACTTGAACTTCTTCAGCTCCCTCAGCTCATTCTGTAGTTCTTCCTCATGGATTTTTTGGGTCATGAGTTCTTCTGCCCATTTTTCCTTCAGTCCCCTAATAGTATTTCTATGTTCAGTGAGGGGAAGCATCTTTTCTTGGTAGATTTACACCTGACTTCTCCACTTCCTTACTTCCATTCTCAAGATTGAGATCTCTTCTGTAGGCTTTAGGGTTTCTTCTTCTTCAGGATACTCCTCATCATCAAAATCCAGATTAATAAAATTTTGAAGGGGTTCATTCCACACCTTATCGCCTGATGTACCACATTGGACATTCTGTACTTCTGAAGTTACTTCTGAGGGTGCTAGTTCTTGTGTAACAACATCCTTTCCTGAAATTTCTTCTGCAACAACTCCAACCACCAGTATTCCTAAAACAACTTCTGGAGATGCTGGTTCTTGTGTAGCAGCATTCTTTTTCTTAGGTTCTCCTATGGAAACTTTGGTAGCTGATTGTGAGGATGTTGGTTCTTGTGAGACAAATTCCTCCTAAAATTGAGTCTTCTTATCTACCTGATTATCAGCTGCAACTTCAATAGGGGAATGTAAGGCTACTGGTTCTTATGTGACAGCACCCTGTTCTTCTTTTTCCTCATGCTCTTGGGATTGTATGTCCTCTTCAATATGAAGCTGTTTCTCAAGGATTTCAGTATCACCTAAGGATTGTGACTGAGCTTGCTCATCTTCACCTAAGTCCACATTAGGAATGATATCCAATTCAGGGTTGGCTTCTTGTTGCATCCTGAGAGTCTCTACTGCAATTTTCAAGGATGTTGGTTCTTGTGTAACAACATCTTGGTTTACTTCTTCATCTTCCCATTGTGATTCCATTTCTAATATCTCGGTGTCATGAGAAAATTCAAGAGTCATAGTACAAATTTCTTCATTGAATTCCATAATGTTTTCAATCCCTGGTTCTTCTTCGCTCATTTGGACAGCCACTTGAACAAGAACATTCAAGGATGCTAGTTCTTATGTGTCAGCATCCTGTTCTACCTCATCATTGTTCTGCTGCTATGGTTCCATATCTATTATTTATGTGTCATGAGAGGGCTCAGGGGTCACAGTGCAATATTCCTCCACAAAATCAGGAATAACCTCATCATCTGGTTCCTCTGTCCCAAGTCTAGTGGTAATTTCAACAGGAATATTCAAATATGTTGGTTCTTGTGTGACATCATCTTTCTCATCTGCAACTTGATTTTCCTAGAGTTTCTCTTGGGGAGTCTCACCGTCTTTCCAATCAGGTTGTCCCTGTTCTTCCACAGCTGTAGGGGAAAACTGCTGTGTTGTAAAGGAACAAACTATAACCTTGTATCCTGACTCATCAAATATTTCTCCACACATAGGATAGACCACTCTTTCTTCCTCATTTCCAGCCTCAGCAAGAATTGATCCTTCCAGTTGGTCTGCAGCCTCAACCAATGTGTTCAGCTTCCTTTCACTCTGTTTTTTGCACGCTTCCTTCCAATTTTCCAATTCTTTTCAAAGTGCTTGTACTTCTTATTTTAATAGCCTCTTTTCAAATAGAAGTCCTTCAATTTGAGGTTCTTCTGTGACTGGTTCCTATGGGGCATCAATTGGTTTGGGTCTAAGAATGGGGAACTCAATTTGTGCTTCTAAGGTTTCCCATCTTTCCCTTACTGCTTCTGCTGCTGTGACTGACCTAGTTCTTTTCTGTCTTATTGGTGGTGATGCCTTTATTTCATCCTTTGCTCTCCTCCTTTTTCTCTGTGGTGCTGGAGTTTCTAATTTCATAGTTGAAGTGGAAGAGATATCCCCAGTTCCAACATTTTCCTCTTCTTTGGGATGTTCTTCCTCAATCAAGGTTCCTCCCCATTCAGGGGAAGATTCAATGGTCACCACCTCAGTGTTTTCTTCTATTATCATAGCTCTAACATCTCCAGTTTCAACTGTCACAGCATCTAATGCTGCTCTAGTTTCAACCTCTACTGTCAGAGCTGCCCCAATATTTAGTCTTTCCACAGGGTTTTCTTGTAAATCCCCTCCCAAGTGTTTTGCTTATTCTCCTGACTGATCCTATGATCTAGTCTCATCTCCCCCCCCAACTAAATTGGAGGGGCTATGAACCTCCTATTGCTCTTCATTTACCCCCAACTGTGGATTTTCTAGCTCTTCTTGGTTTTGAACAGACCTCATGAGTACAGGTACTTCCATTTCCTCTTCTATTGGGACACTGGGTAGAAGAACGAATTCCTAAAATTGAGCTGTAAATTGCCCCTAGGTTTGGTTGTGTTGAGAAAGGGTCCGTAAGATTATTAATTTAATGAGGCCATGGTGGATAAGTGAAGAGAGTGGATTCTTAGCAGCTCGGACAAACCCAACCATATAATGTAAATCATTGAATAAATAGAATGGAATGTTTAGTAAAACCCTGTGACGGAGGTGAGATAATAAAGGACCTTCACAGGTGATATACTTCTTGAGAAAAATTGCTACTTGATTCCATGGGTGTTGCAGTGACTATAATGCTATCTCCCTCCATGATGGTTGAATGTGTTCCCCTTCTTTGAGAAAATGATGTACTGCTACTGGATTGGGGGTTCTTCATCCAAACCAAGCTTTGACCACCTAGGGAAGACCAGTGACATCAACCACTATGTCTTCAGAGACTTTAATACATAATCCCCAAACCTCTGAGTGGGTTTCTGTAAGATTCAAGGTGAACTGTAAAGCTATTTCACGGTGAAAACCATTCAGGCATTGTAAGAATTCAGTCCAACCCGCAGCTTGAAATATAGCGAAAACTTTAGCATTTCATCTAAGTTATCGCATGTTTGGAGGTTCATACCGAGATGGAATACCCATGTTTGTCTGCCTTCAGAAGTATGTTGCAGTTTGACAAATTATAGATTCCGACAATGGAGGTTGAAGCACAGAGTATGCATGAACAACTGAGAGTGGAGTTGGGTAAATTCAGAAAGTTTCAGCGCATTGGATTAGTTGGAATTTTATCCCAAATTAGGAAAGGTGGTAGTTATTAGGTAACATAATCAGTCATTAAGTTGCATGAGGGGAGAGCTACCAATGTGATAATGGGCACAGAAAAGAAGGTATGATTAATATTGTCAAATCCCATTAATACTTAATCAAGTAGTTAATCAAATCCATACCTTCAAAAATATGCGATGGATGATGTCCTTTGGAGAATAGTAGTAGAACGTGTGATGTGCAGTCATTAAATATAATCATTATTACAGGGGTGCTGTAATGACATTTTCCATTGGTGAACCAAAAACCATCGTGTTAAAATGGTTGGAAACATGATGAGTGCTGGAGTATGAGTCAAATTGCCGCCATCAAGAATCAGAGCCATATCTGGAGAAGTTGCTAACCGTGGTTGCAAAGAGTTCTGCCAATAACAGAGGAGTCACAGCCATAGATCATAAAGAAATTAGATAGTTCAGCATAGTCGCGGCCTTGGATTATAGAAAAATCATCCAAATATAGCAGAGTCGCAGCCACCAAAAAAGGTGTCGTAGTTTCCAGAAAAGGATGTCGTAGTTGTCGAAAAAGCATGTCATAGCTGCCGAAGAAAGGTGTCGTAGTTGTTGGAAAAAGGTGTTGCAACTTCTTGAAAAAGGTGAAAAAGGCATTAGATTGACAGAAGTTGATGGTGTTGCAGCTCCTAGAAAAGGTGAAAAATGGAAAAAAGTAAAATGGTGTTGCAGCTGCGTGGAACAAGATAAGGGTGGGAGTTTTGTGGTGTTGCAGCTGCGCAAAATGGGATAAGGGTGGAAGTTTTATGGTGTTGCAGCTGCAACAAATTTATTCAATGAATTTTCTTCTAGTGCATGGAGTTACAGAAAAATGACATTGGTCACCAGGCCCGATGATGACCACCACTCTTAGGTGTTTCCCTGCACATTTCATAAATAAATAAAACAGATCAAGTGCAAAAGAAAACAAAAAAAAAACAAAAAATTTATTTATGTACAAGAATTCATATGAGATTTACAGCGATTAACTAAGGATTGACAGGGGCAGAAAAAAATTCACACCCTTATGCTAGCTGGTAGGCTGGATCAGCTACAATCTATGATGTAAATGCGTCCTTTGAAATGGAATTATGGTACAATCACAGCCTGTGACCATTAGAAACTAATGGTGCGTAGTTCTCATCAATGGTTACCAGGTGAACAGTACCATTATCAAATACTCTGTCTACTAGGTATGGACCTAGCCATCTTGTGCATAGTTTTCCCTTAAAGTCTCTTTTGAATCTTGAATCGTATAATGGTGCCCAGTCTCCCTCACAGAATACTTTCTTCTTGATGAATCGATTGTGCCAATTGGACCTCTGTTCCTAAATTAATGCAGTCTGATCTACAGCGGCTAACCGGTTCTCATAAAGTTTGTTCAATTGACTTAATCTCCTCTTCTGGGCTTCAGTTACATCTAGGTTTACCTCTGTGGCTATCTTCAAAGTCTTAATCTCAAATTCAATTGGGAAGAAGACACTTTTCCCATACACCAATTCGTAAGGAGAGAACCATGTATTGTTGTGCCAATTGGTATGATATGCCCATAATGCTTCCAGAAGTCTATCAGCCCAATCTCTACGATGGCTCTTGACCGTCTTGGTAAGGATAGCTTCAATGAATTTTTTAGTTCTTTCCACCCAGCCATTGCCTTGGGGATGGTAGGGTGAAACTATCTGGTGCTAAATATGGTACTTCCACAGCAGAGCTTCAAATTGATGTGACACAAACTATGGTCCTCCATCGGTAAACACTTCCTTGGGTACCCCAAAATGGTTAAATATTTCACCAGAGCCACAGCTTCTACCCATTTCGTCATGTAGTCGATACAGACGAAGATGTAGGATTTCTACTTGGAATGAGGGCTGATAGGACCAATAAAATCTAAATCCCACCTATCAAAGGGTTCAACCACTAATTGTGGTTGAAGAGGCATTTGATCTAATCTATTGGGTTGGCCCATCCTCTAGCAGCTGTCATAAGACTGAACATATCTTTTTGCATCCCTAAAAAGGATCGGCCAATAGTAGCCCATTCTCAGCACTTTGTGTCCTATCCTTCGGTCTGCAAAATACCCCCCACAACGCTCATCATGGAAGGCCTTCAAAATATGGAATATTTCATCTTCTCTGACACACCTTCTGATCTCAAGACCAGGGCCTATGTAGAAGTGATGATTGTTTACCCAAGAATACCTGGCACTTTGCTGAATAATTTTATTTTTTTCTCTTTTGGACAAATGTGTTGGAAGCTTTCCTGTAGCCAAGTAATTAGCGACATCTACATACCAAGGGGAGTGAGACGAAATTGCAAATAAGTGTTCATCTAGAAAAGAGTCCTCAACAGGCAAATTATCATCACTGTTAGTGAAACGGGATAAGAAATCAGTGACAACATTTTCTCTTTTAGGTTTGTCTATAATGGTAATATCAAACTCCTATAACAATAAAATCCATCTAGTCACCCTGGCATTAGTAACAGTTTTATTCATTAGGTATATAATGGCAGAGTGGTCAGTGTGCACAAATGTAGGATATCCAGTGATATAATGTCGAAATTTTTTAATGGAGTAAACAATAGCTAAGAACACCTTCTCAGTGACAGTATAATTCAGCTTAGCAGGGGCTAAGTTTTTACTAATATAATAAATTACATAAGGTATTTGGCCATCCCACTGTCCTAAAACTACTCCAATGGCAGTATTAGAAGCATCTAAAGAAATGTGAAAGGGAAGGGTCCAATTGGGTCCTCTTAAGATGGGAGTTGTGGGTAGCTTCTCCTTAATCTTAACAAACACTGTCTGGCATGCTTCATTCCAAACAAATTGCACATCCTTCATTAATATTGAAAACAAAGGAGAGGCAAGTTTGGAAAAGTTTTCTATAAATCTTTGGTAATATCTGGCATGTCCTAAGAAACTTCGCACTTCTTTTTGAGTTATAGGAGTAGGTATATTTTTATTACCTTGATTTTTGAGGGATCCACCTGGATGCCATCAACAGATATGAAACAACCCAATACTACTCCTTCACTCATCATCATATGACACTTTTCGGTGCTTAAAGCCAGCTGGGGTTGTTCATAGTGAGTTAAAACCTTTTCCAAAATTTTCAATGCTTCTTCAAAATCTTTGCCATAAGGAGTAAAATCATCCATAAATATTTCCATACTATCATTAACTAATTTTGGAAATATGCTAATCACATCTCTTTAAAATGTTGTTGGTGCATTGCACAAGCCAAAGGAAAGCATTCTGTATGCAAACATTGCCCAGGGACAGGTGAACGTAGTTTTATCTTGGTCTTCATGAGCAATCTGGATTTGATTGTACCCGCTAAACCAATCCAAGAAGGAGAAGAACTTCTTCCTCGATAAGGTGTCGAGTACTTGATCAATAAAAGGCAAGGGAAAATGACCTTTTTGTGTTGCCTTGTTCAACTCTCTAAAGTCCACATAGACTCTCCATTTACCATTTTTCTTGGGTACTATTACAAGTGGGGACACCCACTCGCTATCTAAAATGGGATATATAAATCCTGCTTCCAAGAGTTTCTAAAATTCTTCCTTCACAATGTCCCTAATATTGGAGTTCATTCATTGTTGAGGCTGGCACATAGGCCAGGAGTCACTTTTAATATAAATGTGATGGGTGCACAGGTTAGAGGGGATACCCCTCATGTCTGTGTAATCCTAGGAAAATGCCCCCTTATGTTGTTTTAAGAGATTGATCAGGCACTTTTGTTCATCTAGGGAGAGACTGGGGTTAATATTTAGGGTTTTTCCAGACTCTACTTTGACAGGAATACTTTTCAAATTTTTTAATACTAGAACTATATGAGTGTCACTGACTAATGCTTCTTCTGTGAGATTTTCCTATTCCTTCTCACCTAGAGTAATATTCAGGATTTGATAAATTTCTTTATTGACCAAAGTGGGTTCACTGATGAAATTATTAATAGCATCATCTTTAGTTTCATCCTTAAAGGTTAAAGCCTTCCCTATCGTTAATAATGGTTGAACGCCCTCTTCTTCCTCTGGCTCAATCCATAAAAAAGTTTCATCTTCTAAGCTCAGTCGAGCTAGAGGATAGAGAGTGAGCTTCTTTGTCTCAGTGCCATCTGATATGGTCATAGACCTAGATTGGCAGCTGATGCAAGCA
Source organism: Pseudotsuga menziesii (assembly GCA_001517045.1). Lineage (NCBI taxonomy): Eukaryota > Viridiplantae > Streptophyta > Pinopsida > Pinales > Pinaceae > Pseudotsuga > Pseudotsuga menziesii. The sequence goes on along the minus strand of LPNX010466118.1, from coordinate 1,432,239 downwards.
TCAGCTATGGCTAACCAAGGCCTTCCTAGGATCAGTGGGTGTCCTCCTAGCTGTGACTTAGGTTGTAAAACCAAGAAGTCAGCAAGGTACTCCCAGGAACCAACTGAGATGATGATATCGTCCAAAATTATTTCAGATTTAATAGTGGATATATATGCCCATTCTAAAATAGTAGGCATTGGCCTGAGATTAATGAGCACAAGTTTTCTTACAGTCTCAATGGTCATAACATTAATCGATTCTCCTAAATATACCAGTACGTTGGGTATCTTTGTGTGCCCAATCTGCACAGTGACAGTGGGATTCCTAGGGTCATCATATTTGGCCAAAATGGTTTTTCCCATTATTAAAGCAAATAATTACCCTATGACATGAACAATGGGAGGATCCCTGGGTTTCCTTCCTGGTTTCCTTGTGCACAGATCTTGAACAGTTCTATCATAGATAGGTACATCTTGAAGAGCTTGAAGGAGGGGAATTTTGACATAAATATTTTTTAACTCTCCTAAGAGGTTAAACTGAGGTTATCCCACTACCTTTGGTAACATTAATCTCTCAGGGTATTGTGGTTTCCTAATCATCTGGGTAGGCTGTGTGTCGCTAGATGTATTATTCTGTGTTTCAGCTGACACATTAGTGAGATGTTCAACATCTTCAATGATGGGGGTTGTATTAGATAGATGATGTGGGCTCACCCCTTCTTCATGTACAGGGGATGGAACATCTTCAATTATCACGGGCTCTACTACCTTTCCTGATCGTAAGAGAATATCGTTGCAGGGCACAAGAGTAAGGGAGTAAGCAGGCATGTTAACAGTCTCAAATTAATGAACTGCTTTATTATTTGGGTTAGGATTAGTTTGAGCAGGAAGCTGAGGTCGTATCGGCATAGTGGGAGAAGCATTGTTCTGAGATTGAAACTGTGACTGCTGATAAGGCTGAGGGTATTGAGGAGGGTAATTCTATTGAGAAAATGGTTGATGTGGAGGTTGTTGATGAAACTAGTTCCCTGGATAGAAATTCCTCCATCCAGGAGACCAAGAAGTTGGTTGGTGTGGTGGTTGAACCCAGGGGTTCCAGGAGTTAAAATTTTGCATTGAAGGTTGAGAGGGGTACCATTGAGAATTTGAATAAGATGAAGGGAATTGTGTATTCATGTGTTGCATATTATTCCAATTATTTATGTTATTCAAAAATGGAAATGAGCCTGGATTCATACCTTCATTTCTAGGCTGCCAGGCTTCTTTTGTGTAATAAAGTAGGTTGGTTCCACCTCTGGAGTTGATGCCTACAGAACAACCTTCACTTGGGGTAGTGATGAGCATTCTTTTGTGTCATGGTTCAGCTTGCACAGCTGACACACTTCTATCTTGTAGAGTGGGCACTCCTTCAGAGGGTGGTTCTTTCTACATCGAGGATAGAACACACCTAGTGTGAGATCCTCTACTACTTGTTTCTGCTTTTCCCTCAGGATGTCTATTTCTGAGGAGATAGAGCTCATCATTTCTGTTTTGAAATTTTCAAGGAGGTTTCCTATCTCTGCACGGGTAGATCCTCCATTAGATGACTTCTGAGTTCTGTCAAATACATCACATTCTAGTTTGTCCCATTTGTCCCACTTGTTATTCCTGGAAGATCCCCTCGAGTAACTTTTAGACAATTCTACAATTTTCTTGAAAGAATCCTTGGAGATATCCCCCTTTCCTAACAGGTTTAACATCTCTAGGAAATCAACCCTAATCCCATGAAGTAGGGTTATTTTGAGCACATCTAACCCCATATTCATCTACCCAGCTCTCTGCACATTATATAAGAGCCTCTCGACAAATTTTTCCATACTTTCATCATCCTTCTCTACCATTTTAAACAGTTCTTCTCTCTTATCCTTGGTATTGCAATACTCCTGATATTTCTCTAGGAACACCTGCTTCATTCTGTCCCAATTAGTGACATTTCTACCTCCTAGGCTCATAAACCAATGCAATGCATTGTCCTTTAGAGTGGCAGGGAAGAGTTTCAGCTTTTGCAAGTTGGTGGTGTAATCATAGTTGCGACAGAGGATATCAAATTCGAACAGAAATTCATCTAGATCCTCTGTTGCTTTTCCATAAAAGTGGGGAAACACTGACGACAATATGTTTTTCATGGGGTCTATCCATTATGGTTGTTGAATTGGGAACTGAAGTGTAGCCACCATCCCTTCAGGCAGGGAATTTCCTTCATGGTGATGATTTTCTCCCATTGCCTCTTCCTCTTCAGATTCATGTCTATTACTCATATCTTCTTCTGTTTTCTCCTCTTTGTTCTTCCACTGATCAATGAATTTCTAATGGAACTGTGTCCACTCTTCTTAAGTTACAACCTTCCCATTAATGTGATAGATCAGATCTCGATCAGCAGAACCTACGGTACTAACTCTGTCCTCCTTTGTAGGGATATTCGAGAGTGTTGCAGCTGCTCGTATGTTCTCCACTATAGAACATGACGCTGGCACTCCAGTATTGGCATGAATTCTTCTGATAGGTGTTTCCTGATAGCATGCCTTGGTAGAAGAATTGGTTCTATCAACTAGATCGTCAATGAATGTTCTTCTCCCCAACTCTGGACCTCTCCCATGACCTCGACCATCTGTAATGTTAGTGTTTTGTGGGGTTTTGGGATTTGTAAGATCGTCATGCTTCACCCTTCTTGTATTCATGCAACCCAAATCATTCCAATGAAAAACTGAAGGAGACTGAATAGAAACAATTACAGGATGCAACTATGATATTGTTTAATACTTACCTTCCCTGGCAATGGCGCCAAAATGTTGGGCACCTGATATACAAGTTAATTACAACTAACATACAGAGTGTTCAATATTTATTGTCAACCCAAGGAAGTCTTTTATTTCAAGGATAACATGCACTATATATGCTTAAACATTGAGTTGCTGTAAATAAACAATCCTATTCTTTGCTTAGCTACGCTCATCCCAAGGATCCACTTAATCTAATTTACTCTCTAAAGAATACAGTCACAATTACCTTTTACTATTCTGATCTAGAATTGAAAGATTCAAGAAATCACATCTAGATTACTTTTGCAGAAAATGAAATCATGTTTACCAAATCATCTAATGATTCACCCAACTGTATTTATCTAATTATTCTAGAAATCTAGAAATATAAATTGGATTCAGCTATTCTATAAATTCAAAGTACAGGAATGAAATTCTGCAATTACAAAAGAAAAGGGACAAACTGCGAGAATCTATAGAAACAAAAATTGGAAGATCTAGGGATGAATAAGGCTGTTATAGCTACTGCACAGTTACATAAGGAGCAATTACCTATATAGTTGATTGTCACACCATACCACTGCAGCTTTCCAATAGATGCAATTAATAACACATTGTAAATCAAGAACTGTTGCAGCTTACTATGAGAAAATGAAACTATCACAACATCACACAACAAAATAATTAAAATTCCTAATTTAACTCAGCAATCCCTGTGGGAAGGCATGCCCAGCCTTCAAACAGAGATGCTGGAAGTAACGCATGTTAAAACACTGAGATCTGAAGTAACTCCTTGTATTAAAAAGGGCATATAATCCACGCAACCTCAGTCGTAGCTAATACAATAATTTGGTTAAGGGTTCAACCCCTGGCTCAGAATAGTTCCCCATACTTATAGAATGTCAATCATAACATCCGATCCCTATTATTGTGCAGCCATGAAGATCTCTGATCTTCAGGTGGCCTTAATTACAACAACTATTACAGCTGTGGCAGGATGAGAGTAGGAACTGTAGGGAAACTGTTAATTGACCCAGAAATAATGATGATCCTATTCGATTGAGAAGATATCCCACAGATCACAACTATTTTTGAGCAACGACACACTATTGCCTTCCAGATTTGTCGCATTCTGTTACAGCTACTTTTGTACAACTTTGCATGGAATAATACACTGGTACTATGTTCTTTGGGTAATGGTAGGATAAGTGACAATAAACTTAAGCAATGAATGTTCATCCTTCCATTAGCATGTTCATCCCGCTACACCTGCATTCTCTATATCTCGAAATACCTTTTTAAACCATCATATGTTAGCATATTTGAAGATATAGAGCCTTGATTACCACAATCCTAAGAATTAATAAAATAAGACAATAACTAACCATACCTTTGTGATTTGAGGGAAAAAGTGAGGGAAAAACATCTGTTTAGCATGCTCAATAAGGTAGGATAAGTCAAAAAGAGGTAGATAAGGATGGTCAAAAAGGGGCCATTTATGGGCTCAATAGGAAGTACACAAGGGATCTTTAGTGAGTGCTTGAGAAGAGGGAAGAGGTGAGCCAAGAGGAAGCTAAATTACAATTCCAGTAGAATAACCTTGCTCAAAATTTTGCCTTACAATAAACTTAAGCAATGAATGTTCATCCTTCCATTAGCATGTTCATCCCGCTACACCTGCATTCTCTATATCTCGAAATACCTTTATAAACCATCATATTTTAGCATATTTGAAGATATAGAGCCTTGATTACCACAATCCTAAGAATTAATAAAATAAGACAATAACTAACCATACCTTTGTGATTTAAGGGAAAAAGTGAGGGAAAAACATCTGTTTAGCATGCTCAATAAGGTAGGATAAGTCAAAAAGAGGTAGATAAGGATGGTCAAAAAGGGGCCATTTATGGGCCCAATAGGAAGTACACAAGGGAGCTTTAGTGAGTGCTTGAGAAGAGGGAAGAGGTGAGCCAAGATGAAGCTCAATTACAATTCCAGTAGAATAACCTTGCTCAAAATTTTGCCTCACAATAAGAATTCCCATGAATTTATTTTATAACCCAAGAGGTGGCCAAGAAATAACAAGATCATAATGTGAACCCAATAATCCATGTTTTGGCTCCAAAGTACACTAAGAGGCCATTTAAGGAAACAAAGTTAATTTGTGGAGAGAAAAAAATTGAATTCTTTGAGTAAGTGTAGCTTTCATGATCCTTCAATGCATCATTGGTGAGTGAGATTTCACTATTTTTGTCAGTCGTGCAGATCCTGAATGAAAATTTGCACTTGAGCATGGGTGTTGTTCAAGAGATGCATGTTGTAGTGCATAAAAATAGAGATTTAACCATGTAGCTATGTCATTTGATTTTTTTAGGGCCATTTTTACTCAATATGCTCTTTGGATCTTATGAAGGTGCCTGCTCCTATATGCATGTTGTATTTCGATGATGCTTTACCATATTATATGCAAAATTGTCGTAGTTGTGTAAGTTTTTTGTGATAACACATAATATGTTTCCCCTTGGATTTCCATAAAAGGAATAGAGAAAATGATGTATTGGTGGAATTGATTTGACTCTCATCATTGAGTGAGATGCTTCAAGATTCACTTAAACTATATGTATGTATCATGTAGTGGGATACCTAATGAATTTCTCTAGGCTATTACTTCGAGGAAATGGTTAGCATTGGAAGCCTCTGCACTCCTATGCCTTAGAAGCAAAGGAAGATTTGGTACAGATCCTGCGACTTTTTTCCACGTAGATATGAAGATATAATATTGATCAATTCAATTGCTACATTCTTATTTTGAAATTTTTATCGGTTTCCATTAGCCTGGTTGATCAAACATGTTTACTGCAAACTTTTCTTTGATCATAATGATATGGTTACCCCTACTTGAACAACAAGAAAATACTACGCCTTTTTTATATTTTATATCTCTCAAGTTTTTATATTTACATTAAGAGGGAACATTTCTACAACCAGGGTGGGGAAGTGTCTCTCTGTCGCATGAAAATAAAAATAAAAATAAAAATAAAAATAAGAATGCATGCATCAATGTGTTGTAGCATAGTGGAGCCCAAGTAGGGGAAGCTTAGGAAGTGTTTATTTTTCCAAAAAAATACAAAAGAAAAAAATGCATGCATTAGTGTGTTGATCCCTCTTAGCCCTTTGTAAAAAGGGAGTTATATGGGTCTATATTGGTTTATGAAGCATCTACCACATAAGAAGCTTATTTTTCATTGTTATCTAGCCACATGAAGAGTTTAGTCTTCATGGATTCCTTCACTTTCCAAAGATTAAAAAAAAATTATTTAATCATAATAATATGATGACCTCTTATATCTGAAGGCATAATTTTTTCTTATTCCAATAGAAAAAAACTCAAAATACCTCTTATTTTAAAGGCTCAAAGCAAAACGACCATTAAATAATTTGAGAGAGACTTCATTCTTATTAAAAAACATAGATCCATGTTAAACTCATATCTATCAAGCATTGAGAGGGGTCCAATTTTTTAGGTGCAATTTTTTCTAACTTAATTTATTTACACATCCTAAAAATTACACCTCTATAAATTTGATCCCTCTATGTTAGTGTTTTTTTAATTATATGAGAAAAAATGGATTATTTTAATTAGTTTTTATTTGGTATTAATTTTTTTTATTTTAGAGCCGACATGATTATTTTAATTTTTTTTTTTGCAACATAATGCTATGTTACATGACAATATTTCCCCCCATATATTGAGAGGGGACTTCTCATGGAATTGTGATCGCATTGTACAACATCTTCGGGGGGAACTGAAAGAACCCAAATACATGCATGGTATAAAACACTCTTCGAATATGCACACAATAGACCAGATGGAAAAAAGTGGAAAGATATTATATATTATATAATATATTTTCCTATGATTATGAGATACTATATATATTAATTTTAAAGTCAGTGGATACTAAGTTCTAACTCTTCAACATATTAGAGTACACCTATCTAGAAGAATCTTTCAAAATGTGAAAATGGTTGGAACTTGTGCAAATTCAGAAGTTATTCTTGTACTTCCTTGTACCTCCAACGGAATATTATACTATTGTAATTATTCATTGTAAAAACCAAGGAAAGAAGAGAAAATAAAAGAATAAAACATAAATTAAATTTTTATTTCCCCACGGTAGTTCGACCCCATTCAAACCGTCAAGTTGGCCCCAATAATTTTCCACTAGGAAAATCAGTATGAATAGGAGGCGCCCCTCCTCATTATTTCACACATTCACAACTACTCACTTAGATAGAAAAGGTGCACTCCAATAGTATAGAAGAGTGTTTTATAGGGCTATATCCGTGAGGGAAATTTTCTCTCTCTCTTCTGCTTCTCTCTATTCTCAGAATATCATTATATCTATATGAAGGTTTGTTGGTTTTTCCCTGATTGGGTTTCCCAGGATAAATTATTGTGTTATTTTTTTTTTCTTTGTATTTCTTCTAGAAATCCTTTTGTTTATTTTAAAATTATATATACTGCTATAATATTGTGAAACTAACATGGTATCTGAGCAGTACGAGAAGAATTCATTCCCATAACACTGTTGGAACTGGGGTTTCATCTTTCAAAGCCTTTACTGAACCTTTGGGCAAGAAACGAGCCTTGGGAATTTCTCTTTAAGGAGGACACATCTTTTGGTGAAGGAAGAACTCAATTTCGAAAAGTTTCAATTTTGACCTAATTTTGCTACTACAGAAGTTAGGGTTTCGAGTTTCATGCTAATCAAGCCACTACATTGGATCAACCTAAACTCTCCTCAACTTGCCTTGATAAGGCACATCTATCTGTGAGGTTATTTTCTTAAAATTCAAAATTTTATTTTTGACCTAACTCTTGCTAGGGTTTCTGGTTCATATCTATAAACAATATGATTGGAATGGATGTTGAAGATCTCCTTAATGGGGACACCGAATTCATATCATGGAATCCCAGGATTCTTCTCATTATTGAATAACATGATCTATTAAAAGTTTTCAATGAGAAAGTTCTAGAACCATAAGTAGAAGAAGCCAAATCCCAGTGGAGGAAGGGTGACACGAAAGCAAGAAGAATTCTCATGGACTCAGTCAAAGATGACTTGGTTCCCCAAATCTTAGAAAAGGTGATAGCTATAAATATGTTCAAAACCTTGAAGAAGCTATTTGAACACAATAGAATCAATGTGACTCTCACATTGAGGAAAAACTATCAATTATGAAGATGACTAAGTCCGATAACATTGCCTCATTATATTAGGGATGAGGTTCCATGAAGAAAACTTTGAGAAACCTCTCAAAGCTTCTCTTTTTTTCATTCATAATATGAGAAACACACTTTTTAGGAGGAGTATAGGCAGTGCTAGAGGAGCATCGACTCTTGTAAAAAGGAAGCATGTGGTGGCACCACTCCTTTCCAATGGACAAGGTGTGTTGCTGATGTAGGTATTGCTAGTTACACAAGGAAAAAGTGTGGTGGTGGTTCATAGTAAGGAATTACTCTTTCTGTCTCATTTTTTACTTCATTCTCTGAAGAATTTTAAGTAATCAATGAGATACCTATCTCATAACATGATGGTGATGAGAATTAGGTGTAACAGTGTGGAAAATAAATGGGATTCAAATTCTTCCACATTTGGTAACTCGATTGAAATATTAATCCTTCTTTGTTGCAAAAGTGTACCCTCATACTCAGGAGAATCCCATGTAACTAACTTGAGTAGCGTAAAGGTTTGTCAGCCATGATAATGAAGGAAAAATCACCAAAATAAAAAATGACTCAACCTATGGTCAAGTTAGTCAACAAGCAACAAAGATAATTATCTATAAAATGTCCTAAGAAACAACAAGCAAATTTACCCTCCTTTCAAAATCAAGTACTATGATTTCATCTCCTAGAAGATTTCTTTTTTAGTCAATTATGGATAAGGATAGAGAAGTGAATACCCATAAATCCTCCTAGCATTGGGAAGTGAGGGAAAGTACCCTCAATGAGAAAATTTACCCCTGAAAGTCCTTCAAAGGAATGTTATACGTATGCCTTAGGTACCATAAGGAATCCCCCCTTGCAGTCACCTATGTATGAGCCCTAAATAAAGGCCACTAAGGTTACCATTTCACAAAATTATGACCAAGAAGAACAATCACAATTCAATTTTAGACGTGTAATCATGGAACATGTGACATATGTTAAAGACCTAAATTCTATCCAAGAGGTGTCACCACAAGGACTACCAACTAACCAAGCCCCAATACATGTAAAAATCCACCAAGAACACTAACAGGGGGTAGTATCTCAAACGTACATAGATTGACCTTCTACTCGACTCTTTTGTTAGAAGATATTTCCCAATAAGAGAGATCTTGGTCACAGGATGCTAACAAGACAAAGTGCAACCATGAGAGTATAAATGTTGAGAAACAAATCAAACAAGCAAGCAATCAAGGTGGAATATGAGTGTCTCAATCAAGGATCATTGATGGGTCTCATATGATACTTAGAGGTGTTAAATAAAAATATAACAAGAGTTCAAGAACTAGGGTTTGATGAATTGTCCTAGTATGGACATGTTTTCTTAGATTCTATTGCTAGGCTAGTGATAGGGATTGGAGTCCCTAAATTGTACTAGCATGAGATAACTCTAATATACTTGAAATTGGTCATTTAAATTCAAGTGCAATGTGTATCTTTGTTCTACACAATTATGATATTGTTATTTTCCCTACCCTTACATGGCTTCTCTCTCCATCGATCATGAATTTCAAAGTAAATTTTATTGTCTTAATGTGTTACACCATATTTCACTTTTAGCTTATTTACGAATTATTATTGATTATTGCAAGAGTCTAATACGCATGTCATTACATTTTTTTCACACAAAACATGTGCCTTAGGGATGTTCCCATGGTTGTAAAAGATTCATTTTTTGTTATATGGAATGTGAAAATGGGGTTAAATTGAAACTGAGATATTTGTTGGCCCTAGATATCCACTATCCATAGACCTTACGGAACCCAATTTTACTACTTGGATTCCTTTTTAATGTCAATGAAATTTTTTACCAAGTGTTTCTAAAAGGATTAAGGTGGTGAGTTTTAACTTATCATAACACAATGATAAGGGCTTAGAGTAATGAACCATTGAATCCTTTGGACTCTTGAAATCATACTACACCAAGAGGTGCCTCTCTCCCATGATTATATGGACCCATTATTGACTTATTTGATCTTATTTTGTGCCACTTTTAGTACCAATAATAGCGTCAGGAGTAGATCCAGGAGCCAAGTGTGGTGTCAGAGGTATTGGGAATAATTATACCTAGAAGATATGAGTTTCTATGCTTTGAATTCCTAATTCAGATACAAGGTATCATATGTATCAGAATACATGTTTACTTCCAAATTAGTGCCATATTAGTGTTCAATATTCCATCCATGTTTGCTTCCACATTAGTTTTATGTGTTGTTTCCCCTTTGGAGAGAAGTTTTACATCCACTTTAATGCCCACTTTGGAATCCCTATTGGAATACACATTAGTTCCGTGTTTGGATTCCACTTTAGTTTCAAGTGTGGCATCAAATTTAAGGATTCAACTTTAGTTCCAAGTGTGGCATCAAATTTAATGTCCCATTTGCATCCTCATTTTCTTCCACATCAGCACTAAGTTTTTCTTCCACATTAGTACTGGTTTTGACAACCTAGTTAGCACCTAGTTTCACATACATGTTTTCTTTCACATTAGTGCCACAATACACTTCCCATTTAGCACCTATTGTTTCTTCCCATTTAGCACCTATGTTTTCTTCCTATTTTTATTCCATATAAATGTCACTTTTAGTTTCCATTTATTGCCTACTTTTACTTCCTTTTTGGCATCTAGTTTTGCTAATTTTTTGTCTTCTAGTTTTGCATCAACAATAACACTAATTTTGGATTCTAATTTAGCACCAAGTTTTGTGTCCAATGCTGTGTCTTCATTTATGCTAGTTTTGGCTTCCATTTTAGCTCCCACTTGTGCTTCCTCTCTTGATTCCTGATTAGAACCCCATTTGGATTCCTATTTACCGCCTACATTTGCATTCACTTTTGTGCCAATATTTGCTTCAACATTAGTGCCACATTTTTATTCAGGTTTACCATGTTAAATAATTTTGCTTCATTGTTATCATGCCCTTTATTATAATTATTTCATTAATTTCAATAGTTCTCATATTTAATTTATTTCACGGTTCTCAAATAACATAATGTAATATACAAAAGCATATATCACAATTAAAATTTTTAAGGAAAATGGATGACATCAATCGAAAGCACTAATATCATCAAACTTATTGGTTCTCCAAAAAAATCATTCAAACCTTAAAATATATATAAATTAACAATATAATATAGTTAACATCATCATTATCATTCATCAAAAGAAGTGAAACTAAAATATATCATCAGATCAATAACCTATCATAGAGATTAGTATAGTAAAGTAAAAAGAACAATCCACACACACACACACACACACACACATATATATATGATTATGAAAATACCAATATCACAATAAATATCTTTTATGATATCCATATGTAGAAAAGTCAAAATGATAAAGGGTGGTCAAGTTTATATGTGAACAGCAAACCAAGATATAATAAGTCATATGATATAGAAAATAATATGAATTTGGATCATTGTAAAAGCTATAATACATGTCCAACATCATGGAGAAGGTGATAAAAATCAACATGCTCATGAGCACCATCACTAAATACCACCACCAACATCATTGTCATCATCATGATCATCATCCTCATGATATTCATCAACCTCGATATCATCTTCATCAAATCTATCATCAACATCATCTTCATCAAATCCATCATCAACGTCATCTTAATCAACCTTGATATCATCTTCATCATCTTCTTCATAAAATAGTTAATCAACATAATCAATTCTTTTCTCTTGTCCAAAGTCAACATATTTTGGATCATCATTCATGTGATCATCGTCAACAGTGTTTTGGAAAGAAATCAATATTTAATTATAGTATCAATGTCATGCCATAATGCATATTTGTGTTATATTTCTAATAGTCTTATTATCCATGCATTGTCATTAGTTTTCCAACCATGAATATAGATAGCTTCTCATCATCATATATTAATATCACACACACACACACATTATCAATTTCAAAGTCATAATAAAAGAATAAATTAAGAAAATAAAAATAGATATCCCTGCCATATATAACTCCAAGAAAATAAGACATCACATATACTCCAATCTTTGAAATTTAAATTTGGCCTAAATTTGTTATGTAAACACAAGATACTTAGTCTATATATAATAAGGTTTCCATACATAATTAGTACATTTATATGCATCATCAGCAAGACTAAGAGGATTTCTATATGAAATTTATACATGTTTTAGGTCTCTCTAGTAGATATAGGGCCTGAATGGTATGAGTGATGAAAAATAATTTATCCTTCCTGAATTCCACATGCTCATTTTTCTAATGAATTTTCCTCCCTATTGTACTCCATGTAAGTGTTTTGATAAGTACAATTGTTGAGGTGTCCCATGAGAGCCCATATCCTGCTGAGCATATGTGATAAAAAAAATGTTTGCGCAAATATTATTTCTTAGAATCCAGTAGATAGACAACTTGGATTCTGAGAGGATATGTAGGAATTTAATGTCTTTGTCTAAAACCACCAATAAGACTATAATTATGCTTATCAATTATTGATAATTGTTTGTGTTGTTTCCTACACCATTTTTAAAGTGTATTTTTTATTCTATAGAATGATGAATCCTCTAGATACAAATGGCTCGAGCTTTTCATGTGAGGTAAAAAAAATATTGATGCGTGTGGGAAAAAACTGCATGTTGACTTATTATTTTCTTCTTCATATTTTTTAGATTGGTCCCCATAGCATATTTAAATATATAAAGAGATACGATAGGATGTGGCTTTTTTTTCTAAAAAATAAGATCATTCGTTGTGATCCATGTTATACACCTGAGTGGCACCTCTCCGTCCGAGTGCTGATATCCCTCATGTCGGCACACAAAAGGACACTTATGGATAGAGGTTTGCCCTTAACACTATAGCTTGGCTTGTCAAGAAATACATTCTACCTTCATCCAGCTAGTTACTTTTCCATTTTTGCCATGTTAGGATGTATTCGTGACTCTCTTTTTAGACAACTTGCATTCGTGAGTCTCCCTTACAGCAAGTCGTGAATCATGGTATTCGCGGGTTGCGCTTATACAAAGTCGCGAATCATTCGCGGGTTGCTCTACTACATACCCGCGAATGTGCCTCTTAACATGAAAACATAAAAACACGCGCTAATGGGAGTTTAGTTAAGTCATTTTACTTAATCTCCCTAACTGCTACAACCTCCCTAACGTTCGAGAATTGCCTTATTTCACCCATATAAATACAGGCCTTGGGGAGGGTTGGACATACTTACACTTTGGAGCAAAGTTATGCTGGTGGATTGTTCATAGAAGTCTTTGGAGCAGTGAAACTCAGAATCCTTTGGTGACAGAGGAGTCCTTGTCTCAGACGTTTGGTTGTACTCTGAACTTTCTCATTATTGATAATAAAGAGATTACTTCTTCCACATGTGTCTCATATGTCTTGGTTTGATAATTGTTTATGCTTCAGTATTTTATATCTGATTTATCTAACTTGCTAATATATATATATATATATATGAACCATTCTATATCTGGAAGATTGTCTCTGAACAGATGAAAGAGGAGTGAGCCTTGAAGACTTTGGAAGTGGAGCAGATTGGAAGAGGACTAGCAAGGATCGAACTTCGTTTAACAAGTAAGTTCTTCTAACCCTCCTATTTCCTATTCTGCACTTTAGAAGTCAATTGTCTTCAAGTGTTTGAGTATGTTGGTAACCGCTGACCTACGATTATTAGGTGCATAATCCCTTACAACAAAACTGGCGACTCCGCTGGGGAAGCCTAGACTGCTGTATGTCATTTCTGTTATCCTTACCAGTTTTGCTTGTGAGTCTGTTTGTGGTTTTTTATCCTGGCTCTTGCTTACTTCAGCGTTTCGAAGTCTTAGGGTTTTTTATTTTCTTTTGAGAAAAATTTTATACCCATTCGTGGGTTGTTCCACTGAACAGTCGCGAGTATAAAGTTGCATTCACGGGTTGTTATACTGCACAGTCGCGAGCATTCGCGAGTTGCACTGTTAGACAGTCGCGAGTACTCCTGAAGATTGGGATTTTTAAAGAAGAGTTTGCTTGTTTCTTTTCTTGTTATAGTCCTTGTTTTCTGAGAAGACTTTCTTTAAGAATGTTGTAGAGTTTGCTTGATTGCCTCAGGTGATCACATCTTAGTGCTTTTTGAAAGCCATTGAATCTTTTTACTTGGTTTATTTACTGTTTGCATCCTGAAGCATTTGGCCTGTTTGGTTTCTTGGTTAAAGTGTCTTAGTCCAGATTAGTGATCAGGGTCTTGGGCTCTGTTTTTTTCCAGTTTTCTTTCTGACAGTTGCTGGTTTACACTTGCCTTTTTAATTCTGCAGTGGTTTTGTGTCATTGTTTGCACCCAAGCTAGGGTTCCTAGCCTGCATCTCTTGCTGGTCTGTTGGTTCTGTCAGCCTGTTTGTTTTAGTTTGTAGTCTGTATACAGTTCATAAGTTTCAAGTTTATTCAAGCATAGTGCATTGTAGATGCATAGTAGTTTTTTTTGAGCAATTTTTAAAGTGAAAAGAAAGCATAGTTAGTCTTTTGCATTGTTATTTTTGCATAAGTAGTGTTTGATTCATTTTAAAATATATAATCTCAGAAAATTACAAAAACATAGGCTTAGTTTCTCTTATCAGTGCTTTAGTTCATCAATACATATTTGAAAAAATGAAAAGAAGTTTATTTTATAATAGTAGTTTGCTTTGAATGCACCTTACTTTCATTTATTTCTTACTGAGTCAAAACACCATACAGTACATCACTTCCATTTCCTTGAGTAAGAAACAACCCTTAAAATAAACGCATAAATTAAAATTTACTAGTAAGTTTTTATTTTTAGGGGCCTTTCACCTACTAGATTAGGCTAGACTTGTGGGCTAGGGAGTGTAAACTTCCCACAAGTTATAAACTCAGATGTAGTGGACCATTCTTTAGGTAAATCCTTGATTCTATCACTGTATCTAGGAAGCTCCTCTCAAACGGGAGTTAAGCACTAGGCCACGTGGAGGCTTGGACAGAGGAGATAACCCTCTGAATCCTTATCAAAACATAACCCGAGACTTTTACGCATCTGGGGATTCTGTCCTAGAAAGAGTTTTGGGCTCAGCTACCTTGCCCATGCATACAAGTTTGGCTGACAACTGTCCCCCCAGACAGCTGGTATTGTCAAGGTAGGC
>LPNX010466118.1:1349525-1416702 GCA_001517045.1 Pseudotsuga menziesii | reverse complement strand
AATTTTAACACCCCCTTGACTGATCTTAACGATCCTGTGATCGTCCAAGTTAGACCTTTTAGTTCACCAGTAGTAGGTGTCCCTTTGAGTAGAGTCATGTCTTCTGCAGAAGAGATTTCTTTTGTGTTTACCTCAAACCTTCCGGTTGAAGGGGTACTACCTCCCTTGGTTAGTGCCCCTAGATCTGGTTTTCCTTCTACGCCTTTGACTCCAGCGAGCCGGGTGGTTCAACCACTGGTTCACTCCAACATAGGAGGTATTTCTGGTAACACGGTTGCTGGGATCCCCAGTATACCTACCATTCCTTCTTCCTTCCCTTACACTACTCAGAGTGGTCCGGTAGGATCCTCGACTTATGTCCAAGGATTTCCTTGGAATGGGGGCATATTCCCCCATCCACTCCATACGTAGGTCCATCTCCTTCATATGTAGGAGTGCAATTTGGGGGAAACACCTCTTATGGGAAGAGCTTCCATACCCCTATTTCGGTCCCATACACGAGCTCTCCCTTTTCTTTGTTTAGCGGAGGGATACCTGCTCCAGTCTTTCAGACCCCAGCTTCTATGGGGATGGCCCGAACCATGTACACTGCACCTCCCACCCAAAATCCTGTGGCCTGCAGATGGAATCCGTTTCAAAGCAACCTTCCCACTTCACAATCGGTGTCAGGGGGCAACCCCACCTTTACCTATGGGCATTCGGGGGCCGGACCCTCTAATCCCCAAGCTGGCACATCTAGTGCACCGGTTAGGCCCAAACTTCCTTTTCTGGCAACTTTGAACTTGCCAGACTTATCAAAATTGATGAATGACCCGGTGAGGCATGACCCTTTGTGGCCACCTGTTCCCACCAAACTGCCCTCGAACATCCCTAAGTTCGAAGGTAAGGCTGGTGAAGATCTTGGGGCTCATGCCACCACCTTCCATTTATGGTGTTCTTCCAACTCATTGAATGAAGATTCAGTGAGATTGAGGCTGTTCCAGAGGAACTTGACTTGCACTGCGGAAAAATGGTACATAGAGATGCCTTTTGCTGCTTTTAGTAGTTTCTGGGACCTAGCTAGTGCTTTCCTCAGTCACTTTCAGCTTTCGGTCCGTTACGATTTTGGAACGGACTTGTTGTCTACTTTCAGACAAAACAAGGAAACCCACATCTCGGATCATATCCAAGAGTGGAGGAGGTGAAAGAATCTTATCAAAGCTACCATCCCTCCTGAGTTTCTATTAGAGTGGTTCCTTAAATCATTGTTGCCATATATATCTAAGGATGTTTCCACATCAGGAGTGACTAGTGAAGAAGAAGCCATACTCAGGGCCCAGCAGTTGGACTTGATTTATTCACAGTCTGGGATTCTATATGAAATTATCCCTGAGGCAAAAAGGCCTTCGCATGAGGCCAAGAAACCCAAGCCTGGACCCCATGCTGATGGTGTGGTTGGGTCTGTAAACTCTCCCACTGTAGAGTCTTTGACAAAACAACTTCACCAATTGTCTGTCAAACAGTCTGCGACGGAGGCAACAAAGGCTGCCCCCTCCTCCCAAAGTGAAAATGTTTTTGCACAAACCTCTTCGAAGGGAAATTAGCAGCCCGACGGAAAGAAGAAGAAAGGTAAAAAGGGAGAGGGAAACCAAAATCAAAACAAGCCAAAGCCCGCAAACAATGCTGATGGGGGAAAAAAGGAAAAGAAGAAAGTCAAGTTCACTTGTAAGTTGTGCCAAGGGGACCACCTTACTCATCTTTGTCCCCTCATGGAACAAGCTCAAAATTTTCTCCAAGCTCAACCGCCGGCTGTCCTAAAGGATCTGTTTCCCCAAGGGAAGAATTCTGCTTCAGCTTCTACCGTAGCAGGGGGCACTCAAGCTGCCCCTGACCCCAATTATATCAACATGGTTAGATCCTCAACTTTTTCACAAACCAGGAACAAAAAATATGAGAAAGAGACTGATGAGAAGGGTAAAGCTGTAGTTGAATCTTCCAACCCTCTCACTATAGAGAAACCTACGGAAATAATGCCAAAGATACCCAAAGCTGTCTTTAAGAAGACTTTGCATAACCCAAATTCCAGAGCCGCTTCTAACTACTCTGTGGTTGAAGACTTGGCTCAGACTCCGTGTGCAATGTCAGCTTTGGAGGTGCTACAGAGCTGTCCCGCTCAGCGGGATGCCCTCTTAGTAGCTTTAGGTAGCATGGACTCTTTGAGTCTCACAGCGAAATTTCATCTCTCTGATGTTAAAATTCGCCTCCCTTACCATGTAGCTCTATCGATAGATGTTTTCCATGGTGGTAAGACCATTGTATGAGCAGTTGTTGATGAGGGAGCCTCTACTTGTGTTATGTCCCTGGCCTGTTGGAAAGCTCTTGGATCCCCAGAGCTAGTCCCATCAAACACTTTACCTACTGCTTTTGATGGAAGGTCTTTCCATCCACATGGTATCCTGCCGGCTTTTGAGATTAAGTTGGTTGGAAAAGCAGTGTCTGTTGAAGTTGAAGTGATTGATGCTTCGTTGGACTACAATTTGCTTCTGGGTAGGAATTGGACTTATGCAATATCTGCTGTTACATCAGCTGTCTTTCGTGTCATGGTTTTTCCACATGAGGGCAAGGTGGTCACTATTGACCAACTTGATTTTACCCAAAAAGGCCGCTTAGAGTCTAAAGATTCCACTGTGCCATTGGTTGATAAGGCCAAACCTGCTGCACAGAGCTTGGGGGATGGAATGTATGCATCATTGATGGGCACATTCGATATTCCAGCTCCGGTCCTTTATATTGGTTCTACTACTGTAGGGAATTCCATTGATTCGGTGGTCGATAGGACTAATCCTTGGGTCCTCCCAACCCTTCAGGAACCGAAAGTGCCCTTATCTACAGTGGAAGTGGTGTATCAAGCTATTACCCAAACCACTGTTGATCCCATTCCAGATCCTCTTACAGTCTCGGATGATCTAGAAGAAGTCTACATGCCCGCATGGGCGGTAAACTCTTTACATTCCATAGATTGCTTAGACACCATTTTACCTTCCGATGAAGCTATTCTAGAAGCTATGTGCACATGTGATAAGATATGTGAGGATCTTCATCACCGATCTTATTTCCTTCCAGAGCTAAGCAAGATAGAAAACCAAGAGTTTCATGTGAGACTGTCAGATGATGTTGATACACCTGTCAACCCTTTACCTAGGGAAGAAGTGTTTACCGAGGGGAATATGGAAAACATTTTCACCACTATACCGATCAACATCTCTGTAAAACCAGATGTCGTGGAAAATATCTATATAGGTGCAAACTGCTCTCCAGAGGAGATTCCATTTATACTGCCCTTTTCAAGGAATTTTGCGATATCTTTGCTTGGTCATATGAGGAGATGCCAGGCATTGATCCATCTATTGTTCAACATGAGATCCCAACCTATCCTGATGCCAAACCAGTTCGGCAAAAATTACGCCCCGTGAACCTGCGTAAAGCGGCGGCTGTGAAGGCAGAGGTTGAAAAGCTGTTGAAAGCAGGTTTTATATATCCTATAGCTTTGACCGAATGGGTATCCAACCCAGTTCCCGTTGATAAAAAGCAAGGGACTATTCACGTTTGTACGGACTTTCGAGACCTTAACAAATCCTGTCCTAAGGACAATTACCCCACACCATTTATTGATCAGATCATAGATGCATGTGTGGGTAGTGAGTTATTCTCGTTTATGGATGGTTTCTCTGGCTACAATCAAATCCAAATTAAACCGGAAGACCAGCATAAAACTGTTTTTATTTTCCCTTGGGGTACATTCGCGTATAGAAAAATTCCCTTTGGATTGAAAAATGTAGGGGCAACCTTTCAACGAGCCATGAAATTTGCTTTTCACGACATAAAAGCCATTGTCGAGCCTTACCTTGATGATCTGCCCACTCATTCTCACAAGACGATCCAGCATCCAGATCATTTACGATTGATTTTTGAGAGATGCAGATACTATAAAATTCGCTTGAATCCCCACAAGTGTGTTTTCTGCGTCGAGTCAAGAAGATTGCTTGGATTCATTGTCTCTAGTAGGGGCATTCAGGTGGATCCTTTAAAAGTTGAGGCCATTGTAAATCTGCCTCCTCCTCGTTCTCTTAGGCAACTTCAGAGTCTACAAGGAAAGTCTAACTTCCTTCGACGTTTTATCGTTAATTATGCCAATATCACAAAAGGTTTCATGCGCCTGCTTAAACAGGACACCCCATTTGTATGGGATGAAACTACACAACTCACGTTCGAGGCATTGAAAAAAGCCTTCTTGTTAGCTCCTTTATTACGCCCACCAGATTATTCTAGGGATTTTATATTATATCTGGCCACGTCAGAGTCTACCATTGGGGTAGTGCTATTTCAGGAGAACGACAAGCTCATTGAGCATGTTGTTTATTATCTTAGCCACGCTCTGGTTGGACTTGAGCTTAGGTACTCCCACGTCGAGAAGTTAGCCTTAGCAGCCGTTTATGTTGTACAGAGGTTACGACACTACATCTTACTGAGGACCACTACTGTAGTGGCGGATGTAAACCCTTTCCAATATGTTTTATCCCGATGGATTGTTGGGGGGAAATTTAATAAGTGGATAGTCATTCTCCAAGAGTTTGACTTGGTTTTCCAATCCGCTAAATCCAAAAATTCCTTAGTTTTTGCCGAGCTTATAGCAGAATTCCCTACGTAAGAAGATGTAGTGATCGAGGATGACTCATTCCCAGATGAGCACATATTCCTCATATACACCTCTGATCCTTGGTATGGAGATATTCTTATATATCTCCAGACTTTGAAGTATCCTACCACTTACTCTAGGGAAGACCGACGTAAGTTACGCCTTCATGCTAAAAACTACCTCATTATAGGAGATACATTATATTGACGAGGGGTAGATTCCGTCTTGTGTCGCTGCCTTACTCATGAGGAAGTGGATATTGTCCTAAATGATTCCCATAGCAGAGCGTGTGGGGGTCATTTATCTGGGTTAGCAACGGCCCAGAAGATATTACGTGCCGGGTATTTCTGGCCCACCATCTTTAAAGATTGTGTGGAAGCAATGAAACGTTGTCATCTGTGTCATGTTTACACCAGAAAAATGTGGTCACATCCTGCTCCCTTGTTTCCCATTGTCTCGGTAGGCCCCTTCATGAAATGGGGGATTGATTATATGACATGCAACCCAGCCTCGGCTGGGGGGCATAAATACATCATTGTCGCTGTCGACTATTTCACAAAATGGGCAGAGGCAATGCCTACTTTCAAAGACAATGGGGAAACAACAACTTTCTTCGTGTTTAATCAGATTATTACTAGGTTTGGTATTCCCAAAGTGATTGTCATTGACCATGGCAGTCATTTCAAAAATAACATGATGACAGAACTGACCACCATGCTCGGATTCCGACAAGAACATTCTTCTCCATATTATCCACAAGCAAATGGTCAGGTTGAGGCTGTAAACAAGACTTTAAAAACTATCCTTAAACGTACTATTGATGCAGCCTGCTCAAATTGGCACATCATGTTATATCCTGCTCTTTGGGCTTATCGAACCAATGTAAAGACTGCTACAGGCTTTCCCCCCTTCCAACTCGTTCACGGGGTGGAAGCTATTACGCCGATTGAATGCGAAATCCCATCCTTACAGATAGCTATTCATGTGCTACCTGACACGACTGAGCTTGAGGAATGGTTGCTCCATTTAGAACACCTCGATGAACAATGTAGAGATGCATTGACTGCAAATCAGGCTTATAAGAATAGGGTTAAATCTCAATACGATAAAATGGTCAAACCTAGGGTTTTCTCTGAAGGGGAACTTGTCTTGCTCTGGGACTAAGATAAAGAGCCTCTGGGGGCAGGAAAATTCAAGGCCATGTGGTTAGGACCCTATGTCGTGTCTAAATTTTTGAGTAAAGGAGCATATGAATTAGTGGATTATGATGGGAATAAGCTGCCTGAGCCTAGAAATGGGCTCTACCTGAAGAAGTACTACGCTTAGGCTTAGCACTTTTTCTTGTATATTAGTGTATGTATTTTTTGTACATTAGGTTGTCAGTTTCATTTTTTATACTATCTGCTGGTTGTTGAAAATGTCTTCTGAGATGTATGTAGGTTTCACTGATGGCGCCAGCCGTCACACTTGTAACCTGTCTTCGACAGCATGGGTTATCTATTCCCCCTTAGGACAGCTTATTGCCGTGGGAGGTGCTTGTCTAGGTCCTGCTTCTAATAATGTTTCTAAGTATAGGGCTGTAATTGAGCTCCTATGGGATGCTTTGTCATGAGGCATCACCCAGCTTGAAGCCCGTTTGGATTCTCAGTTGGTTGTTTCCCAGCTCAATCGAGCTTATTAGGTGCGTAATTCTACATTGTTACGTCAGTTTTTGCAAATTCGTTTATTGGAAAGACATTTTGAAGTTATTACTTTCAAACACATTCCACGAAACCAAAATTCATTAACTGATGCATATGCTAATTATATTTTGGACTGGCATCTCACACACATTTTATAAAATATACAGCAAACATATAAGAAACATTTGTAAATAAGTTGACAACCAAACACAAATATATATATACATATGTAAATATCTGTCATAGATAGGTCGAGTCTGATCTGTAGATCCTGTCATGTACAAAATATACAAAAATATGGATCATCATCCATCAAAATGCCCTAGAACTAAGCCTGCCCGCCATGGCCACTGGGACCTCCTTGGTCCCTATGATCTCTGTGCCCCCTGGCTTCCTCAGCCTCCTCGGCTTCGGTATCCTCCACCGCATCTCTGTATACAAGTACTGCTCTAGCTACTCGTCTGAAAAGACGTAGCCAGGCTGGTTGAACCCCAACTACAAACTTTTGCATAGCTACAGGGAGATGCTCTATCCGTATCGTAGGTACTCGCTCGGTCAGCCTGCCTAGCTTCATCTCGAGTACTTTGATCAATCCAGGGTCTCCCCTTGTAACAAGACGTACAAAGGTACGTGGGTGCCCTTCAGGGTGGACTGGTCCAATATCTGCATTTTGACACATAAATAGGGTTTAGACTTGTGCATATGTATATATCCTATCATTTGAAAATTCATAAAAATTTGATAATGATAAAAAATAAAAATAAAAATTACTTACCCATCTCTCCCCATGCTCCTCCTTGAGGGAGGACAAGGTCGGGATCACCTTGGAAATCTAACCTGGCGTATGGAAACTGCTCCAATGCCAGCACCTTCTGTTCCCACCATGTATAGAAGTCATCATCATACATGCTATGTACTACGTCTCCTCCTCCTTGACGGAGGAAGATATCTCCCCATCGGCTCAGCCTCGGCTGCCATGGATGACGGACCTGTAATGGTATAGCAGGGCTCATAGCTGGCACTCTCTCAAAGAAGAACGCTACCAATATACTCGCATAGCCAAAGTTCTTCCATCTTCCCCTCTTACAGTTGGATAATTGCCTCTTCATTATGGGGGCAATTCTCATACACCAATCAAAGAGAGTACCTCTAAATCAGTCCACCGCCACTCTCGTCTAAGTCCTAGTGGCCATATGTAACCCTACTGACCCTAAAGTCTCACAATAGTACTGGCCAATACCTGAAGTGTAAGATCCTGAATATCTGCAATGAGAACACTGCTGCCTTTCTTTTGAGTACCCGGTCTGTAGAATGCATCGACATAGTTCTGGACACTCAAGGGGTCTCCACCCCTGCCAGTGCCTTCCAGGTTCACCGGTGCTCCCCGTTGTGACAACCCGGTTATGAAGTAGATGTCTTGTACGGTAAGCTCCAAATTCTCACCTTGGATATTGACCAAGAACTCTAATATGCGGACATTGGCCCACATGGGCGATGTGCAAAAGAACTTGAGCAACCCACTAGTCCTCAATGCTTGGATAGTAGGTGGGCTTTGGAGAGCCGCTTGATCCATCACTTCATGTTCCCTCTCTCTCCACTCCAGCACCATATTTTTCCTGATAAAAACACATAATTTGATTCAGTATTCCATCATAAAATTTTAAAATTTTTGCCTATTTTTAAATCTTTTCTCTATTGCACAGCATTCACGACTGTCCATTGGGACAAGTCGTGATTCATTCGCGACTTTCCTGTTGAGCAACTCGTGAATACAACCCGCATTCGTGACTTTTATGCCTTGCAACCCGCGAATGCATTTTGCCATAATTTAGGGTGATGGAAAATACTGAATTAACCATTAATTTGAAAATTTGTTTGGATCAAATTAAATAGCTTAGGGTGTATATTTACCTGAAGCTGACGGTTTCTGATTCTGACGGTCCAATTGTCCACGACGATCGATCAAAGATAGAGGGTAAACTTTCCTTTTTGGTTCAAAAAGTGCAAATGGTATGAAATGTTTTAATTTTCAAACTATTTATAGAAATAATATTTCATAAAGTGGGTCTTTTTATATAGTTTGAAATGTCAATTGACTAATTTCACCCTCCTTGTGCCTTGGAACAGGTTTACCAACTCTTACAAAGTGTTGATGGTTCTTTAGGGTGGTTTTTGCTCTTTCCAACACATGTTGGAATCTTATCACTCCACATTAACCTTAGTAATCAACATTTTGCCACGGACTATGGTATTTTAATCCATTAGTCCCTTGCCTCTACCATTGTTCTTCTGTGGCTAGGATCCCTTTTCATGAGTATCATCCTTATATGCCATTGCCATCCTTTGGTACTCATTCCGTCACTGTTTCAGGCCCAGGGGTTTCCTCATAGCTATTTTTCACGCCAAATAGAGCTTATTATAAATCTCTTTTTACAAGCTATCCCTTTATAGGAATCCCCAACCTTATGGAGTTTCTTTAGGCCCAGGTATGACTCCTTCAAAACAGACTTGACTACCAAGTTATCTCGTTCATTCAAGCTCATTAAGAATATGTGAACGGGCATCCGCATTGGTGGTAGGTTATCTCTTTCTCGGACCATGCGGAATAATACGAGAAAGGATCACTCTCTTTTCTTTGGAATTGAGAAGAGTATTCTCAGGTATAGGTTTATCACTTTTCCGGACCTGAGGGACTAAATTTACGGAAAAGGAACACCCAGTTTGAGCTTAGTTTTCTCTTTTTTGTGCTCTGGACCCAAACATGAAAAAGATTCCGAGTGTACTTTGTGTCTTTGTCATGCTCGTTAAACACTCAAGAACAAAGCAACGAGTTTATTGTTGTAAGTGCCATTTCTAGTAACCAAATGGATCTTTCCGAGTGATCTTGCTTTCCTTCACACTCGTAAAACTCAAGCTATTTTATGCTGTTTTGGAAGGAGCATTGGGTAGGTGGTAATTTAACCTTTTTCGGACCTTCCCGACTAAGTACGAAAAAGGTTCACCTTTACTTCTTCGGAAGTTAAGAGAGTTCTTCTGTGGTTTGTTTTATACTTTTTCGGCCTCAGGAGACTAAATTGGACGAAAAAGGACCCCCCTGGAGTCTTCTTTGGCATTTTCAGACTCTTGAAATGTGAAAATACCACATGAGCATGTACTATTTCGGGCTCATTAAATCCACGGATTAGTGTATCAAGCATTATTTTCCCATCTCTTCAAGCTTGTTAAAAAATGAAGAGGGAACCAAGTTTACTTTCCTGGACTCGTTAAAACTTAACAGGGAAGGTAAGGAAGAAGTTTTCTCGTGTTTTCAATAATGGCAGCATGTCATCCTTGAACATAGCACTCTTTGCTTTCCGATATCCATGTTTCAGTATACACTTGTGTTCAGCTATCACTTTGAATTTTGACTCCTCCTCTTGTCCATTATACCTGGGGAATCTGATCATGTCTCCTACATGACAGATAAGTCTAGTTGTTCTATCTATCCGTTGTATGCTGCCTTGGGTCATCTCTGTGTTGTGCTCACTGTTCAAGGACTATACTCAATGTCTAACCTATCACCTGATCCCATCACTGTTATATCTGTTATCCATTTATTTGTGTTTCACTTCTTTTGCCCAGTTCCTAGTCACTCTTGTGATCCGTTGGAGGATCCATTTCCTTCCTTATCACAGTATGGTTCCGTTTCAGCGCCTCCTGATGACAAATACCTAGAGTTTTGACGATAGTACCTCTAGATTCACTTTCATCATTGGTGAACTCCTTTGCTTCAGTTGTCAATTATCAATTATTGGTTGACAAACTATTGAATCCTCTCCATGTTCGACTTCAGCTTACCCTTATTCACATGGCTTGGATTGTACTGGTTCTTTGGGATCATTTATGAAGACCTTAGTCCCTCATTTTGGGCTAAGTTGCGCAAGACCATGTTCTATTCTGATATCCAGCCCCCAGATCTTTGAAGACTCATCATTATTGTATTGTGGCTTTGATCCACATTTGTAATATACGTGGTTTCTACCCGTATCATATGATGTAATCAAATATTGTAAATGAGCTAGTGTTCTAGTAAATTGAACATAGCATCCTCAGATGTAACTTTGTATATCACATCATTATGTATTTGTTTCAGGTACTCTCTCTGCTCCATTGGATTTTTGAGTTTCTCCAGAGTTAAATATTATAATGTATTTCAGCCATCGTTCCCCTCTGACCTCACACATTAGGGGGCATCTATTATACACCTGAGTGGCACCTCTCCGTCCGAGTGCTGATATCCCTCATGTCGGCACACAAAAGGACACTTATGGATAGAGGTTTTCCCTTAACACTATAGCTTGGCTTGTCAAGAAATACATTCTACCTTCATCCAGCTAGTTACTTTGCCATTTTTTCCATGTTAGGATGTATTCGCAACTCTCTTTTTAGACAAATCGCGCATCATTCGCGAGTCTCCCTTACAGCAAGTCGCAAATCCTGGTATTCGCAGGTTGCGCTTATATAGAGTTGTGAATCATTCACGAGTTGCTCTACTACATACCCGTGAATGTTCCTCTTAACATGAAAACATAAAAACATGCGCTAATAGGAGTTTAGTTAAGTCATTTTACTTAATCTCCCTAACTGCTACAACCTCCCTAACCTTCGAGAACTACCTTATTTCACCCATATAAATACAGGCCTTGGGGAGGGTTGGACACACTTACACTTGGAACAAAGTTATGTTGGTGGATTGTTCACAGAAGTCTTTGGAGCAGTGAAACTCAGAATCCTTTGGTGACAGAGGAGTCCTTGTCTCAGACATTTGGTTGTACTCTGAACTTTCTCATTATTGATAATAAAGAGATTACTTCTTCCACTTGTGTCTCATATGTCTTGGTTTGATAATTGTTTATGCTTCAGTATTTCATATCTGATTTATCTAACTTGATAATATATATATATGAACCATTCTATATCTGGAAGATTGTCTCTGAACAAGTGAAAGAGGAGTGAGCCTTGAAGACTTTGGAAGTGGAGCAGATTGGAATAGGACTAGCAAGGATCGAACTTCGTTTAACAAGTAATTTCTTCTAACCCTCCTATTTCCTATTATGCACTTTAGAAGTCAATTGTCTGCAAGTGTTTGAGTATGTTGGTAACCCCCGACCTACGATTATTAGGTGCATAATCCCTTACAACAATCCATATAGACTAGAATACCATAATATTAAGGGGAATCGAAAGGAGATCATCGTTACACTCCCTATGCCAATGATCGCAAGTTTCATTGAGAAAGGGACCTTCCCATGCTAGGATGGGTTTTCCCAAAGTGTATTGGACCGCTCTCCAGAACGCTTTTGTGAATTTACAAGATACTAAAATATGTGACATTGATTCTCCAAAGGATTTGCACATTTTACATATACCTAGAATTTTTTTCCATATTTTTTGTAAGTTGTCCCAAGTAAGTCTCTTGGTTTTTAAGGAAAGGCAAAGAAAACCATTTGTTTTTGGTGATGTGGCTAGTTTCCAAATTTGAACCACCACCATTTGGGGTGATCCTCTATATCTACTTTTGATCATTCCTTATATACCAACTAAATGTAATACGATCTCGATGAAGGTATTTTCTTCTATATGAGTGAGTCTAGTTCATAATATGGACTTATGGGTGCTATTTCAAGTCCAAGTGTATATATGTCCCATTGTACATCCATTGAGCTAGAAACACCAGTCCTTGATGCATTATATGAGCCAAAATTCCAAATATCTAATTGAACATCAACATATGCATCCACTAAATGATGTAAATTTTGAGTGTAGTGTTTATACTAGGTCACATAAAATCAGATCCTCGGTTGTGAGACCTAAAACTGGAACTATACCTAGTAGAATTGACTAACCATTTCATGGGCTCCATGATATTTTCCATCCTATAATGTGGAAATTTCTGCTTATGGCCCTATGAGAATAGGGATCCTATGAATTTGAATGAAGGGTTGGATATAATCCAAGGGATTATTGAGTGCAGTGCTATATATGTTTGGTAAATAAATTCTTGTTAGAGGCCTTTATGTGTGATGAGCCTCCAAAGTCTGTTATCATCTAGATATTGTGAGAAGAGTGTTAGGTCTTTTAAACCCCCATATTCCTTTTTTTTTTTCTTGGATAATAATTTCCATCTGCTTAGAGGGATGCCTGCCTCTAGTCTATTCCATGACCATAGGTATGTTGAACATATTTTTATGATCTTATTTAGAATATCTTTGGGAATGTATTCTAATGAAATCCAGTAGAAAGAAATGGATTCTATAACACTTTTGATGAATGTTAAATGTCCCTCCAGAGATATCCATTGATGGTACCATAATCGAATTTGTTTTCTAATCTTGTCTATCATCCATTTCCAATCCTATAGCCTACAATCATTTGCTTTAAGAAAAAACCCTAAGTATTTGAAACACGAGTTAGATAGATGCTCTGAAAAGGGATGTATGAGGTGAATCATAGGTTTAATTGATTTTGGAACATGAAAGAATTAGATGGATTATTTATTTAAGTTGAATGCATAACTTTGGTGGAGGGAAATAGATTTAAAACTTTGTCTAGGCATTTTTCCTCCCGGATGGAGACTTTTATAAAGATGAGGATGTAATCTACGAAAACATATGAGATATGTTTATTGAACCTATAATTTTCATCATAGTAATATTCTCAATCGAACATTTATTGCTTATGAACTTGCTGAGGGAATCAACAATAATAAAGAAGAGTTGAGGGGACAATGGGAACCTTGGAGTACGCCTTGGGAAGGGAAGAAAAAAGAAGAGGTTGAGCCATTTATGAGAATGGAAAAGGGAGCACTTTGATAGCATTATACAATATAGTTAATGAAGGAATGGGGGGAATCCTACATGGGTAAAATTAAGTCAAAGTTATATCCAATTAACCTTATCAAATACCTTTGATAAATAATTTTTTAACATGAAATAATGCTAATATTTAGTTTGAATAGAGTGTAAGGATTCTTCTGCAAACCCAATAGAATACTTCTATTGTGAAGGAAGCCAAATTATTAAAAGGAGATATCATAAGAGAGGATGATTTTATTTCTATGCACTATACTCTTTGAGATAACTTATAAATGCAATTGCAAAGGGATATGGGCCTATATTGTTCAAACCCTGATGGGGATTCATTCTTTGGAATATTTGATATGAAAATTGAATTGAAGGGAAAAAGTATTGTACCTGAGCTTCTTTATTCTTCAACAATAGACACTAGATTCTTATTCACAATATTCCAAAAATAGATGAAAAATTAAAAGGTCCATTCATTTGGACATGGGGACTTTCTAGCTTGGAAGGATAGAAGAGTGTTGTGTACTTCAAATTTTTTGACCGACTTTTGAACATCCTTTTCCCATGAATGGGAAATCCATATGTTGAAGAAAAAATATATCACTGTGGTGTCTTTGATATTATCTCTTTAAGATTATAAAAATATAAATATCTACTCATTTTCCATTTAGCCTCCATCCATGCCATGAGTATTGATTTTTCCTTTTCCAGTGATGTTATTTCATCTAGAGTTTCTTGATCCACCTTTGGATAGGCTAGAAATGTTATTTTCCTTGATAACTAGTCCTCAATGGATAAGCAAATCTTTTTCATCTTTGTGAAAAGTATTCTTGGCCCATATTTTTCTTATACCTTTGATATTATATGGTTCAATTGGAAAGATAACATGGATGGTATCTTTGGTGAAGTGAAGCATGGAGACCAATGGTGTGATATTATGGAGGTAAATTCCTCATAACATGGACAATGGGGATTAAAATTAAAGGGAGTTTGGGTTTTGGAAGTGAGGACTGATATTTCCAATAGAATTGAAAAATGATCAGAGAATATAGTCAATTTAATAGTTTCATATTTGTAAGTCAACATTGTAAGGAGAAGTGATTCTTTAACTAGAAGTTGGTCAAGTCATTTAGATATATGTTTGGCATTTGTCATCTCGTTAGAATATGTAGTACCAATCTAGAGGGGCTCAATGTCAACTAGTGTGTGGTTACAGAATAATGAGAAAAAAAAAGATTTAACAAATCGGGTCTAGTCGAGGTACCCCATATTTCAAAACTATCAATGGTAAAATTTAGATCACCTCTGATAATGAGGTTTGGAAGGGATATTAAAGGAGATGAGCAAAGAATTTCCCAATAGTTTTTTTTATCATTTAATGGAGAGTAGATATTGATTAAATACAAATATAAATTTAAATATGAGGATAAAATAGAGGCTAGGATATAATGTCAATGGTTTACGAAGGAGTCGAGACTCAATGAATTGTCCCATTCCACCGCTATCCTGCTTGAAATTCCATTTACATTAACGAGCATGAAGGTCCAGCCAGGAAAAATATTCTTTAGGATTCTATAAGAGGATTCCATTGAGAACATTGTCTCTTGAATGAACAAGATCGATGAGAAATGCTTCATGAAGAGCCTATTTATGGCCCCTTTTTAGAGGAAGACCCTATTCCTCTGATATTGAGAGACAAAAAATATCATTTCTTACTAATGACCCCAAATATTGTTAACTATTTACCTATAACTACTTCTCTCTCTGTAATGTCGATGGAAATGCATAGATTGGATCTCCTCCCTCGAGAAGACTGAGTATATCTATATTGGTTCACACTTAAACCACTTGAATGATCATGAACGTTTTTTTATTGTGATATGGTGAGGTATCAACGCCTAATGGGTGGGGATGATATAACACTAGAGGAGGTGTTTCTTATATATTAAATTAGAGGAATGAAGTCCTCATAGTCATGGAGCGTTATTTCATTAGAAGATAGGATGAATTTGGAGAGGAGATAGAAGGTGTTTGATATTGGATATCCTTCTTTCGTTCCAAGCATTTTGTTTGGGAGGGGGATGATATTCTTATTTTTCATTTATCACTCCATCCTATAACTATTTGAATATAACTATAAGTTGAGAATTTACCTTTGAAAATTCATTTTCAATATTGGAGTGGGTATCCTTTAGTATTGCATGATCTACTTCAATATATAGTAGTTTTATTTTCCACTTTTTCTCATATACCAAAGGCTATGTCCTGAAATGAAAGGATAATTATCGATTGAGTTCCTCCAACTTCATTTAAAGGTTTCCCAAATTAAAAACTAATCTGAAGGTGACTATAATATTTGAAATCCTTGCACATGAATCAGACATTATTTTAATACTAGGATTACATATAGTGGCGATCTCCTTCTTCAAGTAATGATTACATCAAAGAGGCCCTGTCAAATGTCCATTTCAACACATATTGTTGACACCAAAGTTTTGAAATTATTTTATGTTTTGGGGGGAACTTTAGGAATTTTCTCGAAGTGTCTATGATAATATTGAATATGGGTGTTTCCCAAAATTTAAGGGAGGGAAAGGGAATCCTCTCCCAAAGAGTGAGAGTATGAATACATTCTCAGATGAGGTCAACCCATGTATGCAAGTGGAAAAGTATGAGAGGTGAATTCCCCCAAAACTAGGTCCTGCTCATATCGATTATTTTACAATATTTAGTCGAATGAAATACAAAGGTGATGTTTCCTTGAGCACTGGCATGAATGACAAGGAAATATGAATGCAAAAATTCCTAGATTTGAGTGATTCAACTCTTTTTGGATTCCTTGGTGAAGGAACAAGAATGGAATCTATAGATGATCACTTGTTTGGTGTATATGACCACCTTCTCCAGTAGGAGACACATATTAGTAATGGATTGCAAGTCACATGAGTTATGTTTAATGCATCATCATCACATTTTTTCAATTATTTCTTGTTTTTGGGTTAGCGGGGTCTGTCAAAAGTATGCTGAGTAGGTACTTGTTGGATGCAGAATTTAATTTCGCATCCGACGAGCTCCCTCGATCAAAATTTGAGTTAAAAAATAGGGAGAGATGTCAAAAATACGAACAAAAAAAGTATTTTTTTTTATGATACCAATCCCCAAATTTATATTAAAAATTTGTTTAAGACTTATACGGTATTTCAAATTTAAATAAATTTTATTGGCTAACACATGATGACATGGAATTTGAATTAGAGTTAAAAGGCCCATTTTGAGTTGAAATTTCCTCTAATGGATGTATTTTGTAGGGCACAACATGCCTTGGAGGCTAGTAAAAGAAATGGAATGGGGAGGGATGCAATGTATTGACAAGAGATCCAAAGCTATACGAGGAGTTGTGACATCCCAGTTGATCGGTACATGATAATGAAAAAAGAGTGANATTATTAGCCTTGGTTTTCATCTTTGAATCAATTTCATATAGTGTTATCTTAGTTAACATTGTAATCACAAATTAAATGTTATATATCACACTTAACACTATGTCATAATAAAATGAATGCATTATCATTATCTAAAAATGTAGTTTTTAGCATATTAATCATATCATTCGTCTAGCAATCACAAAACTTACAAATTCAAATGACAATAAGTAAATTATATATGCAATGAAATTATTGCATGAGGGGGTAATTTTTTTAAACTGTTCCCAAAAAGCATGTCGAAATCAAGGTCATCTCGACATTTCCCAAACAAACTAATTACAGAAGGTTATGGTACTCAATTCTATTGCTCGAATTCGATTTTACACCCCAATTGAAAATTTTCAATTTTCTTTGAATGACATCAACAGGTAATTATTGAAAACTATGCCAATAGAGCATGTGGAGATTATAGTCATAATGTCCTTTCCCCACAAAACTTGCAAGAGGTTACAACACTCAATTCTACTGGTCGAAATTGATTTTATGTCCCAAGTTGAAATTCATCAAGTGGCCTTGAATGAAATTAGGAAGCATGTTGAAACTTGTCATAAATTTATAACTGAGACTTAGATTGATGATATATCAGTTTTGTTGGACTCATGAAATTATATTACACTTATATAAACCCCTCTTCAATGAGTCCATGAATTAGACACTATGTATTTCGACAATTTTTGGAACTAGGGTTTTGTTGAGTAACATGTAAGGAAATTTTTAACTATGCCAATGGATCATGTGGACAACATGGTTCTATCATCTCTTCGTAAAAAAACATGCAATAGGTTAAAACAATAAAATATTCTACTCGGATTGGATTTTATGCCCTCGGTTAAAATTAACGAAGTGTCCCTGGATGGATTTAGGAAATGTGTTGAAACTAACCATAAATTGATAACCGAGACTCTAATAAATTAACTATTAGTTAAGTTAGACTCATGACATTATAGTGTACTTAGAGACACCCCCCTCCCATGATTCCATGGATCAATCATATTTTATTTTGATAATTTTTGGAACTAGGGTTTGCTTAGTAACATGTAATGAAATTTTTGAATCATGAGGTAAAATTTTTAAAACTATGACAATGTAGCACATGGAAATTATTTTCATCTCATCCTTCCCCCAAAACAATTCTAGGATTTCATGACACTCAATTATGTTGCTCAGATTGGATTTTATGCACCTGGTATAAATTCACAAAGTGTCCTTGGATGACTTAAGAAAGCGAGTTGGAACTAGTCATATCTTGATAACAATGACTTATTTCATTGAAATCTCAGATCTGTTGGATTCGTGACATCATAGTACACCTAGGGATACCCCTCTCCTATGATGTCATGAATCATATGTCATCTATTTTGATTATTTTAAGAGCTAGGGTTTTTCCAAGTAACATGCAAAGCAATTTTTCATCATAGGGTAAATATTTGGAAATTGTACCAATGAAAATTGGGTACATCATGGTTATATAAACCTTTCCCATACAAAATTGTGGGAGGTTATGTAACTCAATTTTTCTACTATGATTGGATGTTATGCCCCCAGTTGACATTCTCCAAGTGTCCTTGAAAGGTTTTAGGAAGCGAGTTGAAGCTAACTTGATAGCTAAGAATTTGATTGATGAACTATCATTTCTGTTGGAATCCTAACATGTTGGAGCAGGGTCCCGCAGCTACAGGAAAAGCTGCTACATCAGGACAGGGAAGTCAAAAGAAGAACAGTACCTAAGCGGCTGAGAAGAGAGAGCTCAAGCATTGCACTTAAGGCAACGACGAAGACAGAAGGGCTCAACTACCCTCATAAAGGAAAAGGAGCAACGGGCCGAGGCATTGAAGACGAAGGACAGAAGCGGAGCGACCAAGGAAGCGGTTCCCATACCCATGATCAGCGTCGAGAAGCATGGAAGACTGCAAAAATATGTGGTGTGAGGGAAAGCGGTAGCTCAAGTACAGATAGGCCGACTTTCACAGACAGGGTTTTTGGGGTTACTCTTGGGACAGGCCCACAGTGTTGTAATGGTGAGACCTTCGGGCCGCCTATATAAGGATGTATTTTGTAGTGTAAAAGGTTAGACATTTGGGTAGCTGTTTAAGCAGTTAGACAGTTATCCTTCTCAGTAATTTAGCTAGTTAAGTGTCTCTAGTGTCTCAGTATTGTAAGAATCAAGCTATGGTTCTATTATTCCATCTGTATTATCTGACTGTAACCAGTAGCCGACTCCTTGAGCATGTATGTAACAATCCACAGGGATTGAACAATCCGCAGGGATTGACAAAGGGAGAGAGAGAGAGAAGACGAGTATATTGTAAGAGAAGGCAATATAAGAGAAGAGATATAAGAGAGAAGGTCTCCGGCGGTGTGCGCGGAGTTTCCCAGAATATCTCAAGCTGCATATCAGGTTGTAGCGGAACTATGTTTACTCTCTCAAGATATAATATAAAAACCAGTTCCCATGGACGTAGCTTCCCCTCTAGAGGTGAACCACGTAAAATCAGTGTGTTGGGCGACTATTCATGTGACTGTGCTTTATTTATCTGTTATCTGTTATTCATTACATGAACTTTACTACCTGTTAATGAATGAGTAAATGTATGCTATCTTTAGTTACAGTAGCGTGGAAGATTAACTATGAGTTGAATCTGTTAAGTTTTATGTATACGAGTTCTCAGTACTTGATGCGCGATAGTTGCAGTTATAGTGTTAAGTGATTTGTGCATATTAGTTCAGCAAGTTGAGCATAGTTGATGTTAAGTATACTAGATTGTAGGATTCTAAGTGAGGTTGTTTAGCTTAACTATTATACTAAGAGAGAAGTCTATGGACCATGAGAGTCATATTGAAGCCCTACCGTAAAGGATATCACAGTATAGAAAGGCGATATCGCACTGTCGGAGGAACCGTGGTGTGATATATCACAGGTTAAGAGCCGAGTAGAGGAGATAGTTTGCGCATCGCGCTAGCATCGACGATGCGATAAGAGATTGCTCCCTCCCAGGACCAGCAAGTAAGAAAGGTCGCCATTACAGAGAGATCTCACTGACTAAGAAGAGTCGCGCGACCACCAGGATGCTACAGAACCTGACTAAGGACACTTGAGTCCTCGGCCAACCCATCCAAGATCACTTCAAGTGAGACTTCAGACCGTTCTGCGGTTTGTCGCCAAAAGGGCCAGTGAGCTAGGGGTTTTGTTGGTACATTAAAGGAAACCCGAGTCTGCCCATAGAGACCAACAAATGGTTCCGTTGCTGGTTTTGAACAAATTGATGAGCTAATGTTCTGTTGGCATCCTACTAAAGAAGAACTTAACCACTGGGTTGAGTCTCAAGAGAAATAATTTGCTAAAAAAGAAAACAAGAGTCCTAGACTGAGTACAGAGGATTCGTTACAAAAACATATCTTCACTGATATACATACGATATTTTTTGTGACCTATGCAAATGAGTTGTATGACTGGTTATCAAAGTTGACTGATCAGAATATATTCAAGAAGAAAAGAAACATTGTCTGGACACCGGAGCTGATTCAGACCGTGAAAAGTGTTGATAATCTCACTTCGCGGGTAGTAGACTTCTGGCTTGCGATATTGCTGGAAGGCTTCGTTACAAAGTTTGCAGTCGATCAAAGAAAGAGCTTCAGGGAAGTAGAGAGGTACTTCTTCAAAGGATATCGCGGTAAGTACCTAAGCTCTTTAAACTTGTCCATTAAGATGTTATTACATGAAAAAGGAGTAATGGATATAATCTCAGATGAATAAGTAAATAAGTGTAATGTCACAAGAGTTTGAGAGTGACTTTGATGAAATTGGATGTACACATAGTGGTAAGAAATATAAAGTAGATTTATGATCTTCTTTCTTTGAAAAAAGTTCAGACACTACTAGAGAACAGAGTCCAAGTAATATAGAGAGAACAGTAGAGGGTATCCCTTACCACCCTTATACCCCATAGAAAGCAACCGAGACTCAGAATAATCCCGTAGGAACTACATCTAGTAGTTCACAGAAAGTCCATACTACCGCTACATCACCTACACCTACATCGCCGAGTGGTAGTAATACACCAAATCAGCATCCACCACGTAGAAATAGAATGGGGGATGACATGAAGTTACCTACCTTCAAGGGTACAGGGGAAGAAGACCCGAAACAACATTGGTTCTTAGGTGAAGCCGTATGGACCATTAAAGGGATTCACGATGATAATATTAAACTTGTCCAGTTGGTCACTACACTTAGAGACAGAACCTTAACATGGTATATGAAGTATACAACAGCACCGTCCATAACACTTGTACAGGTCAAGACCGCAATGATTAAAGAATTTAAGAAACCTAAGTCTGAGTCACAATGCATTACAAAGCTTAAAGACATCAAACAGCTACCTACAGAGTCAGTATGGGACTTTGATCAGAAATTCAAAGCCTTCATAGACCAAGTCAGCTTTGAGTTTGTGCCCAAGAAGCATAAGGAATGGTTCATCACAGCACTGCTCCCGCACATCAGAATTCCATTAATGCAACAGAGACTCTGTATGCAAGATGAAGCATTAGAGATGGCAATGAAACTAGAGGCCTCACCTCTAGTTGAGACTAGTACAGGTATGACAAACCTGCAAAACCAGTTAGCTAATCTCATGTTACAGATGCATGAGATTAAGAAAGGGAAAGAGATTGCACAAGAGGTATGGTGTACCAAGTGTAAAGGACAGGGACATACTAAGGATAACTATCCAGTATTTGTTGAGTATTTAGCAAGTGGGGATCCTAACCCCTTATTACAAACTCAAGGGCCGTGGTGTGAACTCTGCAGAACAAGAGGACATCAATCACCAGAATTCCCTTTACTTAAGAAGTATGTACAGACCCATAAGAACTTATATTGTAACTTCTGCAAGTCAGTAGGTCATGATGAACATAATTGCCGAGCTTATGATCTCATGGTCGAGAGAAAGCATGACTTGTACAGTGTCTAGTCAGAAACACCTGGTCCAGTAGCAGGACCATAGCATGAACCAGCTCATGATGGCCATGGAGGAGGATTCAGAGGATGAGGCCGTGGAGAAGGCTTTGGCTGTGGAGGAGGCTTTGGCCATGGTGAAGGATTTGGCCGTGGCCGTGGACCTATTACTTGTTACAATTGTGGAATTGTAGGACATTATGCTAGGGATTGTCAGAACCCTACTACGACATGTAACTATTGCAAGTCCTACGATCACACTCTAGAAGAGTGTCCAACCTTGATAGCCAAGATTAGAGACCCTAAGCCAGCGGTACACCAAAACATCCAGCTTATCGCTGTTGAGTAGAAAGAGCCAGAACCAAGAGTCAACATCGTGACTCGCAGTGGTGCTTCTACTAGTCCGACATCGCAGGATGCAAAAAATAACACAGGTCCTGAGTGGGTGCGCAAAGCCACTACTAAAATAACACCACTCAACCTATAGAAGAACAAAGAAACATTCAAGGAAGCTCAACCTTTCTTTGATGACCCTACATCATCAGGATCACAGGTACTATTGTGCGGGGGCGTACCACAGTAGCAAACACATTGTGGCATTAGTCCTGTGCAGACATCGCAGGCTACCACATCGAGAAGTTGCGAAGAGGATGAGTCGACAGGAAGTGTACAATCCTTCCTGCGAAGTTTCTTGAAACTCGTGAGAAATGAGAAAGCTATCGGAGAGCTTCAGTGCATCATAGATCAGTGTCAGCCATCTTCTTCCGTGAGCAGT
Source organism: Pseudotsuga menziesii (assembly GCA_001517045.1). Classification (NCBI taxonomy): domain Eukaryota; kingdom Viridiplantae; phylum Streptophyta; class Pinopsida; order Pinales; family Pinaceae; genus Pseudotsuga; species Pseudotsuga menziesii. The sequence goes on along the minus strand of LPNX010466118.1, from coordinate 1,394,289 downwards.
GTGCAGCGTGCTGTTCATAATATTATGGGCCATACCATAACAGGAAGAGAGATGAGACTCACAGCATAAGTTGGAGAATTTGAAATGGATGAGGTAAACCTAGACTTAGGATCAGAGGTAAATGTTCTGACTATGCAGACATGGGAACAAATGGGTAGCCCTACGTTAGCCAGATTGCCTATCCATCTGCGACTAGCCAGTCAGCAGTGGGTATCACCACTAGGTCGACTACCGCAGGTATCAGTTGATATCGACGAAGTTCGCAGCTTTGCAGACTTTGAAGTTATAGAAATCATTGGCAATAGTAGACCATACCCAGCTCTACTAGATATTGATTGGGAAATCGATAACATCGTTGTTATCGATTTAAAGAAAAGATAAATGACCTTTGAGGATAGTCAGATCCGGGTCATCGCACCGTTGGATCCTTTTCAGGGTTCCAGGTATATTGAACCTATCCAAGCAGAGGAAGAAGCATGCAACATGGAAAGCCTCTATCAGATGACAGCTAATCAGAGTGATTACATCAATCTGACTGCAGAAGGAAACATCAGTTGGTGATGCGACAGCTCATACGCATCAGATTCGGAGGTTGGTCTAGAAAACTGGAAGGACAGACTTTACGAAGTCTCAGCACACAGATGTGTGTTTATGACTAAGTCACTACGATGGATTGGCGCAGAAATTATTGATATTCTGTTATTTCATGGCTTAGCGGATGTCAACAACTTCTTACAACAGTTTGAGCAGGAAATTCCTCAGGAGCAGAGGATGACAACTATTGAACTTGCAGTAAAAGCCACACCTGCAAGATGGTGGCATGCACATAAAGAACATATTGCATCATGGGATGAATTCAAGAGATTGATGGCAATCAGGTTCTCTAACCACAAGGAACCCTTACAACAGAAATATACAGGAGAAAGTGACCCCAGGTCACATATTCATATTTGTGAACAGAATTGGTCAAAAAATCCAGAGGATGAATGGGTTCACCTATTCATTCACACTTTAGACACAGTTCCAAGGAACTGGTACACTGAGACCGAGTTGCACAGAGCGACCATCACATGGCCACTTATGATAGACAATTTAAGAAGTGCAAATGCCTAGTGTAGTTGAAAGGAGGCATCGCACCGGGAATGAGTCTACACAGGGAAAAAAAAAATCCAAGTATGAGGAATCGCATCAGAAAAGTTATGTTGTGCAAGTCATAGGACGCTTGCGAAGTTCATGCCGACACTTGGTTCGAGACAATGCAATGTGAAATCATAGCAATGCGATGTTCCCCATGCCACATAGACCATTTTGAAAAGAGACAGAGGGCCAGTCACTTCACCTTCTGACAAGCAGTTAATGTAAAAATGACCGGTATACGATTTGGCAACAGTATAATGATTTTTCCATATTTGCTAAATATTCGATGTGACCGGCACCTGCACACAAGTTTCGAGGGAAATTTGGTCGGATTTCAACAATTAATGAGGATCGAAATGATGGGTATTGTATTGTCCATGCAATTAATACCACCGACGGTTCCATCCTAGATGACCGTTGCTGTAGAGATTATCACCTTCATTATAAATTCGAAGATCATTCAGACAGAAGGGTTATTGTTGTGAATTCTGATAGTTATAGAGCAATTTAAAGAGTTTTCCCTGTGAAGAGATAACCCAGTTATAGAGTGCTAGTTTTCCCCAATTTTGCAGCCATTTCCAGTTCAGAGTATTGCACCGAGTGGTCTCTATCTGAGACAGAGCCTTTAGAGGACATTGTGCAAAGATTCCAGCGTGGTGGCCTCAGGTCTGCTATGATGACACCACCCAGGGTTGTGAAATTAGGTACATCACAGGTCAGATAGCCACCAAGGATGAGGAGTCAAACCCAGGATGTAAGAAAAAATCATCAAAGTCTTTGCTGCAGAGAAGCAGAAAGACGAGCCGATCACTGAAGATAAGAAAGCAGAGCAGAAGAATGATGAGAAGAAATCTCCAACCAGGAAGAAAGTAAAAATGAGAAAAATATGGCAACAGGAGAAGGAAGATGACCTATCTCATCCCCTAAGAGAAGAACAAGAGATTGCAGAGGCAAAGAAATGAAACCATGAAGATCATAGGCAGCATGAAAACCTGGAGCGATTTGCTGAGAAGAAAAGTGAAACGAGAAAACAAACCAACAACCAGAACTTCAGAATGCAGACAAAGGCTTGTTCTCGGAATGGAATTCATGGTTTGTATAGTTTTCATATGAAAGGATCTAGACCAATTGAAATGTTTAAGAAGGCTGGAAGATACAGATTTATATTTTCTTTGGGATATGAGTTCTAAATCCAGCTAGAGAGGAGTTCTCGTGATACCAGGGATTTGAATCCCTATGATAGAAAAAAATGGATGGTAGGTCTTGCAAGCAATGAGAACAAGAGCATGACAATAAGGGAAGGAAAGCTAAGAGAGATCGATGAACTAAGTTTACAGAAGATTCCAGTATTAGTCAAGCTATGCTTGAAATGACACAAGAGTGTGTTGAGGTTATGAACAACAAAGTCACAGGACTTCAAGTAAGATTCGGAAGGACTTCGCAGGAAGCCAAGGAGAAGCTACAGCAGGAGAAGCCAGCTGTTAGTGGCTCAGGGACGAGCCACAAGTAAGTGTTAGGGGACTATTGGAGCAGGGTCCCGTAGCTACAGGAAAAGCTGCTACATCGAGACAGGGAAGTCAAAAGAAGAACATTACCTGAGTGGCCGAGAAGAGAGAGCTCAACCACTGCACTTAAGGCAACGACGAATACAGGAGGGATCAGCTACCCTCATAAAGGAAAAGGAGCAATGGGCTGAGGCATTAAAGATGAAGGACAGAAGTGGAGCGACCGAGGAAGCGACGCCCATACCCACGATCAGCGCCGGGAAGTGTGGAAGACTACAGAAAGCTATGGTGTGATGGAAAGCGACAGCTCAAGTATAGATAGGTTGACTTTCATAGTTAGGGTTTTTGGGGTTACTATTGGGACAAGCCCACAGTGTTGTAATGGCGAGACCTTCGGGCCACCTATATAAGGATGTATTATGTAGTGTAAAAGGTTAGACATTTGGGTAGCTGTTTAAGCATTAGACAGTTAGCCTTCTGAGTCATTTAGCTAGCGAAGTGTCTCTAGTGTCTTAGTATTGTAAGAATTGAGCTCTGGTTCTGTTATTCCATCTGTATTATTTGACTGTAACCAGTAGCCGACTCCTTGAGCATGTATGTAACAATCCACAGGGATTGCACAATATGCAGGGATTGACAGAGGGAGAGAGAGAGAAGAAGAATATATTGTAAGAGAAGGCAATATAAGAGAAGAGATCTAAGAGAGAAGGGCTCCGACGGTGTGCGTGGAGTTTCCCAGAAGATCTCAAGCTGCATATCAGGTTGCAGCGGAACTGTGTTTACTCTCTCAAGATATAATATAAAAACCAGTTCCCATGGATGTAGCTTCCTCCCTGGAGGTGAACCACGTAAAATCAGTGTGTTGGGGGACTATTCATGTGACTGTGCTTTATTTATCTATTATCTGTTATTCATTACATGAACTTTACTACCAGTTAATGAATGAGTAAATGTATGCTATCTTTAGTTATAGTAGCGTGGAAGATTAACCATGAGTTGAATCTGTTAAGTTTTCTGTATACGAGTTCTTAGTACTTGATGCGTGATAGTTGCAGTTACAGTGTTAAGTGATTTCTGCATATTAGTTCAGTAAGTTGAGCATAGTTGATGTTAATTATACTAGACTGTGGAGTCTAAATGAGGCTATTTAGCTTAACTATTATACTAAGAGAGAAGCCTATGGACTGTGAGAGTCATATTGAAGCCCTACCGTAAAGGATATCACAGTATAGAAAGGCGATATCGCACTGCCGGAGGAACCATGGTGTGAGATATCGCAGTTTAAGAGCCGAGCAGAGGAGATAGTTTACGCATCGTGCTAGCATCGGTGATGTGATAAGAGATCGCTCCCTCCCAGGAATAGCAAGTAAGAAAGGTTTCCATCATAGAGAGATCTCACTGACTAAGAAGAGTTGTGTGACCACCAGGATGCTACAGAACCTGACTGAGGACACTTGAGTCCTCAGCCAACCCATCCAAGATCACTTTGGGTGAGACTTTAGACCGTTCTGCGGTCTGTCACTGAAAGGGCCAGTGAGCTAGGGGTTTTGTTGGTACATTAAAGGAAACCCGGGTCTACCCATAGAGACCAACATAACATCATAATACACCTAGGGATACAACTCTTCGATGACTCCAGGGAATGGATTTTTTTTATTTCAACCATTTCCTAAACTAGGGTTTTCATAAATAACATTCAATGAAATTTATGCATCATAGGGTAAATTTCTTATTATTTGTCGGCAAACAAAGTGTGTGGATATCATGACCATATTATCTCTTCCCAAACTAACTTGTAGGAGGATATGAGAGTCAATTCTGCTATTTAGATTGGATTTTATGCCCCCAAGTTGAAATTTTCAACGTTTCCCTAAATGACATCAATTGGTAAATTTTTTTAAACTATGCCAACAGAGCATGTGGACAATGTGGTCTTCCAAACTTTCCCAGGTAAGCTTGTAGGAGGTTATGACACTCAAATTGGATTGCATGCCCTTGGTTGAGATGTGTCAAGTGTCCCTAAATGGAAATAAGAAGTGTGTTTAAACTCATCATAACTTGATAACTCATACATGGATCGACGAAAACATTAGTTCCATTGGAATCATGACATCAAATTACACCTAGGGACACCCATATCCCATGAGTCCATGGATCCTACGTTATTTCCCATAATTTTTGGAACTAGGGTTTTTCTTGATAACACGCAATACAATTTTTGTGCCTTAAAAAAATTTGAAAATAGTGCCAACAGATCATGTGGAAATTATGTTCATCTTTTCCTTTCCCAAACAAACTTGTAGGAGGTTATGACTTTGAGTTATGTTGCTCGAATTGTATTTTATTCCTATCATTGAAATTCGTCAATTGTACTTGAATGGCATTAGGAAGCATGCTGAAACTAATCATAAACTGATAACCAAGAATTATATGGATGAACCATCAATTGTTTTGGAGTCGTGACATTGGAGTACACTTAGGGACACCCCTCTCTTGTGATTCCTTTGCTTAGATGTTTTTTATTTCGACTATTTTCAGAACTAGGGTTTTGTTGAGTAACATGCATAGCAATTTTTGAATCATGGTCATATTTTCCTTCCCAAACAAATTGGCAAGAGGTTATGACACTAATTTTTGATACTTGGATTGGAATTTATGTCGTATTAAGGATATTGTGAAAGATGTCCCATCTTTATGTAAATATGAATATGAATTGAATAATATAATAGATGATATTACAAATGGTTTGGCCTCCTATAAATATGGCTTGGCCATTAAATATGAGGAGTCACATCCTCTTATTAAATATAATTATGTTTTTATTATTTATTTTCTATTTTATTTATTATTTATTATTTATAATTGTTACATTGCGACCCCCTTTACCGAAAGCTTTGTCTTCAATGTTTATTTTACAGATATCAACTTTATCTTGGATTTGCATTGAAGCATTGACTTGAGATGTGTATTTTGTATTTGTTCCTTTCTCTGGATGTGATCTGCGACTTTTTTGTTTTAATCCTCTCTGCTTGAGTGGTGAGTTTTTGAAACAATACAACTTGTAGTTATTTGTTTTCCATGACATCTTTTGGATTCCATTTATGAGCCATTGTGTATATTCATTACCAACACATTTTTGTTGTATCAATTCTTTCACGATGACTATTTTTAAGGATAAAAGTCTAAGTTCATGCTATTCTTTTTCAAGAGTGAATTCAATTATATTACTTCCACTTTTTGCACTTGTGGGGGATCCAACGTTGGCTGTCATAATAATGAAGGTATTTTTAAGAGATACACTTTGACCTTGAAAATCGAGGTGATGGTCATTCTTAAGTGCTTGGAGTTTGAGGACATCAATGTGAGCCTTCTCAGTTTCATGAAGCCAGATTATGGTAGATCTCTTCCATCATATAGCCTTAGTGAATGTGAAATTTAATTCTAACAATTTCAACGGTATGTGGTGTTTTTTATAGAGATGATATGTATCTAAATCGACATCAACTTGATTGGAAATCTCTACATTAATACATTTGGTCAGATTTTTCCAAGAAATATTTCCACGTTTTGAACATTTGCGGATTAATACTTCATTTTTTTTATCATGGCAGAAAAATCGTGGCAATATTGGTGTTTTTAATCTTAGAGGAACTTTCATCTCTACATCGATGATATATGGCTATTTTTGCACGCCCGCCAAACCAATGCCAACTTTCAATGAACAGGTCAACTCATGCATTTTCGACACATTTGCTATAGTTGCGACAAGGGTTTTGGTGATTGTTTGAGTGCAGATTGAGGATGAATTTCTTTATCAACCATATACAAACCTAGAGAGATCAGTCATACTCTACTTCTTCAATGGGTGACTCAACCAGCAAAAGAAGATCGGCCAACCTTTAGAGGATAATATGGAACTTGTGCGAAATGGCGTGCCTTCACTTTCACTTGAAGAAGATGTTGCTGTCACAAATTTGGTTGGAATGCATGGAAATGAAAATGAAGATAAATGGGAGGAATTTGTGAACAATGATATGGACCGTTCACCAACGAGTGATGAAGACCTAATTCATGCCAAATATTATTTTGATGGTATATTTGTTTTTTCTTTATTTGATAAATTGGTACATTTCAAAGAACAATCTACCTTGTGGGAGGATTCCTTCAAAGATAGCGACAAATTGTGCAAAACTAAGGATGTCCAAATTCTTGATTTGGTACATCATGTTATAGGTTTAGAGAAAAGAATTGTGGAAACTGAAAAAATAATTGGCCAGAAGGATCAACTTATTAAGGATCAATGTTCTAAATTTACCGTAGTTCTATTAGAATTGATTTCTGACCTTGACAGACTCAAACACATGTATCACGCTCAAAAGAAAAAAGATGAGGAAACTATAGGGAGACTTAAAAATGAGCTAAAACACAGGCCTAATTTTTTGAACATGCCACCACTGAAGACTATATTTGGTAAGCAAAATTCAGCAAGAATTGAAGCATAAAGAAACATTTATTGTAGGTTTGAAGGTTGAGTTTCAAAGGGCATTGAGAGAAATTATCATTAAACAACAAAATGAGACTACACAATATGAAGAAAGATTGGAAAAATTGAATAAAACAATTTTAAAAAATGAGTTTCTACAAAAAAAGAGAATTGAAAGGATTTTAGAAACTCTCGAGGCTAAAAGTACTAGAAGAGGAAAAAAATCAACAGTCAAGGGTAAACAAGTCTGCACACCAAAATAATCAATAGTCAAGGGTAAACAAGCCTGCATACCAGAAGAATCAACAGTCAAGGGTAAACAGGTCTGCACACCAAAAAAATCAATAGTCAAGGGTAAACAAGTTTGCACATGAGAAGAATCAACAATCAAGGGTAAACAGGTCTGCACACCAGAAGAATCAATAGTCAAGGGTAAAAAGGTCAACACAACAAAAGAATCCAAAGTGGAGGGTAAAAAGGCCATCACACCAAAAAAATTTGGTAGTACAAAACTAGGTGATGTAACTATGGAGAGCTTACTCCAGTTTTAGAAGTCCTTGCAACAACAAGAGAAGAACTTGAATGAAGCTTCTTCAACAATTAATGTTGTATAGTTTACATTTGGGTCATCAGATCCAACATTGAAGAAGAAGATAGAGGAGAAAGAGGCCGAAATTAGATACCTGCACCAAAAACTATTGGAGAAGGGAAAAGCACTAGATTTGGGATGTGATAGTGAGATACAAGATTTGAAATCCCACAGTAAAGATTTGCAGAATAAACCTATGGCAGAAGCAATTTTGTATACTCCATCTGATAACGATTTGAGGGCACAAGAGCTCGAGAAGGAGGTACAATAGGTCAAGAGAAAATTAAGTGAAGTTATATATGACCTGAAGTGGACAAAGGATGATCTTAAAAGAAAGGAAGATGAGCACTCAAATCAGAAAAATGATAATGTAGAGATGTTGAAGAAATGGCTAGAAGAAAAAGATAGATTGCATACAAAAGTGATAAATCTTGCAAACAAAGTGAAAGAGAAAGAAAAACAATTAAAACATATGGGTGCTGAAGCTTCTGTAGAATTGGAGGGTTCTGGAAAAGGCAAAAAGCTATAGCAAATTTTCTTATTATAAAAAGGAGGAATTGCAAAAGCCTCCCAAGCAACCCAGATTTCTAAAATATTATGGTGTACATTTGATATCTATGCACATACTAATATTGTTGTAATATAAATTGTCACTATTTCTTGGAAATGCATATATTTTGATATAGTTAATGTGTTTCTAATTTGTAATACAAGTGTAATGTGTAATCCATATGTTCATTTTTCCTATATCTAAGAGAGTTTAATGTACAACCCATATTGAGAAGTGTGTATGAAACTACAAATGATGAAATATATTCTTCGTAATATATTCTACAAATGAATTGACATATGAAATATTCTTGAAATATATTCTACAAATGAATTGCTAGATCATCATTTCACGCTATATTGAATAAATTGCAATATAACATAGACATACCAACCTTTTCTACAAACTCTTGTACTCATTTTTTTGTAAATTGTAAGATCTATCGTAAAATCCAAGTCATCCAAAACAATAATTGATAGTATTTTCCAATTTTTCATGGCCAGAACTAAAAATGCACACCAATTCCAATCGAAGTACAGGGTAGGTATAAAATATGGAAGTTTGCATACAAAAACCTAATTAGACTAGTATCTTTTTAATTTCATAAATAAATTAAAATTCTATTGTGAAATAAGAATGCATCCAACATTTGAAATGAGAACATAACAACTGTAAATGCTGGTTTCTTGTTGACAAGCATCATAGTTTGGAAACCAATTTCATAGCTTTGCAAGTTTGTATAGTCTGTTTCTTTTTTATTATAATATAAATCATCACAGTTCCTTGCATAAATTAATAAATGAGAACATAATGTATATAATACATTTCGAGGAAAAAGACAGAGATAATGCAAAATTATAACCAGATCGATACTCAAGAAAGTTTTAAAAGGGGCCCAAGAGCAATTTTTATTATATTATGCTTTCATTATAGAGAAGAGGGATAGTTTACAATTGAATCAGTAAAAGAAAAAAAATCCTTCAATAATAACTGTCCCTACTACCTATTAAATTCTATTTATAGACCTCAAGGGTCCGATTGACCATGTTAAAAGTGGATTTCATTTGAGTGAAATTGAAATGTCGATTCACCCATGAGCCAACCCACTCTCTGATGTACTTTCCTGGCTTCTAACGAATATACCAACTACTGTGGAACAAGGAAAACATGACAGTGCAACATAGGGGGGGAAATAGGGATGAAATGGTATGTTTCAACACCAGGGGTAGAAAGGGAGTAGAAGAGGAAGTTTCATTCCAGTTATTTGGATGGGAGATGTGAGAAGAAAAGAATTATAATAGAGATGCACAGTGCGTGAGAGGTATCTAAGGAGAAAAGGGAAATACCAATGAAAGAAGAAAATGGTAAGGAAGAGAGAAATTCCACAGACAAATATGGATCAACAAAAAACAACATGCAATACCCATCTAGTGTGGACAAATTAAAAGCTGGAATTGAAGAAATCAATCCTGCTATGCCACTGAGAGGGAATGCTTGGGTTGTTGAAGAGGGACAGGGTGCTGACTCAGTGCAGGAAATACTTCACTGAGTGATGGGAAAGGAATGTCAAATGAACAAAAAAACAATAAGATGGAATGGAACTTCCAATGAAAGCCATCGAACCCGGATGAGACTATCTCCAATTCTTTCCAATTCTACCCATTTCACTCATGCTATCAGTGAACTCAAATTTGCACACATCTGCGGCCATATTGGAAAAAAATTAACGAACATAGAGAATGGATTGAATATTACATAGCCTACTGATAACAGTGGCCCCTATTTATCAATATTACATAAGAAGAAACATGATTGGTAATTTATTGCAGTTTCTAGGAAGGAATCCATGGGGTCAGGACAAATATGGATATGTGTACTGTGTTGGCCCTTGGAATAATTGAAAGGTGGGAAAACAAGGTTACTCATGATGAAATACCAAGTTCATGTCTAGTGATGCAATCATTCTCAATGCTGTTAGAATCTGACTCGATTTAGGTTCATCGAATCATAGAATTTGATGGTTTGTTAAGTGACGTATTTGACACTCAGTTGAAAGTTCTGAATATGATAGGTAGGGAAAAGAGAATACTACCATTTACAAGTTTATAGGATTATATGACATATTTTACACTCAATACATTCAGCACGTGTATGACAGGTTGAGGTATGGGAAAATGAAATCATGCATGTGCGTGGATTTTATTGAAGCAAGTCAATTTTGGATTGCTTTACTCAAATGCATGCCCAACATGAAAAAAACTGTGGTTTAGGGAAATTAGACCTGCAAAAACATGCAAAAACTGTTGTTTACGGAAATTATACCAAGACGAGGAGAAGATAAAAAATTGTCCAAGTATGGAATTATTGGTAAAATCTGCCTAACTGGCCTCAGGGAAATGCCCACCACAACTCATAGGATGATGATAAAAATATTATGAGAGTGTAGATATCTAGATTATTGTATGATGCATCCAACCATATAATTAGCCTAACCAATAAGTCTTTCAAGATGAAGATATCAATCTGCCAAAATTTCCTCTCAACCATATTTGCATTGCTGCATAAAAATGTCCACCGAGGAGAGAGAAAGAAGCTCTAGAAGATGAAAGTCATTAGAGGAAATTTCAACTCAAAATGGCCTTTTAACTTTAACTCAAATTCCATGTAATCATGTGTTAGCCAATGAAATTGCTTTAAATTTGAAATACTGTATATGTCTTAAACACTTTTTTTAAATAAATTTGGGGATAGGTATCATAAAAAAACTACTTGTTTTGTTTGTATTTTCCACATATCTCCCCATGTTTTTAATCCAATTTCGATCGGGAGAGCTCATTGGATGCAGAACTAAATTCCGCATCCAACGAGTACACACGCAACATACTTTTGACGGACCCCGCTACCCAAAAAACAAGAAATAACTGAAAAAATGTGATGATGATGTCATCATCACGTTTTTTTTAGGTATTTCTTGTTTTTGGGGTAGCGGGGTCCGTCAAAAGTATGCCGAGTGTGTACTCGTTGGATGAGGAATTTAATTCCACATGCAACGAGCTCTCCTGATTAAAATTTGAGTAAAAACATGGGGATATATGTCGAAAATACAAACAAAAAAGTAGTTTTTTTCTTTTCTTCCTCCAAAATTAATAAATATTATTTTATTATTTTAACTATTATTTTATTAATTTTTTTTAGGAGGCCCATTTTGAGTTGAAATTTCCTTTAATGGGTCTTGATGGATTCACCTTGTTAGCCTCTGCTAATTGGGCATATCACTTGCCAAGTTTGAAGGAAAAATGAAATGACCTTGGTGACCTAGGGTTTGAAGAGAACTGGTTAAGTGTTAGACAAAGAGTTTGAGAGACCACTTGGAAATGCTCACAAGGGGGTATTCCATTGATGATAAAAATCATCAGATGATATGGTCTTGTTCATTGTTGAAATGGATATCTAGCCATGCTCTTGGTTTTTCTTATGCTGACCAGATAAGGAAAATATCAACCTCGCAAAATAGAAGAAAAATCTTATTTTGCATACTAAAGACAGAAAAAATGGGTAAGTGTTGTAAAGGGGCTAAGTGATACCCACGTTAAGGTTGATTCTTGAACTAAGGATGATGCACGCATGGCATATATGATTATGTGGCATGAATTTGAAATCATTGTTGCATTATGACATCATTCTGGAGAAATACCACAAATTAGTGAAAATCAGGAAATTAGCTAAGTGTGGGAATATTGGCCCAAGTAGCCTTAAGAGGATGCCCACCACAAATGGTTTGTTGAAGAAAATTCCTGCACCACATGGGCATATTGTAGGCTGTTGGTTTTTCTACGCAACCATGGTCTCAATTTTTCCAAAGAGACCCTGAAGAACAATTTATGGACCTGCCAAAACTGTGGTTTAGGGAAATTAGACCAAGCCTAGGAGAAGATCAAAAAGTGTCCAAGTATGGAATTATTGGTAAAATATGCATAGATGGCCTTAGGGAAATGCATGCCACGTCTCATAGAATGATGATTAAAATATTATGAGAGTGTAGATCTATAGAGACTTGTATGATGCATCCAACCATATAATTAGCCTGAACAAAAAGTCTTTCGGGAAGAAGATATCAATATGCCAAAAGTGTCTTTAAGGCATATTTGCACTACTCCAGAAAAATGCCTGCCGAGGAGAGAGCAAGAAGCTACAGAAGATGAAAGTGGTTTTTCTGGATCCACCTTGTTGAACTATACCCATTGGGAATATCACTTTCCAAGTTTGAAGGAAAAATGAAATCACCTTGGTGACCTAGGTGTGAAGAGAACTGGTTAAGTGTTAGACAAAGTGTTTGAGAGACTACTTGGAAATGCTCGCAAGGGGGTGTTCCATTAATGATAAAAATCATCAGATGATATGGTCCTGTTCATTTTTGAAATGGATATCTAGCCATGCTCTTGTTTTTTTTATGGTGACCAAATAAGGAAAATATTAACCTGGCAAAATAGAAGAAAAATCTTATTTTGCACACTAAAGAAAGAAAAAATGGCCAAGTGCTGTAAAGGGGCTAAGTGATGCCCACATTAAGGTTGATACCCACACTAAGGATGATGCACGCATGGCATGGCATGCCATATATGACAATGTGGAATGAAGTTGAAATCATTGTTGCATTATTACATTGTTTTGGAGAAATACAGAAAATTAGTGAAAATCAGGAAATTGGCTAAGTGCAGGAATAATGGTCTAAGCCGCCTTAACAGGATGGCTGCCACAGATTGTTTGTTGAAGAAAATTCCTACACCACATGGGGATATTGTAGGCTGTTGTTTTTTCTACTCAACCACGGTCTCATTTTTTCCAAAGAGATCTCAAAGAAGAATTTATGGACCTACCAAAACCATGGTTTAGGGAAATTAGACCAAGCCTAGGAGAAGATAAAAAATTCTCCAAGTAAGGAATTATTGGTAAAATATGCCTAACTGGCCTTAGGGAAATTCTGGCCACAACTCATAGGATGATGATAAAAATATTATGAGAGTGTAGATCTCTAGAGACTTGTATGGTTCATCCAACCATATAATTAGCCTGACCAAAAAGTCTTTCAGGAAGAAGATATCAATCTGCCAAAAGTACCTCTCAGCCATATTTGCACTGCTCCAAAAAAATGCCCGCTGAGGAGAGAGAAAAAAGCTACATAAGATGAAAGTGTTTTTTCTTGATTCACCTTGTTGAACTATACCCATTGGGAATCTCACTTGCTAAGTTTGAAGGAAACATGAAATCACCTTGGTGACCTAGGGTTTGAAGAGAACTGGTTAAGTGTTATACAAAGTGTTTGAGAGACCACTTGGAAATGCTCTCAAGGGGGTGTTCCATTGATGATAAAAATCATCAGATGATATGGTCTTGTTCATTGTTGAAATGGATATCTAGCCATGCTCTTGGTTTTTCTTATGGTGACCAAATAAGGAAAATATCAACCTGGAAAAATAGAAGAAAAATATTATTTTGCACACTAAAGATAGAAAAATGGCTAAGTGTTGTAAAGGGGCTAAGTGATGCCCACATTAAGGTTGATGCTCTCACTAAGGATGATGCCCGCATGGCATGGCATGGAATACATGACTATGTGGCATGAATTTGAAATCATTGTTGCATTATGACATCGATATGGAGAAATACGAAAATTTAGTGAAATCAGGAAATTGGACAAGTGTGGGAATATTGGTCCAAGTAGTGTTAAGAGGATGCCCACCACAAATGGTTTTTTGAAGAAAACGCCCACACCACATGGGGGTATTGTAGGCTATTGTTTTTCTACTCAAGCATGGCGTCAGTTGGTCCAAAGATATAATTAAGAAGAATTTATGGACCTACCAAAACTGTGGTTTAGGGAAATTAGACCAGGCCTAGGAGAAGATAAAAAATTGTCCAAGTATGAATTATTGGTAAAATCTGCCTAATAGGCCTTAGGGAAATGCCCGCCATAGCTCATGGGTTGATGATAAAAATATTATGAGAGTTTATATCTCTAGAAACTTGTATGGTGCATCCAACCATATAATTAGCCTGACCAAAAACTCTTTCAGGAAGAAGATATCAATCTGCCAAAAGTGCCTTTCAGCCATATTTTCACTACTCCAGAAAAATGCCCGCCTAAGAGAGAGAAATAAGCTACAGATGATTAAAGTGGTTTTTCTAGAATCACCTTATTGAACTGTACCCATTGGGAATATCACTTGCCAGATTTGAAGGAAAAATTAAATTACCTTGGTGACATAGGGTTTGTAGAGAACTGCTCAAGTGTTAGACAAAAAGTTTAAGAGACCACTTAGAAATGACCAAAAGGGGGTGTTCCTTTGATGATAAAATTCATCAAATGATATGGTCCTGTTCATTGTTGAAATGGATATCTATCCATGCTCTTGGTTTTTCTTATGGTGACCAGATAAGGAAAATATCAACCTGAAAAAATAGAAGAAAAATGTTATTTTGCATACTAAAGACAAAGAAAAAATGGCCAAGTGTTTTAAAGGGGATAAGTGATGCCCGCATTAAGGTTGATGCCCACACTAAGGATGATGCCTGCATTAAGGTTGATGCTTGCACTAAGGATGATTCCCGCATAGTATAGATGATGATGTGAAATGAAGTTGAAATCATTGTTGCATTATGACATCATTATGGAGAAATACGACAAATTAGTTAAAATCAGGAAATTGGCTAAGTTTGAGAATTATGGTCCAAGTATCCTGGAAAATGTGGTTTAGGGAAATTAGACTGAGCCTAGGAGAAGATAAAAATTTGTCCAAGTATGTAATTATGGGTAAAATCTGCATAAATGGCCTTAGGAAAATTCCTGCCATAACTCATAGGATGATGATAAAAATATTTTGAGAGTGTGGATCTCTAGAGTGTTGTACGGTGAATCCAACCATATCTAGAAGGCTATAACAAGAGGTTTTTCAGACAGTTTGAAGACAGTATAAAAGCATCTTCACAATAACCCACATGCCAGGAAATGTATATTATCGTTTCAATCTTAAAATTTTCATATATAATGAAAAAATTATTCAAAAAGAAAAACCAATTATAACAGAACAATAATATACCAGGCATAATTGAATGGAATAAATACATAATACATATCCATTAAATAGTAGAATTCACCATATAGATTAAACCTAACAGTATAAAATTTTATTAGTAAATGTAAATATATCTAGCTTCAACCCCATGGTGTTATTTTCAACTTATGACAATTGTATAGACTGTGGCGCGCATGACAATTGGTGGTATGTTTTAAAATTTCCATGATTTATAGGTAATTGCCAGGATAGAAGCAGAACACGTGGATACTATGGAATCTTCTATTAAAAATTTGCAAATGATGGACCTCTTTAAGGTAGGAGGCATTTTTCAATGCTTGTTTCTAAAAAAAAAAAGTTTCCAAATTCCATGTTTTGAAGCCTCCTAAAAATTTTCCCTGTTTACAAGAAATTGCAAGATTACAAAGATCCCTTGTGAATACTATGGACAATTCAAGAAGGATAATATCAAGCAAGGAATCTCGTCTTCAGTCTTTGAATAAGGAACTAGAGAAAATTCAGGATGAATTTAGAAAGGAAAATGAGAAATGCAGAGAATAATATATGGTTGTTTGGACGAAAGATGAAGAAACCATAAAGAGACTAGAAGATGAGCTGAAACATCAACCAAAGGTTTTGGACATTCCCCCACTAAGGACTGTTATTAGCTAAGAAGCAATACTTACCACTGAAGTCAATAAGTTAAACAGAATAATTCAAATAATGAAGGATGACTTTCAAAACAGCCTTGCTGAAGACTACAATAAACATCAACTTGAGATAAATGGATATAAAAAAAGAGGAAAACATGAAAAACATAATTGCTAAGAAAGATGAAGAGTTGAAAGGGAAAATAGTTGAACTTAAAAACATTACTGCAGAACTACAGACTAGAGGAGTTGAAAAGTTAAAAGAATCTGAAATTAGTAAGGGACAGAGTAGGCATCTAATTTCTGGTGAATTTTATGATATGTTAGCACACCAATAGGCTTTAATAAGGTATGATAGTTCCCTGAAAAATAGAGAGAAGGAACTGGACGTAGCTTTTAATGCAATACAATCTCATGCAGAAGTCAAAAAGGGGTTACACAACTATCGTGCCTTCTTAAGAATTCAAGAGAAGTCCTTGATGGACCCTAGTGAAATAATGAATGTTGGAACTGATCTCTCTACGTGGTCAACCATAAAAGAAACATTGAAAAGCAAGCTAGCTGAGAGGGATGATGAGATTAAAGAGATTGGATTGAAAATACTGGAGGATAGAGAATCACAACATTTGGGATGTAAGTCTAAGATAGAAGATCTAAAATCCCAAATTTCCACTCTATAGAAGAAAAACATGCTTCAGCGAGTGTTGGCCACTTTTCCCCACTCGCGCGACCCAAGTTCTATGCAACCCACCGATCCAACAACTACCTAAGATACCAACCCGATAGAGAAAGCCCCATTGGCAGGCCAGCTGAACGAAGGAGTCAGTTCTGCGTCAATGAGCACAACTGTATGTCATCGTGCACGACTTGAATTTCCTTTCTCCTTTGCAGTTGGCACAACTCGTGCGGCGCATCCGAATCAAATCAATCGGCTCTATGAATTAAGTTAGTATTCATGACAGGAATTATACATCATGAGATACATTTATACAGTTGCAATTCAGCAAGGCATTCTATTCATCCAATTACCCAGTGCAAGAAACTAACAGAAACTGAACCACATTTAACATTATACGAAAAGAAGCTAGTAATCAACCACATAAACATTCACGACATCAATCATTCACTTAGACACAAGAAATAACATTGAAACCCATCTAAGAAAAACCACCAAGGTGCTCTTCATCTGGCATGAGAAAGGATATAACACCTTGTAGTCTGCGGGATGTAGACTCATCTTGAGATATGTCTTTAAGTTCAAACTCATAGTTCTCATTCCCTCTATCTTATTTCTCCTAATCTACTTCTACTACCTACATATATGCACACATCCTGGATCGAATTTCCTAGCATCTGTACTCCTCTAGCAGATCTTTCTCCTTGCACTATTCTAATTACCTTCCTCTTAGATCTATTATTTACAACTGTATATAGCTCTCATCTATCAAACCCATTCTGTAATGACGGCTAACAAAAAGAAACCTTCTAACTATTAAATCTCTCCTATTTATATCATTTTACATGACCACACCAAGTCGACTACTTACAGGCAGTCTGTTAATTGTCACCATCAGCCACCCCGTAGGCTACAACTGTGGTGATCATGACTCTAGACGAGGCACTAACATCCTTACTTACAGCATGCTTCCACTCATGTGGCATCCACTGACTTAAGCCGACTTCCACACCCATGACTACCGTGTTGCTTTCAGGCCATTTTCCCCTTGCATGCTTCTGTGCTTTCCTTTCCTTTATCGCACACCTCTTTGTTTTTCCTTCGCGGGCCATTTTCATCCTTCATGATATTCCTTTGCTTCTATCATGCGCGCGACACATTTTATTTGGTTGTGCACATGAAATTACATTTTGTGCCCCTTTCCTGGGCCAACAGGTCCCCAACACTCACCTGTGGCTCATCCCGAGCCACGAAGCAAAGGCCCGACCTGCTAACTTGCATGGTATCTTTTGAATTTTTTTATTTTATTTTTGGACTTGGGCTTATACTAATTCCTCTTTAACCTGTTATGATAAGTCTATGCCCATAGTTTTCTTTGCATCTATTCTGAGAATTCTTGATGGCGCTTCTGATGTTTTGCGTCATGTTCCTATGTACCCTTATTTGTGTTGCATTCTTATTCTTCTGCTTCTTATCTGAGTTCTTCTGCGGTCTCCACTGTAGCTATATCTTTCCCTGGAAGCTAGGCTGCATTGCCAATATTTTACTGGAACTAGGCCATAATAGGTGTAAGCTGTTCTATCTCCTGGCAAGCTTCATCTGCCTGCTACTCAAGTTCTTGCACTATGTTGTCGCTTAGGTGTTCTAATGATGTACTAACCAGTGCGTAAGTGACTTGTGGATTCACCGCTGAACCAATTGAATTAATTTTGTTATATTTTTGGATTTGGCCTACTGTTCAGTCGTTTCCTTGTTGCGCATGATTTCCTGGTCGTTCAGGGTTCTGGCCTTATCAAGGAGCATCGTTCAATAGTTCATTCAAGAGGAACTGGGACCATTTAATGTGCATGCCCTATGCACATTTTTCAGCAAGTTCTACTGTTGCAGTCGTGGACTCAACCAGCCTCCTCTTACGCAGGACCTTGCTACACAAGATCTTTGCTACTACTTGCACCGCACTATCCTCAATGGAAGTGATGAGAAAACCCTTTCCACCATGGAGGAGCTGATACTTACCCTTCATATCATTTTTTCTATCTTTTCCCCCTCATTATGCAAGTATAGGGTCGGGTCGATTCCATTCCGCGGTAGACCTATAATGGAAAAAATCAAGTCCACCGTCACCTCATATGGTTTGTTCAGCCAAAGATAGCCACCATGGAAGCACACAAGTAGCTACTTAACATACATTCTAACTGGTTTAGATCGGACAAAATGGGGCATAAGGAGTAGGTTTAATATACCAGATTGCTCCAATCCACGCGCATACTCTAGTGTCGAGACAACGTCTGCCACCGGTGGCCGACCGACTTTTACTTCCATGAATTGATCTCTGGAGATGTCTAGCTTCTGAGTGTCATAATATTCAAAATTTAATTTCTGAAGCTTGGTCAATATGGAAGCCTGGGGTTTGGGGTCGTCTTGTGGTTTTGTGACGCCCTCTGGGATAGTGGGTTCTTATAATATCTATGGAATGCTCACCATTACTGCTATGACAGCAGTCCTCCTGGGTGATACATAGGCTGATGCTAAGTTCTTCTCTTCTTCAATGAGCTCTACTTCTGGTGATGATGGCCGAACTGGGTCGGTTCTACGATCTTTAGGTATTTTTCCCCTAGGCCCGAAGGAACTTCGGGGGTCGGTATTCAAGGATTGCATAGCGATAAAAACTTGGGCTCTTGCTGGTTGCTCTAATGGTCAGGAGGTAGTTATCTATGTGAGCTAACTTCCTGCTTGTGATGGATGCGATAGACTCTGCAGCAATTTTTTTATGATCCTCGGCTTTGGTACTGCTTTCGACTTTTCCTGATTCTTCTTCATCTTCTTGGGTGGCCAAGCTGGTTCAAGGTGTCCTTACTAGAGTGCTCACTATGGCTAGAATATTTTATTACATAAGGTATTCATATTTTGAAGGATGGCTCAGTCTATGTAGCGGGCTTGACTCTTTGTATTGTTGGTTCGTTAAAGCAATGTAGAAGTTTATGGTGGAGGGAAAAGATGGCTTCTAGGTGACGAGTCTTTAAGTTGACTGGACAAAGTGAAGGACCCACTAGTGGATCACATGGGCTTGTCCTTTGCACGCTTATGCTTCATTATGCATTTGTTAGGGAAGTTAAGGCACTCAACCATATGGGACCAAAACGTCTGCTGTATTTTTCATCAGGCTTGCCGCTTTAATGCTACTGAACATGTAGTGGTTCCGGATCTTTTTTGAATTTCCCATGCCCTTACCAGCTATCAGTTCCTGCTAGTTGTTTACCTCTTTTGGAGAGCTGTCTTGTGACAAATTTCTCCCTGCTGTCTGGATTTTTTTATTTTATTTTATTTTGCACATCACGACTTTATGGGGCCGTGTCACAGTCGTCACGATAGGGTTTTAATCGAATTCCATTGATCATGCTAGCTACGAGTGTTCCATCTAGCTTATGTAGTTTTATTGCGCCTGCTTTAGTAATATGCACAACTATGTATGGACCTAACCAATGGGTTTTGAGCTTACCCGGATGCTTAAGAAACTTACTATCATACATCAGAACAAGTCCATCAACCTTGAACTGATTTGTTGTGATGTGGCGATCATGCTAGGCTTTATGTTGTTGCTTTTCCACATTTTGATGGAAGCATGCAATAAAACGGTCTTCTTCCATTTGAACCAGTTGTGCCAGCCTCTCTTCTGCAGCGGCGGTATCTATCATCTCTTTATCGCGGCAATTCGTAGGCTCAGGACAATATATTCCATGGGCACGACTGCTTCTTGTCCATAGACTAAACAGAAAGGGGTGTATCCAGTTAACTATTTGCATGTTGTTCTATAGGCCCATAATACTGCTGATACTTTTTGGTCCTAGTTATCTTTGCGCACATTGCATACTTTGGTCAATGCATTTTTGAGTACCTTGTTGAATGCCTCGACAGTTCCATTTGCTTGAGGATGGTAGGGTGTCATTTTATTGTGTTGGATTTGGAATTCTGTAGTCAGTTCAACAATTAGTTTATTTCCAAAATGCATACCTTGGTCGCTGATTAGGATTTTGGGACAACCAAATCTTGTGTCGACATTCTCAAAGAGGAAGTGGGTCGCAATTGCAGTAGTACAATCCTTTACAGGTGCTTCCTCTGCCCATCTAGTCAAGTAATCTGTAGCAATGATGATATAATGTGCACTAGTCCATTTTCTCGGTGGACTAATAGGGCCAACAAAATCCACTGCCCATTTATCAAAGGCCCATAGTGTAATTTGTGGCGCAAGTGGCATTTCGTCACATCGTGATGGTTTCCCTGTTCTTTGACACTTATCGAAATTGCGATAGTATTTTCTTGTATCCATATGTACAGTTGGCCACCAGAGTCTGGCTTGCAAAATATTATGCACTGTTGCTTTCCCGGCATAGTGTCCTCTTGAGACACATGCGTGTGCTTCTGCCATTACCCATTGTCTTTCATGATCTAAGACACATCTTCATAGTATTTCATCTAGACCCAACTTATATAGTTGTCCTACGATAAGCGTGTAGTCTAAGGCCTTCACAAATAGTTGTTTCTTTTTCCATGTTGAATAATATTCAGGTGCATACCTTGTGTTAAGTAAGTGTATAATTGCATCAAATTATTTATCGACAACATCTATAGCAAATAGCTACACATCCGGTAAATTGTCCTCTAGGTTGGTGGGTTCCTCCCCACTTTCAATTCACGATAAGTGGTCAAGCCCAACATTTAGTTGTCTTAGCTTCACAATGAATTCAAATTCAAATTGTTGAAATAGGAAGAACCACCGGCATATCCCCCCCCCCCCCCCAACACTGGCTTATTGACTAGGTACTTTAGTGCAGGATGGTCAGTGAAAATTTTTTAGTGTCAACCCAATAGATAATGTATGAATTTTCGTAGCGCATAGACCATTGCAAGCCCTTCTCTTTCAATTGTGGTATAATTTTTCTCTGCCGTGGAGAGTTTCCGACTTGCAAATGCGATCGGGTGGTCAATTGCACCATCTCTTGGTTGGGTTAAAACTATGCCAAGTGCAATCGATGATGCATCAATATGCACATGGAATTATTTCTTCCAATCAAGAGATATTAATATTGGTGCAGTAACCAGTTTACCCTTCATTTTATCCATACTCTCCTGGTAGTTTTCATTCCACTCAAACTTGGCATCTTTTTTTAGCAGCTTCTCCATTGGGGCAGTTATCTCTACGTACCCTCTTATGAATTTCCTATAATACCTAGTGTGTCCCAATGTGGACCTGAGCTGCATGATTGATGTGGGAAAAGGAAAGTCTAGGATAATTGCTACCTTCATGGGGTCAACTAGGATCCCATCATAGCATACTACATGGCCGAGCAACACACCAAATGGTGCACAAAATATGCATTTTCTCAAGTTCAGTGCAGAAACATTATTTTGATGGTAGATTTTTTTTTTCTTTATTTGATAAATTGGTACATTTCAAAGAACACTCTACCTTGTGGGAGGATTCCTTCAAAGATAGCGACAAATTGTGCAGAACTAAGGATGTCCAAATTCTTGATTTAGTACATCATGTTACAGGTTTAGAGAAAAGAATTGTGGAAACTAAAAAAATAATTGGCCAGAAGGATCAACTTATTAAGGATCAATGTTCTAAATTTACCGTAGTTATATTAGAATTGATTTCTGACCTTGACAGACTCAAACACATGTATCACACTCAAAAGAAAAAAGATGAGGAAACTATAGGGAGACTTAAAAATGAGCTAAAAAACAGGCCTAATTTTTTGAACATGCCACGACTGAAGACTATATTTGGTAAGCAAAATTCAGCAAGAATTGAAGCATAAAGAAACATTTATTGTAGGTTTGAAGGTTGAGTTTCAAAGGGCATTGAGAGAAATTATCATTAAACAACAAAATGAGACTACATAATATGAAGAAAGATTGGAAAAATTGAATAAAACAATTTAAAAAAATGAGTTGCTACAAAAAAAGAGAATTGAAAGGATTTTAGAAACTCTCGAGGATAAAAGTACCGGAACAGGAAAAAAATAAACAGTCAAGGGTAAACAAGTCTGCACACCAAAAGAATCAATAGTCAAGGGTAAACAAGCCTGCATACCAGAAGAATCAACAGTCAAGGGTAAACATGTCTGCACACCAAAAAAATCAACAGTCAAGGGTAAACAAGTTTGCACATGAGAAGAATCAACAATCAAGGGTAAACAAGTCTGCACACCAGAAGAATCAACAGTCAAGGGTAAAAAGGTCAACACAACAAAAGAATCCAAAGTGGAGGGTAAAAAGGCCATCACACCAAAAAAATTTGGTAGTACAAAACTAGGTGATGTAACTATGGAGAGCTTACTCCAGTTTTAGAAGTCCTTGCAACAACGAGAGAAGAACTTGAATGAAGCTTCTTCAATAATTAATGTTGTAGAGTTTACATTTGGCTCATCAGATCCAACATTGAAGAAGAATATAGAGGAGAAAGAGGCCGAAATTAGATACCTGCACCAAAAACTATTGTAGAAGGGAAAAGCACTACATTTGGGATGTGATAGTGAGATACAAGATTTGAAATCCCACAGTAAAGCTTTGCAGAATAAACCTATGGCAGAAGCAATTTTGTATACTCCATCTAATAACGATTTGAGGGCACAAGAGCTCGAGAAGGAGGTACAATAGGTCAAGAGAAAATTAAGTGCAGTTCAATATGACCTAAAGTGGACAAAGGATGATCTTAAAAGAAAGGAAGATGATCACTCAAATCAGAAAAATGATAATGTAGAGATGTTGAAGAAATGGCTAGAAGAAAAAGATAGATTGCATACAAAAGTGATAAATCTTGCAAACAAAGTGAAAGAGAAAGAAAAACAATTAAAACATATGGGTGCTGAAGCTTCTGTAGAATTGGAGGGTTCTAGAAAAGGCAAGAAGCTATAGCGAATTTTCTTATTATAAAAAGGAGGAATTGCAAAGGCCTCCCAAGCAACCTAGATTTCTAAAATATTATGGTGTACATTTGATGTCTATGTACATACTAATATTGTTTTAATATAAATTGTCACAATTTATTGGAAATGCATATATTTTGATATAGTTAATGTGTTTCTAATTTGTAATACAAGTGTAATGCGTAATCCATATGTTAATTTTTCCTATATCTAAGAGAGTTTAATGTACAACCCATACTGAGAAGTGTGTATGAAACTACAAATGATGAAATATATTCTTCATAATATATTCTACAAATGAATTGACATATGAAATATTCTTGAAATATATTCTACAAATGAATTGCTAGATCATCATTTCATGCTATATTGAATAAATTGCACTATAACATAGACATACCAACCTTTTCTACAAACTCTTGTACTCATTTTTTTGTAAATTGTAAGATCTATAGTAAAATCCAAGTCATCCAAAACAACAATTGATAGTATTTTCCAATTTTTCATGGCCAGAACTAAAAATGTACACCAATTCCAATCGAAGTACAGGGTAGGAATAAAATATGGAAGTTTGCATACAAAAACCTAATTAGACTAGTATCTTTTTAATTTCAAACATAAATTAAAATTCTATTGTGAAATAAGAATGCATCCAACATTTGAAATGAGAACATAACAACTGTAAATGCTGGTTTCTTGTTGACAAGCATCATAGTTTGGAAACCAATTTCATAGCTCTCCAATTTTGTATAGTCTGTTTCTTTTTTACTATAATATAAAACTTCACAATTCCTTGCATAAATTAATAAATGAGAACATAATGTATATAATACATTCCGAGGAAAAAGACATAGATAATGCAAAATTATAACCAGATCGATACTCAAGAAAGTTTTAAAAGGAGCCCAAGAGAATTTTTTATTATATTATGCTTTCATTATAGAGAAGAGGGATAGTTTACAGTTGAATCAGTAAAATAAAAAAAAATCCTTCAATAATAACTGTCCCTACTACCTATTAAATTCTATTTATAGACCTCAAGGGTCCAATTGACCATGTTACAAGTGGATTTCATTTGAGTGAAATTGAAATGTCGATTCACCCATGAGCCAGCCCACTCTCTGATGTACTTTCCTGGCTTCAAATGAATATAACAACTACTGTGGAACAAGGAAAACATGACAGTGCAACAAAGGGAGGGAAATAGGGATGAAATGGTATGTTTCAACACTAGGGGTAGAAAGGGAGTAGAAGAGGAAGCTTCATTCCAGTTATCTGGATGGGAGATGCGAGTAGAGAAAAATTTAAATAGAGATGCACAGTGCGTGAGAGGTATCTAAGGAGAAAAGGGAAATACCAATGAAAGAAGAAAATGGTAAGGAAGAGATAAATTCCACATACAAATATGGATCAGCAAAAAAGAACATGCAATACCCATCTAGTGTGGACAAATTAAAAGCTGGAATTGAAGAAATCAATCCTGCTATGCCACTGAGAGGGAATGCTTGGGTTGTTGAAGAGGGACAGGGTGCTGACTCAGTGCAGGAAAGACTTCACTGAGTGATGGGAAAGGAATGTCAAATGAACAAAAAAACAATAAGATGGAATGGAACTTCCAATGAAAGCCATCGAACCCGGATGAGACTATCTCCAATTCTTTCCAATTCTACCCATTTCACTCATGCTATCAGTGAACTCAAATTTGCACACATCTGCGGCCATATTGGACAAAAATTAATGAACATAGAGAATGGATTGAATATTGAATAGCCTACTAATAATAGTGGCCCCTATTTATCAATATTACATAAGAAGCAACATGATTGGTAATTTATTGCAGTTGCTAGGAAGGAATCCATGGGGTGAGGACAAATCTGGATATGTGTACTATGTTGGCCCTTGGAATAATTGAAAGGTGGGAAAACAAGGTTAATCATGATGAAATACCAAGTTCATGTCTGGGTGATGCAATCATTCTCAATGCTGTCAGAATCTGACTCGATTTAGGTTCATCGAATCATAGAATTTGATGGTTTGTTAAGTGACGTATTTGACACTCAGTTGAAAGTTCAGAATATGATAGATAGGGAAAAGTGAATACTGCCATTTACAGGGTTATAGGATTATATGACATATTTTACACTCAATACATTCAGCACGTGTATGACAGGTTGAGGTATGGGAAAATGAAATCATGTATGTGGATTTTACTGAAGCAAGTCAATTTTGGATTGCTTTACTCAAATGCACGCCCAACATGAAAAAACTGTGGTTTAGGGAAATTAGACCTGCAAAAACATGCAAAAACTGCAAAAACTGTTGTTTACAGAAATTATACCAAGACTAGGAGAAGATAAAAAATTGTGCAAGTATGGAATTATTGGTAAAATCTGCCTAACTAGCCTCAGGGAAATGCCCACCACAACTCATAGGATGATGATAAAAATATTATGAGAGTGTAGATCTCTAGATTATTGTATGATGCATCCAACCATATAATTAGCCTAACCAATAAGTCTTTCAAGACGAAGATATCAATCTGCCAAAAGTGCCTCTCAACCATATTTGCACTGCTCCTTAAAAATGTCCATCGAGGAGAGAGAAAGAAGCTCCAGAAGATGAAAGTCATTAGAGGAAATTTCAACTCAAAATGGGCCTTTTAACTTTAACTCAAATTCCATGTCATCATGTGTTAGCCAATGAAATTGCTTTAAATTTGAAATACCGTATATGTCTTAAACACTTTTTTTAAATAAATTTGGGGATAGGTATCATAAAAAAACTACTTGTTTTGTTTGTATTTTCCACATATCGCCCCATGTTTTTACTCCAATTTCGAGTAGGAGAGCTCATTGGATGCAGAACTAAATTCCGCATCCAAGTAGTACACACGCGACATACTTTTGACGGACCTCGCTACCCAAAAAACAATAAATACCTGAAAAAACGTGATGATGATGTCATCATCACGTTTTTTTTCCAGGTATTTCTTGTTTTTCGGGTAGCGGGGTCTGTCAAAAGTATGTCGAGTGTGTAATCGTTGGATGCGGAATTTAATTCCACATACAATGATCTCTACTAATTAAAATTTGAGTAAAAACACGGGGAGATATGTCGAAAATACAAACAAAAAAGTAGTTTTTTTCTTTTCTTCCTCCAAAATTAATAAATATTATTTTATTATTTTAACTATTATTTTATTAATTTTTTTTAGGAGGCCCATTTTGAGTTGAAATTTCCTTTAATGGGTCTTGATGGATTCACCTTGTTGGCCTCTGCTAATTGGGAATATCACTTGACAAGTTTGAAGGAAAAATGAAATGACTTTGGTGACCTAGGGTTTGAAGAGAACTGGTTAAGTGTTAGACAAAGAGTTTGAGAGACCACTTGGAAATGCTCACAAGGGGGTATTCCATTGATGATAAAAATCATCAGATGATATGGTCTTGTTCATTGTTGAAATGGATATCTAGCCATGCTCTTGGTTTTTCTTATGCTGACTAGATAAGGAAAATATCAACCTCGCAAAATAGAAGAAAAATATTATTTTGCATACTAAAGACAGAAAAAATGGCTAGGTGTTCTAAAGGGGCTAAGTGATACCCACGTTAAGGTTGATTCTTGAACTAAGGATGATGCACGCATGGCATATATGATGATGTGGCATGAATTTGAAATCATTGTTGCATTATGACATCGTTCTGGAGAAATACCATAAATTAGTGAAAATCAGGAAAGTAACTAAGTGCGGGAATATTGGCCCAAGTAGCCTTAAGAGGATGCCCACCACAAATGGTTTGTTGAAGAAAATTCCTGCACCACATGGGGATATTGTAGGCTGTTGGTTTTTCTACTCAACCATGGTCTCAATTTTTCCAAACAGACCCTGAAGAACAATTTATGGACCTGCCAAAACTGTGGTTTAGGGAATTTAGACCAAGCCTAGGAGAAGATCAAAAAGTGTCCAAGTATGGAATTATTGGTAAAATATGCCTAGCTGGCCTTAGGGAAATGCCTGCCACATCTCATAGAATGATGATTAAAATATTATGGGAGTGTATATCTATAGAGACTTGTATGATGCATCCAACCATATAATTAGCCTGAACAAAAAGTCTTTCAGGAAGAAGATATCAATATGCCAAAAGTGTCTCTAAGGAATATTTGCACTGCTCCAGAAAAATGCCTGCTAAGGAGAGAGCAAGAAGCTACAGAAGATGAAAGTGGTTTTTCTGGATCCACCTTGTTGAACTATACCCATTGGGAATATCACTTTCCAAGTTTGAAGGAAAAATGAACTCACCTTGGTGACCTAGGTGTGAAGAGAACTGGTTAAGTGTTAGACAAAGTGTTTGAGAGACTACTTGGAAATGCTCGCAAGGGGGTGTTCCATTGATGATAAAAATCATCAGATGATATGGTCCTGTTCATTTTTTAAATGGATATCTAGCCATGCTCTTGTTTTTTTTATGGTGACCAAATAAGGAAAATATTAACCTCGCAAAATAGAAGAAAAATCTTATTTTGCACACTAAAGACAGAAAAAATGGCCAAGTGTTGTAAAGGGGCTAAGTGATGCCCACATTAAGGTTGATGCCCACACTAAGAATGATGCATGCATGGGATGGCATATCATATATGACAATGTGGAATGAAGTTGAAATCATTGTTGCATTATTACATTGTTTTGGAGAAATACAGAAAATTAGTGAAAATCAGGAAATTGGCTAAGTGCAGGAATAATGGTCTAAGCAGCCTTAACAGGATGGCTTCCACAGAATGTTTGTTGAAGAAAATTCCTACACCACATGGGGATATTGTAGGCTGTTGTTTTTTCTACTCAACCACGGTCTCAGTTTTTCCAAAGAGATCTCGAAGAAGAATTTATGGACCTACCAGAACCATGGTTTAGGGAAATTAGACCAAGCCTAGGAGAAGATAAAAAATTGTCCAAGTAAGGAATTATTGGTAAAATATGCCTAACTGGCCTTAGGGAAATGCCCGCCACAACTCATAGGATGATGATAAAAATATTATGAGAGTGTAAATCTCTAGAGACTTGTATGGTTCATCCAACCATATAATTAGCCTGACCAAAAAGTCTTTCAGGAAGAAGATATCAATCTGCCAAAAGTACCTCTCAGCCATATTTGCACTGCTCCAAAAAAATGCCCGCTGAGGAGAGAGAAAAAAGCTACATAAGATGAAAGTGTTTTTTCTTGATTCACCTTGTTGAACTATACCCATTGGGAATCTCACTTGCTAAGTTTGAAGGAAACATGAAATCACCTTGGTGACCTAGGGTTGGAAGAGAACTGGTTAAGTGTTATACAAAGTGTTTGAGAGACCACTTGGAAATGCTCTCAAGGGGGTGTTCCATTGATGATAAAAATCATCAGATGATATGGTCTTGTTCATTGCTGAAATGGATATCTAGCCATGCTCTTGGTTTTTCTTATGGTGACCAAATAAGGAAAATATCAACCTGGAAAAATAGAAGAAAAATATTATTTTGCACACTAAAGATAGAAAAATGGCTGAGTGTTGTAAAGGGGCTAAGTGATGCCCACATTAAGGTTGATGCCCTCACTAAGGATGATGCCCGCATGGCATGGCATGGAATAGATTACTATGTGGCATGAAGTTGAAATCATTGTTGCATTATGACATCGATATGGAGAAATACGAAAATTTAGTGAAAATCAGGAAATTGGACAAGTGTGGGAATATTGGTCCAAGTAGTGTTAAGAGGATGCCCACAAATTGTTTTTTGAAAAAAATTCCCGCACCACATGGGGGTATTGTAGGCTTTTGTTTTTCTACTCAAGCATGGTCTCAATTGGTCCAAAGAGATAATTAAGAAGAATTTATGGACCTACCAAAATTGTGGTTTAGGTAAATTAGACCAGGCCTAGGAGAAGATAAAAAATTGTCCAAGTATGAATTATTGGTAAAATATGCCTAATAGGCCTTAGGGAAATGCCCTCCATAGCTCATGGGTTGATGATAAAAATATTATGAGAGTTTAGATCTCTAGAAACTTGTATGGTGCATCCAACCATATAATTAGCTTGACCAAAAAGTCTTTCAGGAAGAAGATATCAATCTGCCAAAAGTGCCTTTCAGCCATATTTTCACTACTCCAGAAAAATGCCCGCCTAGGAGAGAGAAAGAAGCTACAGATGATTAAAGTGGTTTTTCTAGAATCACCTTATTGAACTATACCCATTGGGAATATCACTTGCCAAATTTGAAGGAAAATGAAATTACCTTGGTGACATAGGGTTTGCAGAGAACTGCTCAAGTGTTAGACAAAAAGTTTGAGAGACCACTTAGAAATGACCAAAAGGGGGTGTTCCTTTGATGATAAAATTCATCAGATGATATGGTCTTGTTCATTGTTGAAATGGATATCTATCCATGTTCTTGGTTTTTCTTATGGTGACGAGATAAGGAAAATATCAACCTGCAAAAATAGAAGAAAAATGTTATTTTGCATAATAAAGACAAAGAAAAAATGGCCAAGTGTTTTAAAGGGGATAAGTGATGCCCGCATTAAGGTTTATGCCCACACTAAGGATGATTCCTGCATGGTATAGATGATGATGTGAAATGAAGTTGAAATCATTGTTGCATTATGACATCATTATGGAGAAATACGACAAATTAGTTAAAATCGGGAAATTGGCTAAGTTTGGGAATTATGGTCCAAGTAGCCTGGAAAATGTGGTTTAGGGAAATTAGACTGAGCCTAGGAGAAGATAAAAATTTGTCCAAGTATGGAATTATGGGTAAAATCTGCATAAATGGCCTTATGGAAATTCCTGCCATAGCTCATAGGATGATGATAAAAATATTCTAAGAGTGTGGATCTCTAGAGTGTTGTATGGTGAATCCAACCATATCTAGAAGGCTATAATAAGAGGTTTTTCAGACAGTTTGAAGACAGTATAAAAGCATCTTCACAATAACCCACATGCCAGGAAATCTATATTATCGTTTCAATCTTAAAATTTTCATATATAATGAAAAAATTATTCAAAAAGAAAAACCAATTATAACAGAACAATAATATACCAGACATAATTGAATGGAACAAATACATAATACATATCCATTAAATAGTAGAATTCACTATATAGATTAAACCTAACAGTATAAAATTTTATTAGTAAATGTAAATATATCTAGCTTCAACCCCATGGTGTTATTTTCAACTTATGACAATTGTATAGACTGTGGCGCGCATGACAATTGGTGGTATGTTTTAAAATTTCCATGATTTATAGGTAATTGCAAGGTTAGAAGCAGAACACGTGGATACTATGGAATCTTCTATTAAAAATTTGCAAATGCTGGACCTCTTTAAGGTAGGAGGCATTTTTCAATGCTTGTTTCTAAAAAAAAAGTTTCCAAATTCCATGTTTTGAAGCCTCCTAAAAATTTTCCCTGTTTACAAGAAATTGCAAGATTACAAAGATCCCTTGTGAAGACTATGGACAGTTCGAGAAGGATAATAGCAAGCAAGGAATCTGTTCTTCAGTCTTTGAATAAGGAACTAGAGAAAATTCAGGATGAATTTAGAAAGGAAAATGAGAAATGCAGAGAATAATATATGGTTGTTTGGACAAAAGATGAAGAAACCATAAAGAGACTAGAAGATGAGTTAAAACATCGACCAAAGGTTTTGGACATTCCCCCACTAAGGACTGTTATCAGCTAAGAAGCAATACTTACCACTGAAGTCAATAAGTTAAATAGAATAATTCAAATAATGAAGGATGACTTTCAAAACAGCCTTGCTGAAGACTACAATAAACATCAACTTGAGATAAATGAATATAAAAAAAGAGGAAAACATGAAAAACATAATTGCTAAGAAAGATGAAGAGTTGAAAGGGAAAATAGTTGAACTTAAAAACATTACTGCAAAACTACAGACTAGAGGAGTTGAAAAGTTAAAAGAATCTGAAATTAGTAAGGGACAGAGTAGGCATCTGATTTCTGGTGAATTTTATGATATGTTAGCACACCAATAGGCTTTAATAAGGTATGATAGTTCCTTGAAAAATAGAGAGAAGGAACTGGACGTAGATTTTAATGCAATACAATCTCATGTAGAAGTCAAAAAGGGGTTACACAACTATCGTGCCTTCTTAAGAATTCGAGAGAAGTCCTTGATGGATCCTAGTGCAATAATGAATGTTGGAACTGATCTCTCTACGTGATCAACCATAAAAGAAACATTGAAAAGCAAGCTAGCTAAGAGGGATGATGGGATTAAAGAGATTGGATTGAAAATACTGGAGGATAGAGAATCACAACATTTGGGATGTAAGTCTAAGATAGAAGATCTGAAATCCCAAATTGCCACTCTATAGAATAGAAACATGCTTTAGCGAGTGTTGGCCACTTTTCCCCACTCGCGCGACCCAAGTTCTATGCAACCCACCAATCCAACAACTACCTGAGTTACCGGCCCAATAGAGAAATCCCCATTGGCAACACCTGTGAAGAAGGTGTAGTCTCACCTGAGATATCTCATAGATGGGTAACCACCGGAACCATGTTTCCATGATTTTAGAGGAAGTATAGTCCCTTGGCTCGCAACCAAGGAGCTCAATGAAGGCAGCAGGCCAGCTGAATGAAGGATTCAGCTCTGCGTGAATGAGCACAACTGTATGTCATCGTGCACGACTTGAATTTCCTTTCTCCTTCATAGTTGGCGCAACTTGTGCGGGGCATCTGAATCAAATCAATCGGCTCTATGAATTAAGTCAGGATTCATGACAGGAATTATACATCCAATTTATACAGTCGCAATTCATCAAGGCATTCTATTCATCCAATTACCAAGTGCAAGAAACTAACAGAAACTGAACCACATTAACATTATATGAAAAGCAGCTAGTAATCAACCACATAAACATTCACGACATCAATCATTCACTTAGACACAAGAAATGACGTGGAAACCCATCTGACAAAAACCACTAAGGTGCTCTTCATCTGGCATGAGAAAGGATATAGCACCTTGTAGTCTACGGGATGTAGACTGATCTTGAGATATTTCTTTAAGTTCAGACTCATAGTTCTCATTCTCTCTATATTATTTCTCCTAATCTACTTCTACTACCTACAGATATGCACACAGCTTGGATCGACTTTCCTAGCATATGTACTGCTCTAGCAGATCTTTCTCCTTGCACTATTCTAATTACCTTCCTCTTAGATCTATTATTTGCAACTGTATACAGCTCTCATCTATCAAACCCATTCTGTAATGACTACTAACAAAAATAAACCTTATAACTATTAAATCTCTCCTATTTATATCATTTTACATGACCACACTGAGTCGACTACTTACAAGCAGTCTATTAATTGTCACCATCAGCCACCACGTAGGCTACAACTGTGGTGATCATGACTCTAGATGAGGCACTAACAGCCTTACTTACATCATGCTTCCACTCATGTGGCATCCACTGAATTAAGCTGACTTCCACACCCATGAATACCGTGTTGCTTTCAGGCCATTTTCCCCTTGCATGCTTCTGTGCTTTCCTTTCCTTTTTCGCACACCTCTCTGTTTTTCCTTCGCGGGCCCTTTTCATCCTTCACGATATTCCTTTGCTTCTATCGCGTGTGAGACAAATTTTCTTTGGTTGCACACATGAAATTACATTTTGTGCTGCTTTCCTGGGCCAATAGGTCCCCAACACTCACCTGTGGCTCATCCCGAGCCACGAAGCAAAGGCCCGACCTGTTGACCTGCGTGGTATCTTTTGAATATTTTTTTTTTTTTGGACGTGGGCTTATACGAATTCCTCTTTAACCTGTTATGATAAGTCTATGCCCATAGCTTTCTCTGCGTCTATTCTGAGACTTCTTGATGGCGCTTCTGATGTTTTGCGTCATGTTCCTATGTACCCTTATTTGCGTTGCATTCTTCTTCTTCTGCTTCTTATCTTAGTTCTTCTGCGGTTTCCACTGCAGCTATATCTTTCCCTGGAAGCTAGGCTGCATTGCCAATATTTTACTGGAACTAGGCCATAATAGGTGTAAGTTGTTCTATCTCTTGGAAAGCTTCATCTGCCTGCTGCTCAAGTTCTTTCACTATGTTGTTGCTTGGGTGTTCTAATGAGGTACTAACCAGTGCGTGAGTGAACTCGTGGATTCACCGCTGAACCAATTGAATTAATTTTGTTATATTTTTGGATTTGTCCTGTTGTTTAGTCATTTCCTTGTTGCGCATGATTTCCTGGTCGCGCAGGGTTCTGTCCTTATCAAGGAGCATCGTCCAATAGTTCATTCAAGAGGAACTGGGACCATTTAATGTGCATGCCCTATGCACATTTTTCAGCAAGTTCTACTGTTGCAGTCGTGGACTCAACCAGCCTCATCTTGCGCAGGACTTTGCTACACAAGATATTTGCTACTACTTGCATCCCACTATCCTCAATGGAGGTGATGAGAAAACCCTTTCCACCATGGAGAAGCTGATACTTACCATTCATATCATTTTTTCTATCTTTTCCCCCTCATTATGCAAGTATAGGGTCGGGTCGATTCCATTCCGCGGTATACCTGTAATGGAAAAAATCAAGTCAGCCGTCACCTCATATGGTTTGTTCAGCCAAAGATAGACACCATGGAAGCACACAAGTAGCTACTTAACATACATTCTAACTGGTTTAGATCGGACAAAATGGGGCATAAGGAGCAGGTTTAATATACCAGATTGCTCCAATCCACGCGTATAATCTAGTGTAGAGACAACGTCTGCCACCGGTGGCCGGCCAACTTTTACTTCCATGAATTGATCTCTGGAAATGTCTATATTCTGAGTGTCATAATATTCAAAATTTAATTTCTGAAGCTTGGTCAATATGGAAGCCTGGGGTTTGGGGTCGTCTTGGGGTCTTGTGACGCCCTCTGGGATAGTGGGTTCTTCTAATAGCTATGGAATGCTCACCATTACTGCTATGACACCGGTCCTCCTGGGTGATACATAGGCTGACGGTAAGTTATTCTCTTCTTCAGTGGGCTCTACTTCTGGTGATGATGGCTGAACTGGGTCGGTTCTACAATCTTTAGGTATTTTTCCCCTAGGCCCGAAGGAACTTCGGGGGTCGGTATTCAAGGATTGCATAGCGATAAAAACTTGGGCTCCTGCTGGTTGCTCTAATGGTCAGGAGGTAGTTATCTATGTGAGCTAACTTCCTGCTTGTGATGGATGCGATAGACTCTGTAGCAATTTTTTTATGATCCTCGGCTTTGGTACTGCTTTTGAATTTGCCTGATTCTTCTTCATCTTCTTGGGCGGCCAAGCCGATTCAAGGTGTCCTTACTAGAGTGCTCACTATGGCTGGAATATTTTATTACGTAAGGTATTTGGCCTTAAAGGATGGCTCAGTCTATGTAGCAGGATTGACTCTTTGTATTGTTGGTTTGTTAAAGCAATGTAGAAGTTTATGGTGGAGGGAAAAGATGGCTTATAGGCGACGAGTCTTTAAGTTGACTGGACAAAGTGAAGGACCCTCTAGCAGCTCACATGGGCTCGTCCTTTGCATGCTTATGCTTCATTATGCATTTGTTAGGGAAGTTAAGGCACTCTACCATATGGGACCAAAACGTCTGCCGTATTTTTCCTCAGGCTTGCCGCTTTAATGCTACTGAACATGTAGTGGTTCCGGATCTTTTTTGAATTTCCCATGCCCTTACCAGTTATCGGTTCCTACTAGTTGTTTGCCTCTTTTGGAGAGCTGTCTTGTGACAAATTTCTCCCTGCTGTCTGGATTTTGTTATTTTATTTTATTTTGCACATCATGGCTTTATGGGGCTGTGTCACAGTCATCGCGATAGGGTTTTAATCGAATTCCATTGATCATGCCAGCTACCAGTGTTCCATCTAGCTTATGTAGTTTTATTGCGCCTGCTTTAGTAATATGCACAACTATGTATGGACCTAACCAATGGGTTTTGAGCTTACTCGGTTGCTTGAGAAACTTACTATCATACATCAGAACAAGTCCACTAACCTTGAATTGCTTTGTTGTGATGTGGCGATCATGCCAGGCTTTATGTCGATGCTTTTCCACATTTTGATGGAAGCATGCAATAAAATGGTCTTCTTCCATTTGAACCAGTTGTGCGAGCCTCTCTTCTACAGTGGTGGTATCTATCATCTCTTTTATCACGGCAATTCATAGGCTCATGACAATATATTCCATGGGCACGACTGCTTCTTGTCCATAGACTAAACAGAAAGGGGTGTATCCAGTTAACTGTTTGCATGTTGTTATATAGGCCCATAATACTGCTGAGACTTTTTGGTCCCAGTTATCTTTGCGCACATTGCATACTTTGGTCAATGCATTTTTGAGTACCTTGTTGAATGCCTCGACAGTTCCATTTGCTTGAGGATGGTAGGGTGTCATTTTCTTGTGTTGGATTTGGAATTCTGTAGTCAGTTCAACAATTAGTTTATTTCCAAAATGCATACCTTGGTCACTGATTAGGATTTTGGGACAACCAAATCTTGTGTCGACATTCTCAAAGAGGAAGTGGGTCGCAATTGCAGTAGTACAATCCTTTACAGGTGCTTTCTCTACCCATCTAGTCAAGTAATCTGTAGCAGTGATGATATAATGTGCACCAGTCCATTTTCCCGGTGGACTGATAGGGCCAACAAAATCCACTGCCCATTTATCAAAGGCCCACAGTGTAATTTGTGGCGCAAGTGGCATTTTGTCACATCGTGATGGTTTCCCTGTTCTTTGACACTTATCGAAATTTCAATAGTATTTCCTTGTATCCATATGTACAGTTGGCCACCAGAGTCTGGCTTGCAAAATATTGTGCACTGTTGCTTTCCCTGCATAGTGTCATCCTGAGACACCTGCATGTGCTTCTGCCATTACCCATTGTCTTTCATGATCAAAGACACATCGTCATAGTATTTCATCTGGACCCAACTTATATAGTTGTCCCGCGATAAGGGTGTAGTCTAAGGCCTTGACAACTAATTGTTTCTTTTTCCATGTTGAATAATATTCAGGTGCATACCTTGTGTTAAGTAAGTGTATAATTGCATCGAATTATTTATCGACAACATCTATAGCAAATAGCTACACATCTGGTAAATTGTCCTCTAGGTTGGTGGGTTCCTCCCCACTTTCAATTCACGATAAGTGATCAAGCCCAACATTTAGTTGTCTTAGATTCACAATGAATTCAATTTCAAATTCTTGAAATAGGAAGAGCCACTGGCATATCCCCCCCCCCCCCCAACACTGGCTTATTGACCAGGTACTTTAGCACAGGATGGTCAATGAAAATTTTGAAGTGTCCACCCAATAGATAATGTCTGAATTTTTGTAGCACATAGACCATTGCAAGCCATTCTCTTTCAATTGTGGTATAATTTTTCTCTGTCGTGGAGAGTTTCCGACTTGCAAATGCGATCAGGTGGTCAATTGCACCATCTCTTGGTTGGGTTAAAACTATTCCAAGTGCAATCGATGATGCATCAACATGCACATGGAATTCTTTCTTCCAATCAAGAAATATTAATATTGGTGCAGTAACCAGTTTACCCTTCAGTTTATCCATACTCTCCTGGCAGTTTTCATTCCACTCAAACTTGGCATCTTTTTTTAGCAGCTTCTCCATTGGGGCAGTTATCTCTACATACCCTCTTATGAATTTCCTATAATACCTAGTGTGTCCCAATGTGGACCTGAGCTGCATGATTGATGTGGGCAAAGGAAAGTCTAGGATAATTGCTACCTTCATGGGGTCAACTAGGATCCCATCATAGCATACTACATGGCCTAGCAACACACCAAATGGTGCACAAAATATGCATTTTCTCAAGTTTAGTGCAATTTGATACTGGCGACATCTCTCCATCATCATGCACAAATTTTCAATATGGTCTATTACCATACCAAAGACTGTCTATTCATCAAAGTAAACTTTAAGAAACTTATGAATAAAATCTTTGAAAGTAGATACTACTATTCTAGAAAAATTAGCAGGGGTATTTTTAAGGCCAAAGGGCATTACCGTGTATTCGTAGCATCCCCATTCTGTTACAAAGGTTGTCTTGTGTCGATATTCTTATACAATTCAGACCTGATGGTATCTTGAGAACCCATTTGTGAATGAGTACATTTCTTGTCCACCAACGCTTTTAAAACCTCATCCATGAAGGGTGGAGGAAATGGATCATGCAAGCAGGCATCATTTAGTTTCCTCAGGTTGGCATAGATTCTAAATTCACATGTCACCTTTTTGTCCTAGATTACTATGGAGCTTATCCATTCTGATTATTCAACTAGTTCAATATTTCCTACCTCCAACATGCGATCCAGTTCAGCTTTTACTTTCTCCTTATAACGTGGGTTTAATCTGTATGGTCGTTGTTTCACTGGTCTTGCGTCGGGTTTGAGTGGAATTTTCATTTCACCCAAATCCCCTATTATCCCATTCATTTCCCTGAAGTTTGTCAGGAATAGGTCTTGAAATTCATGTAATAAATTGGTGATTTTGGCTATTGTTTCTTCATCCTAGTAGTCTCCAATGTTGGAAAATTTTGGATTGTCCTCCGATCCAATGTTAACCTTTTTAAACTTTAGCGGCTTAACAAACTACTCACTGGAAATGCCGCTTCCTTCTACCTTGCGTGATCATTCCGGTTTTTGAATATTGATGTTGGTCGTATCATCGTCCGGGTCCCCATAGAGATTATAGAATGTCATCCAATGTTGGACTATCTCACAACATTGGTGGGAATGTGCACCATAAGGTTGAGAATACACAATTTCCAGTGGGATCTCGGTGAATATTTTTTCCTTAATAGTTTTCAACGCAATATCAACTGTAGGTTGTTCATCCATAAACTAGAATGTGTAAGTGAATTTTTGCACAACTTCTTCCCATTACCTTGTCTCCTGGAGCAACTCCATAGATGCATACTAGCCTCGCGGTGTCATCTCAATAGTATGGATGAAATGGTGAACCCATTCCTGGCGAGGGTAGTTTGAGAATGTTGTGGAACATTGTTCTATGTGTTCTATAGGGTCTG
The DNA here is from genome assembly GCA_001517045.1 of Pseudotsuga menziesii. NCBI lineage: Eukaryota > Viridiplantae > Streptophyta > Pinopsida > Pinales > Pinaceae > Pseudotsuga > Pseudotsuga menziesii. The sequence continues at coordinate 1,355,600 of LPNX010466118.1, read as the reverse complement.
ATAACCCCGTATATATTTGGGTTACAATTGTAATTTATTCCCCAAACCTTACTTCTAGCATCCTTCTGCACTGCATCTATTCAGTTATGGTGTTCTTATGTGTACCCCACAATCGTGCAGGTGTAGCTTTCAATGCAAAGTCTAGTACAGATATTCGCTGTGGCTCTGTTACTAGTTCTTCAAATTCAATCAAGAACACACCAATTTAGGAAGTCCTTCATATGTGGGTAGTGGTCACGACTGATTTCCTACTCGTCTGACAGACTTAGTTTACCTGGCACATTTTCTCGATGAGACTTCATGTAATCAGTTCTGCCACTTCTCCAGTGCCTCTCCTTAGTCTGATGTACATGAACTCTCACATTTCCAACTTAGGTTAACATCTACAGTAGGATTAATATAGTCTTCCCACAGTGTAGTTATAATGTAGATGGTGTCCAGGTGGTCACCATGCCCTTCATTGAATATTGGTTCAACGTACCTCGGTCCTTCTTGTTGATGTAATTGTAACTTCGGAATGTATTAATCCATATTTCTTATGTATTTTAACCCAATGTTTATTATGAGATGTATTTTAATGTATTTGAGTCATGTCATACCCCAATGTCTATTTCGGGAAGTTTCTATAATGAGAAATTCATGTGAAGTCATTGTGGGTAACCCTCCTATTGGTCAAGGGTTAAAGTCCCCACAGTTGTGGGGCCCTTGGGTTATTAGACTATCCTAGTGAATTCGACCCTAGGTGAGTCATTGTAAGTTGGGGCAATAGTCCCCACCATTGTGTTACCCTCCTATTGGTCGGAGGAGGCAAATTCCCCACAAGTGGTGGGGCACTAGGGTTATTAGACACTCCTAGAGATGTCGGATCTAGTAAGTAATTGTTAAGTAAGGCTGACATGTTGGAGTGGGTTCCAAGTGAACAAAAGAATATAAATAGAGAGTGAGAGCCTCTCTATTTATCATTATCATACACACACTCACTCATTGGGGCGCATGAGTGAGAGAGGAGAAGCTCTCTCAGTGTGTGAGACAGAGACTGCTGCTGTTGGGAGATCATCTTACTATTTTCCGGTTTTACCTTTGGTGCTGATTCTATCTCTGAGGAAGTTGCAATGTTTTCTCCATTATGGTTTCCCCAAGGAAAATTCATTGTGTCTCTTGTCTCTTGTGTTGTGCTTATGTTTTATTGATGTGCATGTTATTCTCTTAGTTAAAGATCCTAAGATCATAATGGTAGCTTGAATGATAAAAATATAACATGGTATCAGAGCTAACCTGAGAAGAAGACATTGTGTAGATGTATAAGCTAGGGTTTCTTACTTTTTGGGTCTCTCTCCACAATCCATCAGCAAAATTATGCTAGGCTGACTCTCCATTAAAGGGCGCATCTTTCTGTCGAAGCAGAATTAGATTCCTAGCATTTTCAGTTTTCTATGCAAAAATTAGGGCTTTCTACAAAAGAGGAATTTTTGAGTGAGCCTAGAATAGGGTTTTTATCCACATCAAAACTGAAGTTTAGAGACCTGGATCAAGAAATTTGGTTGGGTGAAACTCCAGGAAAGTCAAACCCTAGTTTGACCCCGAGCTAGAAAAACCCTAAATACTAAAACTACTAAGTTTTGGTACATTCGCTATATCCTAAGATTGGAGAAGGATCAGGAGCTGAAACTTGCCAAGGCCGAATATAAAATCATGATGTACATTGTGTTCCAAATTCAGCCTCGTATTCTCTATATTATAGGATATATGATCCCTCCAAGTTAGGATTTCGGCCTCTTCTAAAATTCATCCCTAAACAGGACACTTGGGGAGAATTGCATTATCCTGGGCTACAGAGGTCCAAATGGAATTTTGGAAGATGTTCTAGAACGTTAATAGGCTGTAATATCTATGGTATGAATATCAGACTTAAAATATGAACCAGTGACACATGGAAGTCTATACAATGTCGTTGTTCTGAACAATCCTGTAACAGGTCGCCTTGGGAAAAGGATCATAAATCCCAAATGGTGAAACCAATTTTGATGAAACCTATGTTTTTGGATCAGGTACATGTAATGTTACCTTATTGAGAAATTTTAGACATAGAGGAGTAGTAATTTCAGAGATATCACATAAACAGTGACAGACATTTCTGCAGAAGAAATTGGAAAATTAGGGCTTCCTGTTCCGAGAGCTTCCCTCCACTATTTTCAGAAAAAGGAGTACATTGGACAGCTCCATTTGAATAGATATATCTTTCTATCCAATCAGATCTAGAATATTCCAAGTTTTGAAAATTAGGGTTTCTGTGACAAACCCTAGATCAGCCAGCTCCGGAAGCAAGACGGACACCTCAAATCAATAAGATCTAATCCTTTTCTATTTTCATTTGAGGTTCTCATTTCAAAGTGATCTATCACATCAGCTTGATGATAAGCTTGGTGAAGTTGACAACTTCCAAGCATGGAAGTATTTTATCTCTTGGAAGAAAATGAATTAGAAATCTACATGAGTAGAGAGGTTCTAGTTCCAGAGGGAGATGAGGCTCAAAACCTTACTAAATAAGAACTTGGTCAAGACCAAGAAGATCATTTTTGATTTAGTCACGGATCAACTTGTACCACAAGTGTCTCCCCAAAGACACCGAAGATGTTTGATTCCTTGACCAAGATATGTGAAGGGAAGAACATACATCAAAAGATGACCTTAAGAAACTAGTTGAAGAATGTGAAGATCTAGAATGCAGAGACCATGCAGTCATAAGGGTCTTTCAAATCAAAGAACAACTTGAAGCGGAAGTGAAAAATGCAGAAGAGGTGATAGCCACCTTGAATAGCCTCCTAGGAGCATGGGATTCATTCATGCAAGGAATGTGTGCCAGAAGGAAGTGATTACTTTCAGCAGACTTCGAGAAGAAGAAGAAGCTCAACCCATAAGAATAGAAGAGAATATGGGAGCAACCGAAGATCAAGCTCTCACCATCCAAAGAAGATCCCTCAATCGATGAGGAATATGAAGATCTCAACTCTTGAAGAACTTCTTATCCACCTTAGCATTTGGATAAGAAAAGATGCTATTATGAATGAAGAGGACGATGAAGCTGAAGACTCAAGAAGGAGTATAGCCACGAAACAAATAAAGATAAGTATTCAATTGTCATTTCATGATATTATTTTGTTATGCATTTGTTTATATTCAGTTGATGTATTATGCATGATAGAATGTTTGCATTAATGACAGTATACTACTAATATGCATGTGATGGGTAAGTATCTCATGGTGCTATACAAACTCTCCATTGCTACTTATCTAGAATGAAACCTCTTTGCTGACATATTGGATTAGTGCACAATATCAATGTTGTCCTGGTAGAGATGGAAGGCATCTAGAAAGTTTCAGTGAGATATGAATGAATGTTGTATTGACTAAAGTAGTTGCATGATCATATATTTATGCATAAGTATTTTCCATTATGAATATTCCTGATGAAATGTTTCTAACCATACAAATGCATTTGACTTGTAGGAAAGATCGCATACATAATCGCCTACAAGCAAAGAAGGACGAGACTTGTTCTGAAGAACAAGTGACGACAGTTCAAGATGAATATGATGAATACAGTGCCATCATTGATGTAGAACCTTCAAGCTATGAAGAATTCTAGTTCAAGAAGAATGATGTCTAGGATCCAGTATCGATACATGAAGGGAAGTTCGTAGTTCCATCATGCAGTAGATGGAAACATCGTGGGATACAAGGAAAGATTCGAAGAGACATTTGCAGCCAGTGGGAGTTGAGACACATGACAGGCATAATCATTTGTGCAAATGAAAGAAGACCTTGTACGAGCTTAGAAGACACCCATGGGATAACACATACATGAGGAGCCTGATGAAGATCTGAACCTTTGCTACAAGGTTGATAGAGGATGACAAGCTCATAGATGGGTGCGAGATGAACTTTTGAAAAAGTTCAAGATAGAGGATCTTGGTATCCAGTGATCCTAGATGGTCACATAGAATATTAGTAGCATAGCAAGCTACTTGTCACTCCAGTACAGAATGATTCAATGCATAGAGTATGAAAAATAGAGGGAGTATGATGCTCTGCTTCAGAGGCAGTGACTGTCGAAGATCTAAGGTTCGACATGGTACGACAGGATGGGCAAATTACTGATGACTTTAGGATTTACTGAGAGTAAAGTGGATTCCAACCTTTGCTTCAAGGTTGAAGGTGGAAGACCAGTGATTCTCCTATTATGTGTCGATGCATTATTTTCTAGGTATGGAGGTGTGGCAGAGTGTGGATGGAATCTTCATTGGACAAGGGAAGTATGCAGTAGAGATCCTAAAGAGGTTTGGTATGATGGACTATAAGACCATGGCCACACCTATGGTATCGAACCTGAAGCTATTGAGTGATTCTTCATCAGAGTTGGTTGATGCTATGATGTATTGTCAGATGATTGGGTCCTTGATGTACCTGACAAACATGATACCAAACATTTGCTTTGCTGTGAACACCTTGAGCCAGTTCTTGACAGATCCGAGAAATGTTCACTTGATTGCTGCAAAGCATATTCTGAGGCACCTGAGGGGTACAGTTGATTATGGGCTCAAGTACAATGCGAATCAGAAGATTAACTTCGAGGGTTATGTTGATTCAGATTGGGTAGGTAGTGCCATTGATAGGAAGAGCACTTCAGGGTGTTGCTTCAGTATGGGATCAGGTGTGATCTCTTGGTTTAGCAGGAAGCAATCCTGTGTGGCACTAAGTACAGCTGAAGCAGAGTATGTCACAGTGTTTTCAGCTAGTTGTGAGGCAGTATGGTTGTGGAAGCTACTATCTGATTTATTTGATCTCTAGATGGATTCTACTTGTATACATTGTGAAAACCAAAGTTTTGTGAAGTTGTCAAAGAATCCAGTGTTCCATGACAAGTCAAAGCACATCAAGATCAAGTATCACTATATCAGGGATATGGTGTAGAGAGGAGCAGTGAAGCTCCAGTATGTTGCAATGGAGGAAAAGATAGCTAATGTGTTGACGAAGCGATTAGCTAGAGTGAAGTTCAAGTTATTCAGGGAGAAGCTTGGTGTTCTCGAGATAAAGGTTTCCTCCAAGGGAAATTGATGAGTCCCAAAGCCATTCTGATGAGCAAGTCAGATGTAAGGGCTGAGCCATTCTGTCATGGTGAGAGGATTTAGTTCCTTCCATGTTAGATATGAGTGCTGAGATTCATAGCCATTATGATGAGTAGGTCAGATCTAAGGGCTGAGCCATTCTATCATGGTGAGAGGATTCAGTTCCTTCCATGTCCGATATGAGTGTTGGCCATTCTATCGAGTAGGACAGATGTAAGGGCAACTGCCACTCTCTCGGAGAGTGGAGGCACCTAGTCCATTACCAGGTAGCTTAGTCTGGGACTGGGGGCCATTCTGTCATGGTGAGAGGATTCAATTCCTTCCATGTCAGATGTGAGTGTAGGCCTTTTTGGAAAAGGTGTAGGACTTGTTTCCTACCAGGTCAGATATAAGGGAAACTGCCATTCTCTGGGAGAATGGAGGCACCTGGTCTATTACCAGGTAGCTCAGGCTGGGACTGGGGGTCATTCTTTCATGGTGAGAGGATTCAATTCCTTCCAAGTTAGATGTGAGTGCAAGCCTTTTTGGCAATGGTGAGAGGATTCAGTTCCTTCCAAGTCAAATATAAGTGCTGAAACCTTTTCACAGATGTTAGTGATGTGATGTCCTATCATGCTGGTGAATGTCGGTGTTGGGCCTTTCTAATGTGATTGTAGGTTTCTACATGATCAGATGTGAGTGTTGGGTATGCCTTTCTGATGATTAGGTCAAATGTAAGTGCTAGGCGAAGACCTACCTGATGGCTAGGCCTACAACCAGCATGAAACAAGGTTGTCTCTGTAGAACTTCCTATGACGAGATAGCACACATGATGATGACCAGATGAGATCCAGATCGAGCTATCATCTAGATCTAGTTATGATGACTATGAGAGATCCAGATTGCGTGATGATCCAGATCCAGATTGAGTGATGATCCATATCTAGTAGTAATGATCCAAATTGAGTGA
>LPNX010466118.1:1336353-1344907 GCA_001517045.1 Pseudotsuga menziesii | reverse complement strand
TAGGAGGCCAGGAATAAAGCAGATTTGATTCCCAAGGCTTTCCCAAGTGCTCCATGAGTCAATAATGGCAAGTTTGACCTCTATGGATAGGCAATTAGCAAATTGCACATGGTGGGACTCATGGACTAGGAAAATAAGACAAAATAAATGAAATAATGTCTAAGTGGGTAAATACTATGGGTTGATTATTCTAACATGATGATCTGGATCCAATGATGATGATCCAGATCGAGTGATGATCCAGATTCAGTAGTGATGATCTAGATCAAGTGATGATGATCCAGATCCAGTGATGATCTAGATCCAATGATGATGATACAGATCTAGTGATGATCCAGATCCAGTGATGATCCAGATCCAGTGATGATCTAAATCGAGAGATGATCCAGATCCAGTGATGATGATCCAGATCGAGTGATGATCTAGATCTAGTGATGATGATCTAGATCAAGTGATGATCTAGATCCAGATGAAGATGACCTAAATATGAAGATGACTTGAAGATGAAGATGATGAGAAGTTGACGATGATTCAGATGATACAGAGAAGAAGACTTGTGCTAATAAATTGTGTCGAGAGAATACCTTCCTAGTTAAGAGGGAGTGTTGATGTAATTGTAACTTCATAATGTATTCATCCATATTTCTTATGTATTGTAACCTGTTGTTTATTCTGGGATGTATTGTAATGTATTTGAGACATGTCATACCTCGATGTTTATTCTAGGAAGTTTCTATAATGAGAAATTCATGTCAAGTCATTGTGGGTAACCCTCCTATTGGTCAAGGGTTAAGTCCCCACAGTTGTGGGGCCCTTGGGTTATTAGACTATCCTAGTGAATTCGACCCTAGGTGAGTCATTGTAAGTCGGGTCAATAGTCCCCACCATTGTGTTACCCTCCTATTGGTCGGAGGAGGAAAATTCCCCACAAGTGGTGGGGCACTAGGGTTATTAGACACTCCTAGAGATGTAGGCTCTAGTAAGTAATTGTTAAGTAAGGACGACATGTTGGAGTGGGTTCCAAGTGAACGAAAGAATATAAATAGAGAGTGAGAGCCTCTCTATTTATCATTCTCATACACACTCTCTCATTGGGGCGCATGAGTGAGAGAGGAGAAGCTCTCTCAGTGTGTGAGAGAGAGACTGCTGCTGTCGGGAGATCATCTTATTGTTTTTCAGTTTTACCTTTGGTGCTGATTCTATCTCTTAGGAAGTTGCAGGGTTTTCTCCTTTATGGTTTCCCTGAGGAAAATTATTTTTGTCTCTTTTCTCTTGTGTTGTGCTTATGTTTTACTTTTGTGCATGTTATTCTCTTAGTTAAAGATCCTAAGATCATAATGGTAGCTTGAATGATAAAAATCTAACACTTCTAGTAGGTCAAGGGGCACAACGACACGCATCTCATCATCTTCAAATGATAGGATCCTTATTTTGAAATTTATGATTGTTTGGTTTTCCATTGCCCAATCAATCCCAGGCAGTGCAGGGTATGGGGCAGTATCATCTACTATGTTTATGACTTCGGAGTCTGTAAAAGTGCGTAATCCTTCAATATCCACTTGAACTTGACCCAGCCTACCAACAAGGAGGACCTTTACTTGATTTCCAAGCCTTAATTGAATGGGGGACCATTCTAAGGGTGGCTTTCCCATTATTTCCCATGTTTGGCATGTTAAAATGTTGACATCGGATCCCATGTCAAGGATGATATAGTCCATATCATAATCACCAATTTCCGCGGTCATCTTGAGTTCACGTCCTGTCTTGAGCTTGTTCTTGAAACTATTAACCTTCTTTGGTAGAGGGTATCCCTCTAGAAGTCCTTTGATGAGTGCTTCCAGTTTTGCAATCACTTCCTTATCCTTGATTAGCACTAAACAACTTGAAAAGAAAGGTCTAAGCTTACTAACCTTATCTGCATTTTTGTCTGTACTTCATTGTTCAAATATATTCTAGAATCTTTCAAGAATATCTTTCACTTGGCCTGAGGTAGATGGCTATTCTACGCAGATGAACTCTGGACACACATCCATGAATATGTGCTTTTGTTCTTGAATGTTAATTGGCGATTTCTTCTTTGCGGCAGGCCACACCTGTGGTTGCACATGCGTCGCAGGGTCTGTCTACATGGCTTGGTATGCACCTGTCGTAGCACCTCCCATTGTAACCACTACCACATTGGGTTCCTATGGTTCGGTGACTATCATCTGAATATTGATATTGGCATTTGGTTTGGGAGCATTTGGCACAGGATTCGGTGTAGGGTTTGGTATCGGGTTGGCTGGTCCAAGTGTCTGAGCTTGCCATCGAGCGACGAGCTGTGGGCATTGCTCCACATTGTGATCCTATCTACAATACGAGAAAGTCCTTGCAGTTTCTGGGTAGTCCCCAACATAATGCCTCAGTCCTCCACAATTGTAACATACAACTGGCCCTCTTCCCCAGCCAAATCCTCCTCCTCCCCGGCCCCTATAATTGCCACCCCCCTTTGAGGTGGTTGTAGCAGGTATTGTGGTTGCTGGTACTAATCTTGGTATAAGTTATACAGGGACATATTCTAAAACTATGGTTCCATCTCAAACTACTGCGAAGATGGGAATTGAGGTGCAACCTGAAACTTAGGAGGAGCCTGGAACTAAGGTGGGGTCTGTTCAATCTTTAATTGTTCTTCAGTATTGCTCAAATATGCTTCTACCATTTTCTCCCTCATGAATTGGTAGGCTCTACAATCCTTTTCATCATGGCCTACAAATTTACAAAATTTACAATATAGACTGGTTGGTGTGCATACCGTCTTGTTCATGAATAGGCAATCGACATACCGATGTCCTCTTGTTTGGAATATATTACACCAAGGTAATCCTTGTCTATTTATTGGGTTTGACCCACCGAATGAGACGTAGTTCATATATGTCGGGCATTCATCTTTGGTATGTCTGTTGGTATGGCAAGGGTACACCAGAGGTCTTCATGTGCTTCTTTTTCCCTATTCATATCCCAGAGTTGAATAGTCAGATTATCCAACTGAGACTGAATATGTATCATTCCTGTGGCATTTTCCCCTATGGGTATAGCCTCTAGCTTCATTTCTAACTCCAATGCCTCCGTCTGTGTTGTGATCTTCTGCTGCATGAGTGGTCCTCTAATATGTAGAACTAACACAATAATAAACCACTCTTTATGTTGTACATCTGACATCTGGAAATTGACCTTGGCCATCATCATTTTGAATCCCTGGACGAAGTCTCATACCATTTCTACCAGAGCCTGCTTAGATTCCTTGATCTCGGTAATACATTGGGACTCCAATTGGGGATTTCAGAACTCCGAGATCATTTCCCATCGAATTTCCTCAAGAGTCTTCTATGGATTTCCTGCTGATGCAGCACAAAATTTCATGAACCAATCTAGGGCATGACCCCTTAAAGTCATGATAATCTGTGCCTTCTTTATATCGGCATTATGTACTAAGCATACCATCCAGACAACTTCACAAAGAAACCAATGATGTTCTGGGTCTTCTGTTCAAGTCCCATTAAAGGTGGGTAGACTAACATATATCCCCGCCATTAGGGTGGCACTAGGATTGTTCACTGGACTTCCTGAGTTTATAGGATTTACGAGGATTGCTGATGGGCTTTCTTGTGCACCAGTCCCGACACTAGGACTTCTAGTGTTCACAACGGGTTCAAGTGAGGGAATTCTAGGTCTTACTCTAGGTGATGTCTCTAAAATACTTTATACGACAACGTAACCATTTGTTGGCCACTTTTCCCCACTCACGTGACCCAGGTTTAGTGCATCCCACTGATCCAACAACTACCCGAGATACTGGCCTGATAGAGCAAGGCCCATCAGCAACACCTGCGAAGAAGGTGTAGTCTCACCCAAGATATCTCATATATGGGTAACCATGGAAACCATGTTTCCACGATTGTTAGGGAAGTATATTCCCTTGGCTCACAACCAAGGAGATCAACAAAGGTAGTAGGGTGGTTGAATGGAGGAGTCAGTTCTGCACGAATGAGCACAACTGTATGTTATCATGCATGACCAAACTTTCCTTTCCCCTTCACAATTGGTGCAACTTGTGCAGCGCAGCTGACTCACATCAATCGACACTATGAATTAAGTCGGGATTCATGACATGAATTATACAGCATGAGATACATTTATACAGTTGCAATTTAGCAAGTCATTCTGTTCATCCAATTACCAAGTGCAAGAAACTAACAGAAACTGAACCACATTTAACATTATATGGAAAGTAGCTAGTAATCAATCACATAAACATTCACCACATAAATCATTCACTTAGACACAAGAAATAACATGGGAACCCATCTGGTAAAAACCACCAAGGTGCTCTTCATCTGGCATGAGAAAGGATATAGTACCTTCTAGTCTGTGGGATGTAGAATGATCTTGAGATATGTCTTTAAGTTCAGACTCATAGTTCTCATGCTCTCTTTCTTATTTCTCCTAATCTACTGCTACTACCTACAGATCCGCACACAGCTTGGATCAACTTTCCTAGCATCTATAGTGCTCTAGTAGAGCTTTCTCCTCACACTATTCTAATGAACTTCCTCTTAGATCTGTTCTCTACAACTGTATACAACTATCATCTATCAAAACCATTCCATAATTACAACTAACAAAAATCAACCTTCTAATTATTAATCCTCTCCTATTTATATCATTTTACATGACCGCACTGGGTCGAATGCTTACAAGAAGTCTGTTAACTGTCACCATCAGCCGCCCCCCAGGTTACAGCTATGGTGATCATGACTCTACATGAGGCACTAATGACCTTACTTATAGTGTGCTTCCACTTATGTGGCATCCACCGACTTAAGCCAGCTTCCGCACCCAAGACCACCCTGTCACTTTCAGGTCATTTTCCCCTTGTGTGCTTTCGCGCTTTCCTTTTCTTTGCCGTGCACCTCTCTGTTCTGCCTTCACGGGCCCTTTGTGTCCTTCGCGATCTTCCTTTGCTTCTATCGTGCATGCAACACATTTTCCTTGGTTGCATGCATGAACTTCCTTTTTGTGCCCCTTTCCCAAGCCAACAACAAGTAGCAATTGTGTATAGTCCAGATAATATAGAATTGAGGAAAAAAGAGTTGGAGACAGAGACAGAGAATCTTAGGAAAAAATTGACCCAAGTTCAGTCTGAGTTGAAATGTGCAAATGGTCGTCTTCAACAAAAGGAAAAGGAACACAAAGAGAAAAATAAGATGAATGTGGAATTGATGAAGAAGTACATCGAAGATAAAGATAGATTGAGAGAATTTTTTCACAAATGTGCAACAAAAGTGAAAGAATTAGAACGAAAAATCAGAGCATGCACCTACTATGGCTTCTGAAGAACAAGAAGCTTCTAGACAAGCCAAGAGACTAGAATGTACAAATTTATCTTCTCTAGAAAAGGAGGACTTCCAGCCTAAACCTCCCAAGAAACCTAGAACTATGGAATAACATTATTTATATATGTTGCATATGTAAATACATTTCAAGTTTTAATACATAAATTTATATGTGTGTGTGTGTGTATTTCTCAGCAATGTATATGTTTTTGATGCATTTAATGTAAATGGTAATTTTGAATTTAACTTTTCAATAAGTGTACATAACAGGCCAGAAAGTTAGCAATATCAAAATTGAAAAATTAACTTGTATACTATAGGCATATATATTTGAATTTGTAAGAAATTAAAAGAATGATAGTGATTAGTGGATATGAGATGTTAGTAGATTTGGTGACATAGGTAGATCCTAGTTGTTTGCTTGGAACTGTTGATATTATAGGGATATTATGGGGATGATGGATTGAGAACTCTCAAGTTCTTTATGAGAATTTTGATGCTATGTATTGATGTATTTATGTAAGTTTCTTTATCTGATGAAACTGAAATTCCAATTCTGGAACAATGTCATACAATTCTACTCATGCAACCAATTTTCAACGAATAACCCAAAGCTGTAATGTCTATAGATTTCGCCTAAAAAAGACAGAAATTTACAAAATATAAGAAAACACAGAAAACAACTATAATTTTATTACTGAAAACAAAAATTAAATATTTAATATGCCTTCCATCATTTGTTACATTTCCAAAAATTGGTAACATAAATGTTAGCACAATAGAATAAATTTTAAGTACAGCAAGATCACTAGAAATGCTTATTGCAAAATAAGTTTCTTTCACCATTTTGCATACAATGTTGCATTTCAATCATCTAGGAATTTTTTCCTTTTTTCTTGTCTCACACTTATTATATTGACATCAGGTTTTATAGGATTCCCAGCATCCATCTTTTGGATATCAACTACTGCCCCTTGAATTTCTTGTTTTTCACCACTCTGCCATGTACCATTTACCGAGGATGGAACACCCTTTTTATTGTGAGTCATACCCTCCATCATTGGCATATCAATAGTAGCTACTCCATACACTTATTGTAATTCATTGATTTTCCATGCTTCATTTCTTGAGGATGAAACACCGATTTTATAGTAATTTTCAGTCACCATCATAGGTATTTCAACACCAGCTGCCCCATTCAATTCTCATGTTTGATCAGTTTGCACTGCCACTTTCCTCACTTAGAGTTTTACTGTTATTTCTTCTTTGAACATTATTTATGGCCTTTAACCTTCCGAAGTGATGCGATTCACAAAAAGCCTCTTCACCATATTTTCTTATTGGCCTTGATCTTGGAAGATGATTACTGAACTACGAGAACATATTAGTATTTAATAGTTAAAAACATATTATGAGTCCTCACACCATAAATGAAAGAAGAATTAGAAACCATTTAAAATTAGGGCATACTTACTATTGGTGGTGCAATCAATGATTTCTTAGATTCTCTTACCCATGACTGAAGAAGACAATATGAAGACATGGTTAGGTAGGCCAAAGACCAATCTACAAGATCCCCATGTCCTGTAGGCATTTACTTTAACCCATAATTTAGGGCGGGCATCTTTCTGAGGCTACTTAGCCATTTTTGCATCCACTGGTGAAAAACCCTATTTTGGCAAGCCTGTATCTTTCTCCTCAAGAAAGATTAAAGAAAACTCAAATCATGAAAAGGTATCGAAACCAACTAGCTATAGGACGGTACCATGGTGCAGGAATTCTTCTCAAATCATGAATTGTGGTGGGCATTCTCTTAAGGATGTTGGGACCAATTTTGACTAAGGATGTTGGGACCAATTCTCTTAAGGCTGTTGGGACCAATTTTGGCCACTTATATGAAAATTTTCCTCATGGAAATGTGTATTTTGTATAGTTGGGTGGTCTCATTGTTTTTTTCATGGAAACCTTGGTAATTTCGGCATGGCAACTCGAGGTAAACTCTATTGTTGTAGTTTTTCTTCAAGAGTTTTTTACCTTGGATATTTTAAGGTTTGGTTTAACTTGAGCATTTGTAGGTATGGTTGCTACTGGAGCAATGGTTCATTCTTGTTCACTAGGTGGTTTCTTAGTTGTACTACTTCCACAACTATAGTTGGCTCAAGTAAGTGATTTTCTTTTCCTTATGAGAATTGTAAATTGTAATGTGTAACCCTGCAATATTTTCTTTGGCTTTTGGATTTTATGAATTTATATATGAAAATGAGGGTTGTTGTTATGCATCACCAAGTTCTATTTTCATCCTTACATCCATGTGATATACAATAAGTAATGCTAATTGAATATATACATATCAACAATAACCAAAAGCCCCATTATCATGGTAAAGATTAGGGAAACTCAATGTATGAAAATGGAAACCACTTGTAACTCAATAGGAAGTAAGCTAATTGGTGACTAATTCACTGAAACTTAAGATTCAAAAGAAAATGGGACACTTCCCTTCAAATTTGATCCCTAGTGGGGAGCCCTTTTATAATGTCTCATACCCTGAGGCTAATCCTCAAAATAGGATATGAAATTGATTACAGTCATAATCAAACATTAACAACTATAGTGTGGTACTTTTTCCACGGTTTAAATATCTTTAAACAAACATCATGGAGCAAATGCGCATGCTTAGTCTATATGGAAGCACGACATTTCTATTTTTGAACTCGTGGGAAGTGAAAACGATGTCTCAAGATGCTTCTGGTGGCTTATTTTTTACTGGGCTCGACCACTTATCTGTCTTTTGAGTTAGCAACGTGTCTTTTCCCTTTGTGTTTGTTCCATGTTCGAAGGCACCTTTCTGCATGGGCTCAAAGCTGGAAAAGGAGTTTATATATATCCTTTCCATGATCATCTTTCTTCATAGATTCCCCCTTGCTTCTGGTAGAAACAAACCTCTGCAGTGGCTTGTCATTCAAGTACTCCTCACCACCTCAGAAAAGGTTGGCGGACAGGGTGCATGAAAGCTGTGACAAAGACCTTGGGCCCTTGATGCTCTAGTATGAGCATTCTCTCCCATAGAAAATAGGTGCATCTCACAAAGTGGTGTACAACGTCTGTTCCCCAATGGTTGGTGATTCCCTGGTGTGAAAAACTAGGGCGATAGATGAGCTTGGAATCAAGCTTACCAACCA
>LPNX010466118.1:1266353-1333853 GCA_001517045.1 Pseudotsuga menziesii | reverse complement strand
ACTGGACTAGGTCCATAAGTCTTGATTCTTCATGTGCACAAATATAATAACAAGAGGCTTCATAGGGTCCAATCAGTTGTATTTTGTTTACTACTTCCTTGGATCATATTGAATTGTTAGATTAGTCCTTGGAAGGGGTGTTAGGAGAAATCCTTAATTTTTCACTCAACTGGTTGCTCCCCCTATCATGTAGATGTATTCATTCACTGAGCTCCCCCTAAAATTGTGATGATGAAGATGATTACCATGATGATGATGACGAATATGATGATGATGATGAAGATGATGACGATGATAATGAAAATGATGATGATGATGATGATGATGAAGATGATAATGATAATGGATATGCTGATGAATTGGATGCCGATGATGAATATGATTATGAAGATGACGATGCTGATAATGATGACGATGAATATGATGATGATGATCAAGATGATGATGGTGATAATGAAAACATTGATGATGAAGATGATGATAAGGAATATGAAGATGATGAAGAAGATCATGATGACAATGATGGCAATGATGACTATGATAATTATGAAGATGATGATGATGATGATATTGATGAAGACGACGAATTAGAAAATGGTGATGATGATGACAAGGATGATGACAAGGATAATGATGATGATGATCATCGTCGTTGTTGTCGTCATCACCATCACCTTCATAATGATCATGATCATCGTCATCATCATTGTGTTCATCCTTGAAGGGACTTATGTATAGGATCTCATTATAAGAAATGCAACCAATACAAATTATGACAAAATCCTAGTTAAATTAAATTAAATTAAATTAAACTACACTAAATTAAAAACATAGAGTTTTTTAAACATAATTAATTTAAAATGTAACAAAATATAAAATATGCAAATAAAAAAACCCAAAATAAACTAAAGAAAAGGTAAATATGCAAAAAAAAAAAACAAAACAAAACACAAAATATATAATATGCAAATAAACAAACAAAAAACATAGAATTCAAAAACACCCGCGCACTAGCTCATTAGTAAAACAACAATGAACAAGTTCACTCCCGTGCACTAGTTCATTAGCAACATCTAGAGTACTGGTAATTTGATGAGCAAAGCAGTGGTAAATCGAGGAGCAGGGGATACTAGTCCATAGGACGTCGATGTTCCCAATGGAGGCAACCCAGCTGCAGTCAAGAGGATAACAAAACAGTCCGGCTGCAATCTAGAGGATATCGGTGTTCCCAAGGGAGGCAATCTGGCCACAACCCAGAGGATAACAAAGGGCCCAATGAATTTTGTAAGCCCATTAACCCTAGCAGTGTAGGAATTTGGGAAAAATACGTCAAATTTCTGAACCAATACGGATTGGTACAGTCATACTAAAATTATAATTTTTTTGTTGTGCTATCATAGTTTCTATTATTGGTGGATCTAGTAATGGTTTTCTATTATTGGAGCGTATGAAGCTCCTCCTTAAATTTGGGGAAAAGACATATGGGTTGAGCATTGCAAGCCAGTCATGCTCTTGTATAATTTTATGAATTATGGCACAATTTGCAAGATTTTGTAATTTTATTCTATTTAATGGTCCAGAACAGTGTGTAGAGTCCTGTAGGAGCTATAATCTGAACCGGTTCAACTGATTCTATCAAAACTTTGAACTTGAGACGTGTTTCTTCTAAGCATTTAATTTTTATTTAATAATTAGTTTTACCTCGATTATGGAAAAAATTACAAGCTTTTGTTATTTTATTCTATTATATGTCTAAAACATTCTATAGAGTGCAAGCTTGTATAATCTTATTCTATTTAATGGTCTAGAACAAAGTCCTCTATGAGCTATAATTTGAACTGATTATGTTGAAACTTACACATGAGACCTCTTTCTCCTTTAAAGATGCATTTAATTTTTCTTTGATTGTTAGTTTTACATGGATTATGGAACACTTTTCAAGATTTTGTGATTTTTTTCTATTATGGGTATAAAACATTTTGTAGAGTGCCATAGGAGCCGCAATTATAATGACTGGGTACAATTATACCTAAGACCTATTTCTCCTTTAAAGAAGCATTTTATTTTATTTTTATGCTCACTTTAACCTGAATTACAACACACTTTGCAAGCTTTTCCCATTTACTGGTTTGTATTTTGGAACAACGTATACTTCCCTGGGACTCGTGGGCTATAATTTGAATTGACTCCAGTAAATTGATCCTCATACCTCTTTCTTCTTTAAAGACACATTTGATACAAGTATTATTTTTCAACGACACTTATATCTTTTTTCCTCTATTTTTCATATACCATGGTAGTTAGTGTGGTCGCCTCTATTTGGCATATCTCAAAGAGTTCGAAGGTTATCAAGAATATTCTAGCATGCGTGTGTCTTCATTAAACCCTTTGCAAGAATTTCTTCCTTAAAATATGTTGTGTAATTTAGATCACATCATATCTTCCAAAATACTATCCTTAAATCCTTTTCAACATATGCATAATTCCCATTATAATTTTTTGTTTATTAATTTCCTTTAGCTTACTCTTTTACTTCACCAAGACTATACAAGCATACTTTTCTAACTTTTGGTAGACTTATATTTTTCACATCTTGACCATATTTAAACAAACTGAGGGTATGGCTAGGTATCCACCTCAACAAGGAACAAGACCATGTCACCTTAAAACCTTACTGACAAACACACAGTCTTTGGCAGTCACTTTAAAATGGTATTTCAAACTGCTCAATTCAACACTTACTGAATTTTGTCAGACCCTAGTCATTACTATGCCAGGAGGCATTTTGGCAGACTCATATCTCACATGTGTGAACACCCAGAGGGAAACTGATATCATGAGTGGATGCCCAGATCATCAAAGAAGGGAACCATAACATCTGATGAATTTATTAGTTAAAGAGATGACTCTAGCATTCATTTCCAAGTGGGCTCTCAACCTCCTATTTTCAACACTCGATCAATTTTTCATATTTTTGGATATGCAAGCTAATGTTTTTACCTCTTTGGCAGGCTGACATTTTTCTCATGTGGTCACCATAAGAAAAACTAATAACATGGATGGATAGCCATCTCATTAAATAACATTCCTATACCTTATGATGAATTTATCATCACTCAGACAGGATTTGGCAGGCATTTCCAAATTCCTCTTCAACCTTCTGATTTGACACTTAGTCAATTTATTTAAACCCTAGTTCTCAAAGGTGACTTCAACTTTTCATCAAACTTGGAGTGTAAGACATCCAATGGATGGAGGACAACTAGATGAATTCATTAAGACTTTTTTCATCCTCTGGAACTACATTCTCTCTCCTCGAAGGGCATTTTACTGAAGTATGATGTAAAAGTTGTTTAAGACCCTATTTTGGTAGATCCATAAATTTTTCCTCGGGTAATTTCAAGTAAAAGTAAGAACATGGTTAGGTATAAAACACAACTGTTAGAATAATCAACCCATATTTATCTACCTTAGACATTAATTAATCCAATTTTTGTCTTATTTGCCTAGTTTCCATATTCCACCTTATGCAAGTTGTCCTCCACACATCCATAGTGGTCAAACTTGCTAAATTTGAGTCATGGAGTGCTTGGGAAACCTATTGGAATCAAATCTTCTTTATTCCTGGCCTTCCTAGTGCATGTCTACTTTTTCTGCTTTATTGCCTGCTTTTTCTGAGTTTTAAGGCAATTGGGAAAGTTTAACTAGGTGAAGTTAACTTGTTTTTTGTCCTCATCATCCTCCACTATTTTATCCTATGAAAAGAATGTATGAGTTGTCCTTCCACCACCTATTATCTTTCCTAATTTATTTTTCCAATTCATATGCTCCTAGACAGTTTTGGAAACTGCTTTATGCACCTATGGGGGATTTGCTTAGATTTAGCAAGCCTGCTTTTGACCAAATTCGAATGGAATCCTTATGAATTCAAATATATCATGTGATTATTTATTGTGGAAGCCTATGAATTCATAGGGTTGGCTATTGTACACTTATTCAATACAGATTAGTGTTCTGCTCCATATTTAGTCTCCTTTTGTGAGTAATTTGCATGTGTAACTGGCAATTGTTGTGAGTGTAATTGTTCTAACACCTAGGTTCAATTTCCACATGGTATTAGAACCTTTGTAGATCGATTTCTCTCCTTCCAATTTGTATTGCAGGTTTGACATCATTGACTGGGAGCATTCTGCTGACTGAAGGGACAATTTTTGAGCTATGGATCAATCTCAGAAGATCATCTTGACTCCATTTAACTTCTTTGAATGGAAAGAAGAGATGGAGATACTGTTGAGAGTGAAAGGCCTCTATAGAGTGACTATGGCAATAGAAGTAGAGCCCAATGCAGCTACAGAGAAGATTAAATGGCACAACAGGAGGGATGAGGCCTATGGTCTCCTGTGTCTGAGCATATCCAGAGACCTCCTTTTCCATCTTGATGGATTAACATCACCAAATGAAGTATGGGAGAAGATTTTTGATCTTTTTGGTAAGACATATGAGATGAGGGGACATCAAATTGAAAATGAATTGATCTCCCTGAGTCCCAATAGCTTTGAATCCCTGCAACTCTATTTTTCCAAGTTCAAAGCACTTGTTTTGCAGCTAAAACAATGTGGGATCGAAAATAAGGATGAACAACTAGTTTTGGCCATACTCTCAAAGCTTTTCCCTGACTATTCAGTGTTTTTGTCGACCTTCTATGCCACAAAGTTGACAGCTCGAGCCTAGAAAATGCCTAGCCTTGCAGATTTCATGGAATCTCTCACACAAGAACAAGATAAACTGGTGATGATGGGCACCATCAAACCTTCCAAAGACCAAGCTCTGGTTGATGGATATTCGAGGGTGGATTCAAAAGGAAATAATAAAGATAAGAAGCCACCTGAGCAAAAGAGAGACAAGAAGAAGTCTCTAGAGGAGCCTCAAGGTTCCAAGAAGAACCCCCAGAAGAAGAAGAACAAAGGAGAAATGAGCAAGTGCGCATACTGTAGTAAGGGAAATCATTCTGAAAGCTCCTGCATGAAGAATCAAATTGACATGCTGACCCAACTCTTGGAGAAGAATGACATCTCCCTTCCAGACAGCTCAAAGAAGAGGGAAGGAGGATCAAATTCAGAAGACATAGAGAGAATTCATGCATTGGTTGCTGGCACATCAAGCTCACCTAGTTTCATCATTGATTTTGGAGCTTCAAGACATATGGTTTCGACCAAGGAGGAATTCACCTCACTTGACATGTCAAAAGGTCCACCAATAGTACTGGGAGATGACTCTCTCACTGAAAGTTTGGGAAAAGGGAGGATTGATCTTGACCATCGTAAGTTCAGTAATGTATTGTATGTTCCAGGTCTTGCCTCTAACCTCTTATCAGTGTATCAGATGACCCACACAGGATCTCCAAAGAATCTCATATTCTCCCCTGATGAAGTAGAGATCACAGAGATATCAAGTGGTAAAGTCATTGCAAAAGGAGTTACAAATCACACTTCGAAGGTATACATGTTCTCAAACTTCCTACCCTACTCAAACCCCTCTACTCTTTTGATTCATGCTAATGAGGAAAGCAATATTTGGCATGAAATATTTGGCCACCTCAATTACAAGTATATTTCTGATCTTAGTGAAAAATAAATGGTCATAGGGTTACCAAAGATTAAGTTTTCCAAAGGAGTCTATGAAGGTTGCATCTTAGGAAAACACCCAGAGCATAAATGTGAGAGAGCTAGTCATGAGAGAACCTCTGCACCTCTTGAGTTGATCCACAGTGATGTTGCTGGCCCATTTCCTCATATGTCAATGAGTCAGGACAAATATGCATTGACATTCATAGATGACTTTTCCAGGTATTGCTGGGCTTACTTCCTGAAACACAAGTCTGAAGTTTTTGACCTCTTCAAAGTCTTTAAGGCTTTGGTTGAAAACCAGTCTAGGAGGAAACTCGAAGTCCTCAGATCTGAAAATGGTGGTGAGTATCTCAAGTCTGAGTTCATTCAATATTGTGCAGATGCAGGTATTTAGATGCAGCATTCTATCCCTTACACACCATAGTAGAATGGTGTTGCTGAGAGGAAGAACAGATCACTGAAAGAGATGGCAACCTGCATGTTGGAGGCTAAGACTTTTCCACCAAAGTTTTGGGCCGAAGCTATAAACTGTGCAGCCTATATCCAGAATAGGGTCACTCATAAATAGCTCGATGGTATGACTCCTTTATAAGCATGGAGTGGGCACAAGCCAGATGTGACCCATTTCAGGATTTTTGGCTTAAGGGCTTGGGCTAGAATTCCAACAGAAAAGAGCAAGGCTTTGCAGCCCCAAAGCCAAGAGTGTCTATTTGTTGGGTACTCTAAATATTAAAAAGGGTATAATCTGATCAATTTTAGCACAAACAAATCCTTCATTGAAAGGTGTGTTCAGTTTCAAGAAGAACCCCTAGCAGCAGTGAAAGTTGGAGAATCCTCTTCACCACCGGACCCTCTGAATGTAAGTGAAGAGATAGTTGAACATGATGATTCTGATATGTATGATAATGATGATTTAATTGCAGATACTAACATTCCTACAAGACCAAAATGGGCAGCCAAGACCATTCATGCAGCTGGAGAACTAGCTAGAAATCCTAATGATCCTAGGAGGACTAGATCTCAGTTTGAGAGTGCTCTGTGCATGAAAGATCCTATGTTTGCAGAGAAATGCTATCTGATGGATGAATCAGACCCATAGACATATGAATATGCAGCAAATGATCCAATATGGAAAACAACCATGAAAGAAGAGTTCAACTCACTCCAGAAGAGCAACACTTGGGAGTTGGTTGATCTTCCCCCAGGGAGGAAGCTAGTTCAGTGTAAGTGGGTGTACAAAACCAAATTTGCTGCTGATGGTTCACCTCTGAAGTAAAAATCCATATTTGTAGCCAAGGGCTACTCATAGGTACATGGCATAGACTACAATGAGACCTTTGCACCAGTGGCAAAGATGGACTCCATCAGGCTAGCCTTAGCCATTGCAGCTTCAAAGCAGTGGGAGGTACACCACATGGATGTGAAGTGTGCTTTCCTGAATGGAGATCTCACTGAATATATTTACATGCAGCATCCTCAATTATTTTCTACTAACCCATCTCTTGTGTGCAGGCTAAAGAAGTCATTGTATGGGCTTAAGCAAGCCCCCAGGGCTTGGTATGCCATGATTGATAGCTTTCTGCTATCACTGAATTTTGTTCGATGCAAGTCAGATCCAAATGTATATTTGAAGCTTATTCATGGTTCATTAATGATCATTGTTTTGTATTTTGATGACCTTCTCATTACAGGAAGCTCAAAGGATGAAATTTCCTCCTTGAAGGATGCAATGAACCATGCCTTCTTAATGACATATTTGGGCTTATTGAGCCAATTCTTGAGGCTCGAGATTGCTCAAACCAAAGAAGGAATCAAAGTACATCAGTCCAAGTATGCCTTGGATTTGTTTAACAAATTCAATATGAAGGATTGCAAGCCAAGCAAGACTCCTTTCCTTTCAGGAGTTAAGCTTGAAGAAGCTGATTCTTCACCTATGGTAAACAATACACTGTATAGGAAATTGATTGGATGTTTGTTGTATCTTACACATACTAGACCTGATATTTATTATGCAGTAAGTGTGGCTTCAAGATACATGGATCAGCCTCACGAGATCCATTGGAGAGCAGCCAAAAGGATCCTTAAATTTGTTCAGGGAACAAGGACTCATGGGATCTTCTACAAAGCTAAATTTGATCTTGATTTGATTGGGTTTACTGATAGTGATTGGGAAGGTGATAGCACAGATCGAAATTCAACATCAGGATATGTGTTCAAGCTTGCAGAAGGGCCAATCAGCTGGTCAAGCAAGAAATAGAGTGCCATTGCACTCTCATCTATAGAAGCAGAGTACAGAGGAGTTGTAAATGCAGCAACTCAATGTTTATGGTTGTAGGGGTTACTTGGAGAGTGTGGATTCGAATCAGAATACTCAAATACTATATACTATGATAATCAGAGTACCATTTGAATCTGCAATGATCCAGTTCAGAAGAAGAGAACCAAACACATTGAGATCCATATGCACTGCATCAGACAGCTTGTGCATGATGGCACCGTTCACCTACTCTTATGTTCATCTTCAGAACAAGTAGCAGATATCTTCACCAAAGTTTTTTGTGAGAAGACATTCAGCAATCTCAAATCAGTGCTGGGGATTGTTGATCATGCTATGAAGCATGAGTGATGACAATATTTTCAAATTTTGTTTTACTGTCCATGTTTAAGGGAGGATTTTTCCCACTGGGTTTTTGCCTCTTTCCTTGGTTAAATGGAAATGCAGTATGTAAAGGGTGACTAAGCCTTGTTTCTAGGCCCTATAATTTTCTGATATTTTACTCATAATTCAAGCTTAATGGGGGGTTTTATAATAATCAACCCATAGTTAGCTACCTTAGACGTTAATTAATCCAATTTTTGTCTTATTTGCCTAGTTTCCATATTCCACCTTATGCAAGTTGTCCTCCACACATCCATAGTGGTAAAAATTGATAAATTTGAGTCATGGAGTGCTTGGGAAACCTCTTGGAATCAAATTTGCTTTATTCCTGGCCTCCCTAGCACATGTCTGCTTTTTCTACTTTATTGCTTGCTTTTTTTGAGTTTTAAGGCAATTGGGAAAGTTTGACTAGGTGAAGTTAACTTGTTTTTTTTCCTCACCACCATCCACTCTTTTCTTCTATGAAAAGTATGTATGAGTTGTCCTTCCACCACCTATTAGCTTGCCTAATTTATTTTTCCAATTCGTGAGCTCCTGGATAGTTTTGGAAACTGCTTTATGCACCTATGAGGGATTTGCTTAGATTTAGTAAGCCTGCTTTTGACCAAATTCGAATGGCATCCTTATGCATTCGAATATCTCATGTAATTATTTATTGTGGAAGCCTATGACTTCACAAGGTTGGCTATTGTACACTTATTCAATACAGATTAGTGTTCTGCTCCATATTCAGACTCCTTTTGTGGGTAATTTGCATGTGTAATTGGCAATTGTTGTGAGTGTAATTGTTCTAACACCTGGGTTCAATTTCCACAACAACTACCTATAGGATTCCCATATGGTGCAGGAATTTATTTCAACCCACAAGTTATGGCGGGAATTCTCCTAGAACAACTTGTCTAATTTGACCAAAAATAACTTCTTTTGGGATCCCTATATCTTCTTCTTCAAAGAGTTGTTCTGATAACTAGTGCCATGGTCGGATAGATACTTCAACCAACTATGGGATGAATGGCCACCGAATGTCACCAATTCTCAAGACTACCTATAATTGGTCTAAATTTGGTGACATTTCACAATGTTGTCCTATTTAAAAAAATTAGGCACATAGTTAGAGGAGAAGTACCTTGCATGAGGAAACTTGCATATCAAACCACTGTGGAAGAGGGAGTGTTTGACTAAAGTCACCACGTTTTGGTGGGAAATCCATGAATAAAGCAATATGACCACCGCTCATTCCAAATTGAATCCCCAACATGATCTATATGAGGGGAAACCCCATACCTCTTTGCATGCATTAACTAGTCAAGTGGCCGAAGAAACACACTTATATATCCGTGTTGTGAACGAATTCCAAACCAAATCAAATCATGTCTTATACTTAAAAATAATTCAAAAAGAAATTACACCTTTGAGAGAAAAATAGATTTTGGTAAAGTTTTGGGAAAAAAAAACTTTTGATATTAAAACGTTACAAGTAAATACATTTGCACACTAAATTATATCCACTTGGTACCTTATATTCTTGTTTTATCGAGTGTAGTACCACCAAATAGGTATCTATTAGATCTATCTTCCTCGAGTGATGGTGAAGATATAATAGGAGAGGTTGAAAGTGATATGTGTTCTACTAGATCTACCGGTTCTATAAAGGAAAATATTTCATAGACGCATACACTATTTTATTGCCAACGGAGGGTCATGTAATTATGATGTTGAGAGCATAGGTGACATTGATTTTCCCTTGAGTTATAGACATATAGTGCCATGATGGGTACCTAATAAGCTACCTCAAGTGGACACATATTTCTTGATCAATGGGAGGATGTATCGCATTGCTCCTTCGTCCTTACATGGGTTGGGGCTATTTTCCATGGATGGCATAAAGGTCGGCTATGGCACTGTAACTGAATTGATGCAGTATGTTGTACCATTATAAATATACAATAAATGGTTGATCTTGGTCCAATATACTCGAAGTATGAGGAGATACAGAGTGATGCAAATTATATACAACTAGCATAACACAATAAAAACAAAGGGGCGACTATGTATATTGATGGGAGACAAAAAACATTCAGAAACGTTGCTGGATTTATAAATAGTACACGTCCAGTGACAACAACTAAGAAACTAAATTAAGAATTTGAGGGACGCTAATAACATCGTATATTTGTATGTGTAACAAAAACAATACTTCCATGTGTGAAGAGTTGTTGATCGATTACAACTTAAATCGAATAGATGTGGCTTCCACGATCCAGGGTAACCGTGGAAGGTCACACACTATGCCTCATTAGGTAAATGCTAAATACAGTAACTAAACATGACTACAATAACTAAATGTTTTGATTTTTTTTTGGTTAACATTTGATTTCCATCATTGACATTTGCTTTTTTCATGCATATTATGAATATTTCCATGTGATAGCATGCTTATTACACTGTTATGCTTATCTCATTTTTTTTATGTTACAATTACTAACTCAACGTTTATTGATTGATTTATTTTGTCAAGGTTGTAGCATTGGAAATCCACATGTTGATTCCATGGTCTAGGGTGACCGTGGAAGGTCACAATCTATGCCTCATTAGGTCAGTGTTAAATATAGTAAATATGACGTCAATAACAAAATGTTTCGATTTTTTCAGTTAACATTTGATTTTCACTATTACCATTCACTTTTGTTGTGCTTATTGTGAATATTTACATATGATAACATGATTATTACATTGTGGTATGGGTCTTCTCATCCCCATGGAGAAGAACATGTATCTCCTCCTTTGGAGGTAAAAGTAAATATTATTGCAGTATCTCATTTTGTTTATGTTACAATTATTGAATCAACTAAATATAGTAACTAAATATGACTACAATAACTAGAAACTCCAACCCCACAAGATTTCCATGTGACAACATTCTTATTGCACTGTGGCAGGGGTCTGCCCATGGTCGTCATGTAACAGAATGTGTGTCCTCTACTTCCATGTTCCAGGGTGACCGTGGAAGGTCACACTCTATGCCCTATCAGGTAAGTGTTAAATACAATAACTAAATGTTGATATTTTTCTATTAACATTCAATTTCCACTGTTACCATTCTTTTTTTTCGTGCTTATTGTGAATATTTCCATATGATAACATGCTTATTATGTTGATGTATTTGTAACTTCGTAATTTATTCACTTGTATATCTTATGTATTGTACCCCGATGTTTATTCCAGGAAGTATCTATAATGTAATTGAGTCATGTCATGCCCCGATGTTCCGATTGGGAGATTTAATAATGTAAACAAGTCATGTAAATTCATTAAGGTTAACCCTCCTTGTTGATAGCAGGGAAAATTTCTCGCGGTTGTGGGGCACTATGGTTATTAGACTCTGCTAGAGATGTCGGCCCTAGTAAGTAATTGCTAAGTGGGGCCGACATGTTGGAGTGGACATTAAGTGAATGAAAGAATATAAATAGAGAGTGAGCCTCTCTATTTATCACACACACACTCACTCACTAGGGCACATGAGTGAGAGAGGAGAATCTCTTTCAAGTGAGAGAGCGAGAACAACTATGGAGATCATCTTTTCTTTCTTTGGGTTTACTGCTGCCATTGGTGCTCATTCTATCTATGAGGAAGTTGTGGGGTTTTCTCCTTTATGGTTTCCATGAGAAAAATTATTTGTCTCTTGTCTCTTGTGTTTATTGTTGTGCATGTTATTCTCTTAGATAAGGTCCTAAGATCATATTGCTTAAATGATAAAAATATAACATGGTATCATAGCTAACTTGAGAAGAAGACATTATGTAGTTTTTTACAGAAGAGGAATTTTTGAGTGAGCACAGCATAGGATTGATATCCTCAACAAAATATAATTTTAGAGACCTAGGTTGAGATTTTTGGTTGGGTGCTTCGGGAAAGTCAAACCCTAGTTTGACCCCAGGCCTGAAAAACCCTAAAATAATGAAATTGATAGTTTTGGTAGAATTTCTATATCTTGGGATACGAAGGTCCAAATGAAATTTATCAAGATGTTCCAGAAAGGGATTGGACTTTATTTTCTATGGTAGAATTTTTAGACCCTGAAGATGAAACAATGACACGTGACAATCTGTACAACTTTGTTATTCTAAACAGTCCTAAAACAAGTCACCTTAGGAAAAATATCATACGTCCCAATTGGTGAAACCAATTCAATGAAACCTATGGTGTTGGAACAAAGAGAAATGATTCTACCTTAGTACAAAATTTTAGACATAGAGGAGTGGTACTTTCATAGATACCACATAAACAGTATCAGGAATTTCTTCAGAAGAAATTGGCAAACTAGGGCTTCCTGTTTCGGGAGCTTCCCTCCACTATTTTTAGAAAAGGAGTACATTGGATAGCTCGCCTTGAAGAGGCCTATATTTTTATCCAACCAGATCTAAAAGATTCCAAGTTTTGAAAATTAGGGTTTCTCTAACAAACCCTAGATCAGCCAGCTCCGGAACCAGGATGGACACCTCAAATCGGTAAGATCTAATCTTTTGCTATTTATAGTTGAGGTTCTCATTTCAAGATGAATAATCACACTAGCTTGATGACAAGCTTGGTGAGGCTGACAACCTTCAAGCATGGAAGTATAGGATCTCACTAGTTCTTGAAGGAAATGAATTGGACACCTACATAAGTAGAGAGGTTCTAGTTCCAGAGGGAGATGAATATCATTGCTGATTCAATAACGGATCACCTTATACCACAAGTGTCTTCCCTAAAGACACTGAAAAAGATGTTTGATTCCTTGACCAAGCTATTTGAAGGGAAGAACATAAATCGAAAAATGACTTTGAGAAAACAGTTGAAGAATGTGAAGATCCAGAATGTAGAGACCATATAGTCATACTTTACAAGGGTCTCTCAAATCAAAGAACAACTTGAAGTTGAAAGAAGGATTCTACCCACAAAAAAAATAAATATAAGTATTCAATTGTCATTTCATGATATTGTTTTGTTATGCACTTGTTTATATTCAGTTGATGTGTTATGCATGATAGAATGTTTGCATTAATGACAGTATACTACTAATATGCATGTGATGGGTAAGTAGGTCATGGTGCTATACAACTCTCCATTTATACTTATCTAGAATGAAACCTCTTTGCTAACATATTGGATTAGTGCACAATCTCAATGTTGTCTTGGTAGAGATGGAAGGAATCTAGAAACATTTCCGTGAGATATGGATGAATGTTGTATTGGCTAAAATAGTTGCATGATTATATCTTTATGCATAAGAATTTACCATTGTGAATATGCATTATGAAATGTTTCTAATCATACAACTAGTGCATTTCACTTGTAGAAAAGATTGTGTACAATCGCCTACAAAAAAGGGAAGGAGAGTACCGGTTCAAGAAGAATCTAGGATGCGATATCGAAGACTTGAAGGGAAGTCCGTAGTATCTTCCATATGGATCTACAAGATCCAACATGTAGTAGATGATAACATCGTGGGATACAAGGCAGAATTCGTAGCACGAGGCTTCTCATGGAAAGAAGGCATAGACTATGAAGAGACATTTGCATCGAGTGGGAGTTAAGGAACATGATAGGCAGACTCATGTGTGCAAATTAAAGAAGACCTTGTACGAGATCAGAAGGAACCCATGTGATAACACATACACGAGGAGCTTGAAGATCACCTAGAGTGATGAAGATCTTAACCTTTGCTACAAGGTTGAAGATGAAAGCCTATAAAGGATGAAAATCTCACAGATGGGTGTGAGAATAATTTTTTTGAAAAGTTCAAGATAGAGGATCTTAGTATCCAGTGACCCTAGATGGATACATAGAATAATTGTAGTAGAGGAATATACTTGTCACTCCAGTGCAGGCAGAAGGAGAATGATGCTCCACTCAAGAGGGAGTGACTACAGAAGATCCTGAGGTTCGACATAGTACGATAGGATGGATAGCTTACTGATGACTCTAGGCTTTATTGACAGTAAAGCGGATTCCAACCTTTACTTCAAGGTTGAAGGTGGAATACCAGTGATGCTATTGTTATATGTCGATGACTGTTCCTAATAGAAAAGAGGAACTCATTAAAGTTGCAAGAAGGAGACTTGATGCTGAGTTCAAGATAAAGGACTTGGATATGATGCACTGCTTTCTAGGAATGGAGGTGTGTATAAGGGAAGTATGCAGTAGAGATCCTGAAGAGGTTCAGGATGATGGACTGCATGGCCATAACCACACCTATGGCATCAAACCTGAAGCTACTTTCATCAAATTCGGTTGATGCCATGTTGTATCGTCAGATGAGTTGTTCCTTGATGTACCTGATGAATACAAGACCAGATATTTGCTTTGCTATGAACACATTGAGACATGTTCACCTGATGGTTGCAAAGCATGCAGTGAGGTACCTGAAGGGTATAGTTGAATATGATCTCAAGTATGAGGCAAATCAGAACATTAATCTAGAGGATTATGTGGATTCAGATTGGGCAGGAAGTGCCATTGATAGGAAGAGCACTTCTTGGTGTAGCAGGAAGCAGTCCTGCGTGGCACTAAGTACAGTCGAGGAAAAAGATGTTGCCACTTTATATTTGGGAGTTAGAATGTTTCCTTTGAAAACTAATATTTGATTTGGTTGATCTGACTTCCATTTTTGTATGATGCAGAGAGGAGCAGTGATCCAGATCAAGATCTCTCGAAAGAGGGAGTTCTAGAATAGTTAGTGAGATAGGTTGTCTAAGCATAAATCCTAGCGAAGCTCGTAGGTTGCTCAGATGTAATCAGTCTTGTAGGTTGTCCTTGGATGTAATAGGTCCTAGAGAAGCTTACAGGTTATCGTTAGACGTAAACGACCCTCATGTGATTCTATGCTAGAAATGGCCAGAGTGAAGTTTGATTACTTTAGGGAGAAGCTTGGTGTTCTCCAAATCGAGGTTCCTTCCAAGGGAAAGTGATGAGTCCGTGAGCCCTTTTGACATGGTGAGAGGATTGGGTCCTTCCATGGTCAAATACGGCCTAAAGAACAAGCCCTCATCCCCATTCCAATACGGTCTGAAGACCAACCACTACCTACATGTAACAAAACAAGCGATTCACAGCTTTGTGAGAAAACAAATGAACACACGGTGTTAACCCAACAATGGTGAATGTAGCTCAGGTTAAGCAAAGCGATTCAGATTTGTTCTTGGCCTTAATGTGGCCAAAACAACTCAATAGAAACCCAAAAGGTAATTGCACCCACAACAAACAAACAACGTGGGGAAAACAACAGCAACCACAATCAGGGAAAGAACAATAGCCCCATCTCACAAGGAAGCGAAGGGAACATTACACAGTCCCAAAATGGAATAGAAAGTCTGATTCTCATTCCTAGATAGGGGAAAACATGTACACAGACCACAAATCCATAAGGAGAACATGCACATAGATATTGTGTCCCGAGGTCACCCCTCCCATTCGCTACGTGAAGGAAAAACCAGGAAGAATCATGTGCATGAAGAATGAAGAGAGAACTGCCCCCCTGCATGAAGATGGGCCAAAAATGATGGAGAGAGTGGGAGAGTCCTAGAATCCCTTACCCACGTGAAGTGGTGGAGTCTGCTGGTGGAGTGTGCATGTGGGAAAACCTACCACCCACCACTACCCAGTAATAACTACCCCCAACTAACAACAAAAGTATTTCATGGGTGGTTGACACATGGCTTTTCCCCATAGACTCAAGGTTTAACAATTCCCCCCCTTATCCTTTGGAAAATCATGCCCTTTTCAATATGGTTGCATTTACATAGCTAGTTGGGGTTCATTTAATTAAAAATGCATATTTATATGATACCAAAACTATTATGTGTCGTATATCACAATATACCACTGGCAATGATTCCAATCGCCGAACATAACAAAACCAAATTGATGGTGGGGCTTTTGCCTTTAGCTCCACACCATGATTAATTACAATATATATATATATATATATATATATATATATATATCATGTATATTCAATGCATTGGGATCAAAACTGGGATGTTACATTCCCCTCCCCCTTCAATAGCACTGTCCTCAGTGCTTTACAAAAATTTATCAAAATGATACACTGGCACTACCTCAGTGTTCCACAGGATTGAAAAAAAATGGATGTTCCAATCGCATGGCATCCTCCATCTCCCACGTAGCCTCCTGAGGTCTGTAGTGCTCCCATTACACCTTTACCTACCCTATGGACCGGTTCCAGAGCATTGTGACCTTCCTGTCGAGGATGTGCATTGGCTCAGTTTGAAACTCTCCCTAGGGTTCCACCTAAATCACATCCCAATCTATCACATGGTTAGGATCATGTACATATCTCTTAAGCAAGGAAACATGAAAAACATTATGAGCTCGAGTTCTAGCAGGAAATGCAAGTATATATGCAATTGGCCCTATTCTTTCAAGTACTTCAAATGACCCACAATATCTTGGTGACATATTGGCACAAATTCCAAGCTTTAAGGAACTCTTCCTTTCCCTCACTCTGAGGTAAACATCATCCCCAACATTGAACTCTCGGTTCACCCTATGCTTATCTGCATAGCTTTTCTGTCTGTCCTGTGATGCTTTTAGATTTTGCCTAATCTTTACAACCTCTTGCTCCATTTCCTTGAGTAATTCTGGTCCAAGCACAACCCTGTTGACTGGATTATCCCAAGTCACAGGTTTCCTACACCTTCTCCCATACAAATCTTCATACAGACTCATCCCCAAGGATGCTTGCTGTCCATTGTTATAAGCAAACTCTACCAAGTGTAAGTAATCTTCCAACTTGGTTGGTTTGTCCATCACGTACATGCGAAGCATATCTTCAAGCAACCAATTAACCCTCTCTGTCTACCTATATATCTGAGGATGGTATGTAGTGATGAAGCTTAGCTTTGTACCCAAATCTGCAAACAACCCCTTCCAAAAATTGGAAGTGAACTTGACATCTCAGTCAGAGACTATTGCCTTAGGAAATCCATGCAATTTGAAAATCTCCTTCATGAAGATCTTTGCAATGTCATTAGTCTTATGCGTAGACTTAATCGGTATAAAATATGTTTCCTTAGTCAACTTATCCACCACAACCATGATGAAATCATGTTGTCTCCAAGTCAACGGATCCTGTGATAAAATCCAGGGAAATAATTTCCCATTTCCATTATGGAACTGGGAAAGGCTGCAACAAACCTGCTGGGTGTTGATGCTCAACCTTTACCTGCTAACATTTCATGCACCTTGAAATGTATTCAACCATATCCTTTTTCATTCCTGTCCAAAAGTACTGCTTTCTGGCTGTAGCAATTGTCTTCTGGTATCTTGGGTGACCAGAATACGAAGTTTGATGGATTTCATCCATAACAACTCTCCTCAAATATGATACATTTGGAATATAAATTATTCCTTTTTAAGTAAGAAGTCCATCTTCTTCCAATTTATACCCCTCATACCTCTTCTCAAGACTTTGCTGCTGCAATTTGTATTTTACCAGCTCATACAATTCATCTCCGACAGTACAATTAACAATCTGCTGCCTCAAATCTAATTGACAAATACTAAGGGATGCCACATGCATTTCCTACACCTTCCTGTTGAGTGCATCAGCTACCTTATTCTCTTTTCCCTTTATGTGCTTGATTTCAAAATAAAACTCACATAAAAACTCCAGCCATCTCGATTACCTAGTGTTCAGAGTAGGCTGATCAAATAGATACTTCAAACCACAATGGTATGTTTTGAGCTCAAATATTTTTCCCATCAAGTAATGCCTCCACATCTTGAGAGCATGTACTATGGCTGCAAGATATATATCATGAGTGGCATAGTTCTTCTGATGCTCCTTCAGCTTTCTCGACTCATAAGATATCATGTGGTTGTCTTACATAAGAACTCCTCCAAGCCCTTGTCCACATGCATCGGTACATACCACAAAATATTTCTTGGGTATACAACTTTCAATACTGGTGCATTGGTGAGAAGATTCTTTAATTGTTGGAAGCTTTCTTCACACCTCGATGTCCATTTAAAATTTATCCCCTTCTTTTGCAAAGAAGTGATGGCATGTGCAACTTTGGAGAATTCCTCAATGAATCTCTTGTAGTATCCTACAAGTCCCATAAAAGATCTTACATCTGTCACATTTCTTGGAGTAGGCCAATTCATAATTGATTCAATCTTTTCAGGGTCCACCAATATACACTCTTTTGAGATAATGTGACCCAAGTACCGAATTCTATCTCTATAGAGGTCACACTTGCTCAGCTTTGCATACATCTGATGCTCCCTAAGCAATTGCAATGTCAATCTCAAATGCTCTTCATGTTCTTCCTCATTCTTAGAATAAACAATAATGGCATCAAGGAAAACAAGAACAAACTTGTCCAAATACCTGCTGAAGACATTGTTCATAAGGCACATAAATGTAGCTGGTGCATTTGTGAGACCAAATGGTACCACTACAAACTCATAATGTCCATACCTTGTTCTGAAGGTTGTCTTATGAATGTATTCATCCTTGATTCTCACCTGATGGTAACTAGACCTCAAGTGAATCTTGGAAAATACCTTTGCTCCTCTCATTTGATCAAAGAGGCCATGAATCCTAGGCAAAGGATATTTGTTCTTCACAGTAAAATTTTTGAACTGTCTGTAATCAATACACAACTTGAGTGTAGCATATTTCTTCTTTACAAATAGAACTGGTGCTCCCCAAGGAGATACACTCAGCCTGATATACTTCTTTTCCAAAAACTCTTGCAATTTCCTCTTCAATTCTAGAATATCCGGTGTACTCATCCTATAGGGTGTCTTGGACACTGGTGCTACTCCTGGCACAAGTTCAATTGTGAAATCACTATCCCTCTTTGGAGGAAGCCCTGGAATCTCATTAGGAAACACATCCTTGAATTCCTATAACACCTAGGAGTTTCATCTCCCGTTGGCTCCAAAATATGAGCTGTGTACAACTGGAAACCTTTCCTACAAAAATTCTTCAACTGCATTGCTGAAACCTGCCTTACTGAAATCACCTTTAGAATACCTTTCACAACTGTTGGGTTCCCTTCTTCATCCATTCCTTTGAAAGTCTTGTTATAACAGTCAAGCTTTACTCTGTGAGCTTCTAACCAATCCATTCCAATGAGAAGATCATGGGAACCAAGTGGTATAACATTCATATCTACACAAGTGACCAACCCATCCATGACCAATGGACATTTCTCTAACACTTCACTGACCTTTCTCTTAGTTCCAGTGGCTAGCTGAACTAACCAAGATTTCCTATGCTTTACTTTTTTAAAAGAACAAATATCCACTACTATAGGAGTAATGTAACTGTGAGTAGAACCAGGGTCAATCAAAATAGAAATAGATTGCTCAACAATCTTACGTGAAACTTCAACCACAGTTGACTGGTGATCTGCCTGACGGTCCTCTAGTGCTGCATAAATCCTAGGGACTGCCCTTGCTACTTGACCCACTGTTTCTGCTTCATGAATGTTGTAAGCTAGTCTTGCACTCTAATTCTCAAGTGGAAAATATCTACACAAGTGGGGTCCTTCACATGTCCAACATTTGAGTGATCTTTTATTATGTTGTGGATCTTTAGGCTTTTCTCCTGTCACTCCAACTGGATTACTCGCAGCTTGGAATGGTTGTTTCTGCTGATTCCTGAAGCTAGAAGGTTTGAAACCTTTCTTTCTTTGGTCAAACTTCTCATTCTTCTTATCCTTCCATGCCTTGTGGTAGTCAGGTTTACCTTTTCTTTGCTCATAGCAATACTTAGCCTTCCTTCTTGCTTCTTTAAGATTTCTAGGTTCATAAAACTCAATTCTATATTTGTAAGACTGAGGCAATCCACTCATAAACTGTTGGACCTTCACTTTTTCATCTCTGATGTACCTAACATACCTCAATAGTTCTAAGAAGTTATTTGCATACTCTTCCATGGTCTGCTATCCCAATCTCAGCCCATGGAACTCCTTAATGTTGTCATCATAATACTTGTCAGAGAGGTATTTCTACTTGAAATAATTCTTGAACTGTTTCCACTTAAGTCTCCTTTCACTGATCCTCTTTTCTTGCTTGAAGTGTTTCCACCAAATGGATTCCCTTCCATTCATATTGAATATGGAAACTCTTGCCTTCATGTTTCCCAAATAATCCTAAACTTGGAAGTACTTCTTTATCCCAAGAAGCCAAGCTTCAACTTCTTGTCCAGTCTTTACCTCACCATCAAATGTAGGAGGTTTAACCTTCTTAAATTCATATCAAGAGCGATCCCTATGGTGTCTCTTTATTTTTCTTTTACGAGAAGGTGAGCTTGTATCCCCACTGGATTCTTTTGAGTCAGATGACCCACTAGAAGTCCTTATCCTTCTCCTGGTACTGCTCTTACTGCCTTCTGGTCTTGCTGTACCTTATCCAAAGTCTATCTTTCTTTACAAGTCTATCAATCTTTGCAACATGGTAGCATTCAACTGATGCTTCTCTTCCTGGGCTTTAATCAAGCTTCTCATGGTGGATGCAACCTCTAATGGTGTCTCTTGGAATATCCTTCCATTAGAGTCTATGTCATCATTTCCATTATGAACATTTTCCCCCATGGCATCTTCTGCACGCTCGTAAAAATCCTGAGCATCATATCCATCATGGGTTCTCATCATTGAACCACCACTTACTTACCAAACTACACCACTTGGAATACTACCCTTGAAGGTGACTATGATTCTGCAAATGTATTAGTAACACAATTGTTAGGTGCATACATTGATATAAATAAAAACTACTCACCTTCTCTTGGGAAAATCATGAAATAACAATTTTTCTCAAACATAAAATGTTCTTCCTTCACATCCCTGTAATCTGCTAACAATCTACTGAAAAATCCACTGACGGTCTACGGAAAAACAGCTGAGATTCATTGAAAATCCCACTTGAAAACCCACAAATTTCCTCGGGCTCCCATCGGTGGCCCTCTCAACTGTAATTTTCCGATGTATCGGCGGTTCCGTCAACTAAAGTTTTTTGATGCATCAGATCCTTGGTGGTCTAAGATTTCAGACTGTTATCAGCACTACCAAGAATTGTGGTGTATCGGTGGTCGGATGCACTGTTCATCGAAAGAATAGTTCTGTTGGCATCTGCAATGGTGGTAAACCATCCAATTTTCCATGGACCATAACACCTATTGGTGAGCGGAACCACTAAGCGCTATGTATCAACAATCGACAGTTGAAAGCTCTAGCCATTGGAATGATAGTCTAGTTGATAGCCGCAATGACAGAATCACAAAAAACTAATGTTTTCTGACGGTCATCGATGATCAAAACAACTAATTTCTCTCGGCGCATCTGTGGACCAATCCATTAACCTTCTTCAATGTATCGACAGTCTCATCAACTATTTTCCACCGATGTTTCGGCGGTCTGAACAACTAACTTATTTCGACGTCCGCCACCACATCGGTGGCTCCATAATCTAAACTTCGTCGATGATTTCCATACTTAGAGAATTTTCGTTCTCTTTTCTCCTCTGCATCGGCGCCCTTGTCTTCTATCCCCCGTCGACGTATTGGTACCCTGATCGTCTATTTTCCGTCGATCCCATCAACTTCGCTAAAACTTCATTTATCCTCTACCAACGTATTGGAACCTCAAACAACTAATTTCCTCCTCCGACGGTGACATTTCGGTGACTCCATTTTCTAATCATCAACAATCAAATCAACTGATCTTCACCGATTGCCGATAGTCAATATCGAATGTTCCTTCAACTAAATTGAGTCGACGTTTCGGTGGTATTCGACTAATCTCCACCGAAACTGTGGCTCCCACATCCACTATTCTCCACCGACGACCGAAGAACACTTAGAAAATTTTCCACAAATTATCTTTTGACTATCCTCTGTCGGGTGGGCTTTCGCCTAGCTCTCCGCTACATCAGAAGGGCTTCCCACTAATTTTTTCGATGAGTCGACAATTCTGGAACTTGGAAAAATTTTGTGGAAGTTTTATGTCATAAATTTCTAATCTCTGCTGAGCAGAAGGCAACCTACCTCTGCTAGCTGATCTTTCATGGCCCATTCAGGCCCATGCTGTAATGTTAGCTCTGAAACCACAATCTAACATCCGCGACCCTCTGACCAGTGAAGAGAATGCTACCATGTCATTACACACCAAGGAAACTAGCCCCATGAGCATGTACATACATATAAACTGAAATACAAATGCTTAAAACATAAAACCTGCTAAGATGCATAATCATTCATATACACAGCGGAAGCAAACCTACATTCATTCAGGAATTCAACATTTTCATTATAATCCATTTAAACAGTAATATAAACGCATAGACGGATTAGTCAGAAAACTTATCTTATAAGAACTGTTACGCAACCAGCTATGTCGCTGCAATGTTCCACCCAACCATAGGCCAGCATGCTCCTTAGCAACACTGCCACCCCCGATCCGGGCATGATTCCCTAAGGAATAAGGAACAAGCAGGCTTACACATAGCC
Organism: Pseudotsuga menziesii; assembly: GCA_001517045.1. NCBI lineage: Eukaryota > Viridiplantae > Streptophyta > Pinopsida > Pinales > Pinaceae > Pseudotsuga > Pseudotsuga menziesii. Next base: position 1,311,043 of record LPNX010466118.1, on the reverse strand, counting down.
AAGCATAAACAAAACAACAGATCATCCAAGCCAACACAGTTGGGTTTGTCAGGCCATCCACAAATCAACCAAGCCAACACCGTGGGTTTATTAGGCCATCAGGGAGCTGGGAAAGGCTAAGTACTAATATGGTGAGCTCATTGCAGAGCTAAGGACACCTACACTAGAAAAATAATGGCTTCTAGAACACCCACACACACCCAACATAAGGAAATCAGTCCCTTCTCTGCTACGTAGTCCCTCAGGCCCTGACCTCCCTTCTAGTGCTATTCAGGGGTTTTGGAGAAGAAATCCAACCCTTTAGTTATGTCTATGTGGTTCCCAAAAACACCAGTTTTGTCAAGAAAACCAAGCCCTCATCCCCATTCCAATACAGTCCAAATACTAACCGCTTCTTGCATGCAACAAAACAAGTGGTTCATAGCTTTGTGAGAAAACAAACGAACACAGGGTGACAACCCAACAATTGTGAATGCAGGTTAGGTGAAGCAAAGCAATTCAGAGTTTTTCTTGGCCCTAGCATGGCCAAAACAACTCAGTAGCAACCCAAAAGGTAATTGCACCCATAGCAAAAAAACAACGTGGGGAAAACAACAACAACCACAATCAGGGAAAGAACAATAGCCCCATCTCACAATGAAGCGACGGGAGCATTACATAGTCCCAAAATGGAAGAAAAAGTCCAATTCTCATTCCTAGACAGGGGAAAACATGTACGCAAACCACAAATCCATAAGGAGAATGTGCACATAGAGATTTTGTCCAGAGGTCACCCCTCCCATTTGTTGCATGAAGGAAAAAACAGGAAGAATCCTGTGCGTGAAGAATGAAGAGAGAACCACCCCCCTACGTGAAGATGGGCCAAAAATGATGGAGAGAGTGGGAGAGTCCTAGAATCCCTTGCCTACATGAAGTGGTGGAGTATGCTGGTGGAGTTTTTGTGTGTGCAAACCTGCCATCCACCACTACCTAGCAATAACTACCCCCAACTAACAACAGAAGTATTTAATGGGTGGTTGACACATGGATTTTCCCCATAGACTCAAGGTTTAACAATTCCCCCCCTTATCCTTAAGAAAATCATGCCCTTTTCAATATGGTTGCATTGACATAGCTGGTTGGGGTTCATTTAATTAAAAATGCATATTTACATGATACCAAAACTATTATGTGCCATATATCATGATATACCACCGGCAATGATTCCAATCACTGAACATAAACAAAATCAAATCGATGATGGGGATTTTTCCTTTAGCTCCATGTTGCTTAGAATATTTAACCTCCCGTGGACAGTAAGATGTTCCACTGGTCTGAATGGTTCAGATCCAGAACAAATAGATCACAGAGGTTGATAACTCCCCCTAGACGCTGTAGATATATGGAATAAAAGGCCTTGATAGTTCACCTGTGTAGCTACAAAAGAGTTCAACATGAAACATATCAAAGAAACCAGAATATGATTTACTAATATATGCTAGTGACTAAGGAATATAGCAATATATATCTGAAATCAAACATCAACAATATATATGGGATATAAAATCAAATTGCATTAGAAATATGAAAAATTTTACAACCAAGCCTTATTGTTGACATGCATCTCTATGAAACTAGCTCTTCATCCCCAAAAGCTCTTACTCTAGCTCTCTATGCTCTCTCCAAATGATCTTGGGCCAAGAATTAGTCCAAAATCATAACAATACCTTCAATGTTCTCTCCTCAACCATGGCAATAAGCTCATATTTATAGGGCTTTAATGGATAGAGATGGTTGAGAACTTAGTGGGTGAGGTGGCCTCTAAGATCCTAGGATGATGGATCTCGAGCTCAACCAACCCACAGTAGTAGGGATAAGAGATATCTCAAGGCTTATCATCTAGAAGCCTTGAGAAGCTTCTCTTTTTACCCTTTTACCCAGGGTACAGTGCTTCTCTTTCTTTGACAGAGTGGTTCTGGTAATAACCACCTATGGGAAAAGAGTGACAGGCAGTGGCACCGCTTGTGGACAACCGATGAAAAGCAATGCGAACAGGGGTACTGCTCTCATAATGGGAGGATAAGTGGTGCTGGGAATTTGTATGACAGACTGATAAGAAACCATTTAGTCTTCACTCCAAAAGCTAGGATTTCAGAGCAAGTAGGTATGTCAAAGGTCTTATCACATGATGGTGACAGGATTTTGATATAACAGGATGCCCCCCAAAGCATGAGTCTTAGAGTGACACGATACATGAGAGCTTTGAGAACAATTCGCTGCCAGGAGATGAAAACGTTGGCTCGATCAGAGTATGTAATCAAATAGGCATCTGTAGTACATCAGTATGTTGACTCATAGATGCAAGTAACCAAAATCATAGCTGCAGACCAATACAAGGCAGATCCATGAGTGGAATAAACAAGCATGGCTACTAGAATATAGCGTAGATCCATGTGATAGAGGACTCAAACTTGGACATAGATACCAGACATACAATATAGATCTATGTCATACAGACACAAATTTGAGCATAGCCACAACCATACAAATGTGGATCCATGCTAGATATACAAAACTCCATCGCAACCTAGGGAAAAAGCAATGAGCGCTTTTAAACAAATGCTCAGGGCCTTCGTCTCGTCTTCCACAAAGTACGATTCTATCCATGTGATTACAATGATTTGAAGTCGAACATGGTAGAAACCACTTGATTACCAGCCAATGATGTGAACCGTTAACAAGTGCGAGGGAGATCACCATTAATGTCAATGATTCCCAAGGTACCCTAGTACAATCTACTGAGTACGAATAGATGTCTTGATGTCAAACACCCAGTCGATTCTATCGATCAAAGGTCAATGATGTGAACAAATGTTGAGAGCGAGAGAATCTATCATTAAGGCATACAGATCTCAAGGTACTGATTATTGTTTCTAATACTATTTCCCAGATGATGAACTGATGTCGATAGGAATAGTCTCATCTAAGGAGGGCCATGATGAGTCCCACATCGACCCACATCAACGACACGAAACTCAGAACGTAGTTCTGGAATGATGTGAATGTAGTAACCATATGACTAACTCAAAGATACTAACACAAATATTGTGTATACTGCAGAGGTAAGACTTCTTCAGATTCCATTTGAACATCAGGCTGCATGAAAAAATGACTTGGCAACATGACTAGACAGGACAAATACACAATGTGATAGTGGACCATGCATTCTTTTGAAAGACTCAAAGGATTGGCATGACTCATGAAAGTGGATCATCATGGAGATCAGTTGAATACCCAATTGACTGACATGATTGTGCAGACAAGTGCCATGTTCAAAGGTAATGACAAACAACTTCCATTATTTTTAAAATGATTCCCTTTCCCATTTCCCACATCATGATCGATGAGTGCCTCTTTTTGGTTTTACAAGTTCAAAGAGGGTAACAAACACTCGATATAGCTTGTCAAAAGACAATTCCAGTCCCATATGTTTTATGAACCTGAGAGAGGATGGTTTCATTCTTAAAACGGGTCTCTCAATGTTTAATTTTTAATGAGTCCACTGAAAGAAAACTTGGTATCATTCATGTTTAGAGAGTCTGAACGAATACGGAAGGAGACTCCATGGGGGTCCTTTTTCGTATGATTTAGTCTCTAAGGCCTGAAAAAGTGTAAAATCATACCTTAGAGAACTCTTCCAGTCATGATTGGCTGGAGCATTCCTTTCTCGTAAATAGTACTGTCCCAACCGAGAAAGAGATAACCTACTATCAGATAGACAACTCTTCAAATACTTTAACGAGTGTGAAGAAGACAAGATTGCTTGACGATATTTTCATATTTAGGGAGTCTGAAAAGGGTTTAAAGAGAACTCCATGATGTTTCTTTACACAATGTCACTTTTTACGAGCCTGGAAAGATTCAAAAATGGACTCGACTATCTTTTCATATTTAAGGAGTCTGAAAGAAGATGTGAAAAGAAGACTCCATAACATTTCTTTACACAATATGGTATTTTACGAGCCTAGAAAGAAACTTGAACTAGACTCGGAACTTTGATACTAGATTTTAACGAGTGTGACAAAGTGTCGTAATAAATGCTCAATGACCTTTTCCATTTTGTGAAAGTACAAAAAAGCCATAAACAAATTTTCCAAAGCCTTTAGTAATGTCAACCTGCAGATGACTCATAAACAAGTGTTAAATGCATCCAAAATCAACATTACGGTATTACGACAAATAGATTTTGACCAGAACATGATGTAATATCAAAACTATACTAAGTCAGACCCAAAAAATGTCTATATAAGGTAAGTAAATAGTAAAAAACCAAACATTTCACTATTTACCTCTTGGTAGAGAGCACTTGGAGCATTTTTTAGCCAGATCTTCCACAGCTGATACCGAGAGTTTCCACCGTCCATTTTCAGTCTCGTCAGTAGCAGGTAAGAACTAATACCTTCTTCTTTCATTTCATAGATTTCATTTTGGTATTTGAAGGGGTTTTAGGCCTATTTGGCAAGCCCTAAAATCCTATTTGCGGGCACCGCGGCTACCCCTTGCAGGGTAGGTAGTACCACCCGAGAACCACGCCAAAGATAAGGTGAACAGGTGATGCCACTGCCTATCTCCAACGAGGCACAAGCGGTGCCATCCGTGGATAAATTTAACCAATGATATATACAAAACTAGCTCATTCTTTTGATTTATAATGATTTAAGGACGATATTGATGTATACCATTGGTGTTTTGGCAGGTCTAGGCTTCCAAAATATGGTGATATGGAAGGAAAGAACTCATGATGATGAGGATGCCGCTACTAAAAGGAATCCAGTGTGTATTGCTGCACTCTAGAACTGTGGACTTCTAAAGTTCTTTCGAACACCAAATATGGTGTCCCTTGAGAGACTACTAGAACACATACTGAGAATGTGGAATCCAGAACAGTAGTATTTCAAGGTGGGGGAACATATACTACAGTGGAGGTAGAGGACATCTACTTCCTGACTAGCCTATCAAGATGGGGTGCCACTATCTCACTGACAGGTTCTTGTGGTGGGGAAATTACCACCAGAGAGCTCATAGATCGACACTGTGCACCAGGTACAGGTACATCATCGAAGAAAATCCCCATCAGGGCAGTGACAGGAAAGGATCTATGGATCATTTTTTTCACCATGCAGAGGGTGGCAGGGAGCCAAGGTGTACATCAGGATTCCAGGGCACATATGTTGTATTCCCTAGAGGCAATGGCACCTACGGTGTTCAACTGGGCAGAAGCATTACTTCCAATCTTCAAGGATCAGCTGACTAAATGTCAACAGGGAGAGCTGAAGCAATTCAGCTTTAGTTCCATCTTAGCTTGTTTCTTCTTTGAGCGGGTCCCCCAGATGATGCCCCAGGTGACTTTTCAGAGTCTGAGAGCACGGGACCCCCGCATGCTGTTAAATTTTCATATGCTAAGCTAGATCATTAGTAATTCATTTCAATTTCATAACAAAAGCATATAAACAGGATCACTGAAAGATAGACAAGCACAACCATACAAAAAGAGGACACAAAGATTTATCCTGGGAAAACCCTAAAGGGAAAAACCTAGCAAAAGCTTCCTCAATATAGATGCCCTAAAAGATAAAAGATAAAACCAACAAGGAGATCAAAGTCTGATCCTCCTCCTTCTCCAGCTACTTCTCTTCTCCACTAATGCGCTACACAAGTGAAAGTGTGTGTGTCTCTCAAAGGAGGAGCACCACACCTCTATTTATATTCATCCATTCACTTGAATTAACTCATTCGACATGTAGGCTCGAGTTACACATGTAGGCTCAAGTAACCACACTGGGGTGCTAATGACCCACCTTTACAATTAGAGGGGACTACCTCATGACTCTTATTAGTTCTTCCGATTAGAAGCATTGGGGTACAAAGTAATACAAGTGGTTCTCCCGGTAGGACCATCGGGGACCACAAAAGATATATATAGAATATTCTTCAAAGTTACAATATTTCAACACTCCCCCTTAACGAGAAGGGTATTCTACAACAACATCAACAACAATAATAGTAGGAGAGAGATAGGGGACATCATCAACATCATCAGGGTAATACATCTATAAATCATTAGAAGCTTTTCAACATCAAGTAGTCTTCATATTCAATATTCAGTCTTTGGTAACAGTAACACTCTGATTGTTTTGATCTGCAACTACTTCTTCAGCATCTTGATGTTTTTCGAACAGCATCATCAGCGTATTTATATTCTGATCTTACGATCAGCAACATCAGCAGTATCATCATCAGCATTTTGACCTTTCGATCATCAACATCTTCAATACTTTGTCCTTTCAATAAGCAACAACTTCAGTGACATCTTTAGTATTTTGACCTTTCAATTTGCAACATCTTCAGCACTTTGACCTTTCAATCAGTAACATCTTTAGCAACAACTTCAGTATATCGATCTTTTGATTAGCAACCTCTTCAGTACCTTGACCTTTCGATCAGTAACATCTTCAATATTTTCACCTTTCGATCAGCATCATCATCATCATCATAGTACTCTGATATTTCGATCAGATATCATCATGAAAACAACATCATCATCAAAACATCATTATGATCAAAACATCAACATCATCAAAATATTATCATCATCACACTCTGATCTTTCGATCAGTACATCATCATCATCATAAAAACATCAACATGATCCTTCCTTTCGGAATTATGGGATTTAGGTCTTCATTGAGTTACCAATGATCCTTCCTTTTGGAATTACAAGATTTAGGTCTTTACGGAGTTACTAACGATCCTTCCTTTCGGAATTACGGGATTTAGGTCTTTATGGAGTTACTAACGATCCTTCCTTTCGGAATTTCAGGATCAACACATTTGTGGAACTCAGACAATCCTTCCTATTGGAATTACGGGATCAACACATATGTGGAACTCAGAAAATACTTCCTATTGGAATTACGGGATCAATTCAATGATCCTTCCTTTCGGAATTATGAGATTTAGGTCTTTACGGCATTACTAACGATCCTTCCTTTCAAAATTACGGGATCAACACAGATGTGGAACTCAGACAATCCTTCCTATTGGAATTATGGGATCAACACATCTATGGAACTCAGATAATCCTTCCTATTGGAATTACAGGATCAATTCAATGATCCTTCCTTTTGGAATTACGGGATTTATGTCTTTACGAAGTTACTAACGATCCTTCCTTTCAAAATTACGGGATCAACACAGATGTGGAAATTAGACAATCCTTCCTCTAGGAATTATGGGATCAACACATGTTCTTGAGTACCAAAGTCACCAGATCCTTTTTGAACCAAAGTTCAAGGATGATACAATCCTACCACCTTCTCGATGACCGAAGTTCACTGGATCCGTTCTGAACCGAAGTCCAAGGATGATACAATCCTACCACCTTCGTTATGACCGAAGTTCACCAGATCCATTCTAAACCGAAGTCCAAGGATGATACAATCCCGCCACCTTCTCGATGACCGAAGTTCACCAAATCTGTTATGAACCGAAGTTCAAGGATGATACAATCCTGCCACATTCTCTATGACCGAAGTTCACCGGATCACTTCTAGACATATGTCCCAGGATGATACAATCCCTCTTCATTCTCAAAGACCGAGGTCTCTAGATCACTTTAGGGAAAGTTCCCAGGGATGATACAATCCCACTGCATTCTCGAGGACCGAGGTCACAGAATCACTTTAGGGCAAGTTCCTAGGGATGATACAATCCCACTGCAACATCACTACTCCCCCTTTCGAGGAAGGTCTTTTTGAACCACACCAAGCTTGTCTCGAAAGTGTTCGAACTTTAATCGGGACATAGGTTTCATCAACACATCATCATATACATATTTAGTATGTGGATACTGAACTATCACCATCTGTATCTCCAGTATGTGAATACTGAAAGCATCAGCACCTCTATCTTCAATATAGAAATACGGAATCACCATCATCTGAATCTACAATATGTAAATACTAAAACATCATCTATATCTTCAGTATGGGAATACTGAAATAATCATCATCTCTATATTCAATATAGAAATACCAAATCACCATCATCTGTATCTATCTTCAGGTCAAAGGGACCTGGTATCAGCTTCTGAAGCCATATGGATTCACAACTTGGCAGAGCAATCTGCTATTTATTCTGCTTCATCTGTGCTAAGAGAAACACTGGACTATTTCCTGTTAAACCATGAACTCATAACAGACCCAAAAGCATCTACCTGATGTGCTTTTTCTGTCTGAGATACTTCCAGCTCAATCTGCATCTGTATAGCCATACAATCTGTAGTCATGGTTATAGACCAAAGTCTATAGTCCCTTTCAGATATCTCATCACATGTTTTGCAGCTACTAGGTGAACCCATCTTGGTTGAACAAGATATTGACTTAAGGTGTTCATAGCAAAATAAATGTCTGGCCCAGTATTTGATAAGTACATCAATGACCCAATGATCTATCTGTAATGAGTCACATCCACTAACTCTGAAGATTCATCAGCTAACAGCTTCAAGTTGGAGTCCATGGGTGTGGCCATGGCTTTGCATTCCAACATATTGAATCTCTTCAATATCTCTACTGCATAATTTTCGTGGTTGAGAAAGATTCCTTCTGAACTTTTCCATACTTCCATACCTAGGAAATAATGAATTAACCCAAGGTCTTTCATCTCAAATTCTTCTGCTAGTTTCTTCTTGCTTTCCATGATCTGTTTCTCATTTCGTGTCAATAATAAGTCATCCACATATAATAACAGGATGACAGGTTCTTCTTCTACAACCTTGTAGTAAAGGTTAGGATCGACTTTACTCTTGGCAAAGCCCATGCTCGTCAGGAAACTATCTATTCTTCCATACCAAGCTCTGGGAGCTTGCTTCAGGCCATAGAGGGACTTCTTCAACTTGCATATGTGAGTCCATTTGTCTTCAACTTCAAATACTTGTGACTATTCGATGTAAAACTCTTCCTTAATCATTCCATTAAGGAAGGCTTCTCTTTACTTCATCATGGAAGAAACTACCAGGATAGTTCTAAAGAAGGTGTACCTTATTTCCTGGAGTAAGTGTCTCCTCAGAATTAATTCCCTCTTTCTGATAGAAACCTCTAGACACAAGTATTTCCTTACTTCTATCAACAACATATTTTATCTTGCAAATCCATTTGGAAGTTACCACATTCTTGCTTTTTGGTTTGAGTACTATATCCCAAACATTATTCTAGTATTCTTTCATGTTAACATCTTCCATGAGTTCATCATGTCAGGTCATCAACATATCCTAGTCTTTTGCATTCAACCTTGAAGGTTGGAACCCACTTTACTCTTGGTAAAGTATTGATCCATCACGAAGCTATCCATCATGTCATACCATGTTGAACTCAGATATCTTCTGTAATCACTCCCCCTGGAGTGGAGTATCATCTTCCCTCTTCATTCTATATAGGTGGTTCTATGCTTGATATATATTGGGCAATAGAGTATGTCATGTCATGGTCTATTCTTTTTGAGGCAAATCACGAACCTTTCTTTGTACACTTGTTCTTGTAGATCCATATGGAGGATACTACGTACTTCCCTTTATGTCTCGAAATCATGTCGTATACATCATTCCCCATGATCAACTATTATTCTTTGATCATAGCTTCTTTCATAGCATTCTTTTCTTCATCTTGAGTTATCTCTCATACCCATGGTGGTCTTCATCCTTCGAGGTGGATCTACCTCTCTCTGAAGCTCTTTCTTCTGTCATGGTGTCTCTGACCCTGGGAGCTTCAGATTTTATTGTAGTGAATCTTGAATTGTCATCACTTGTACTTCAGAACAAGTCCCATACTTCTTGTAGGAGGTTGTACAGGACCTTTCCTACAATTCAAATGCACCATCTGCATGGTTAGAACTATTTCATAAAACATATGCATAATGAAAAATTCTTATGCATAATGCGATTGCTTAGCCAATACAACATTCATCCATATCTCACAGAAACTTTCTAGATGCCTTCCATCTCTATCATGACATTATTGAGATCGTGCACTAATCCAATATGTCGGCAAGGAGGCTTCATTCTAGATAAGTAGTAGTGGAGAGTTGTATAGCACCATGACCTACTTACCCATCACATGCATATTAGTAGTATACATTCATTAATGCAAACAATCTATCATGCATAACCAATCAACTGAATATAATCAAATGTATAACAAAACAATATCATGAAATGACAATTGAATACTTATCTTTTATTTGTTTCATGGGTAGACTCCATCTTGATCATTATGCTTTAACATCTTCTTCATTCATGAAATCATCATTTCTTATCCAAATGATAAGATGAAAAAGAGGTTCTTCAAGAATTGAGTTCTTCATATTCCTCATCGCATGAGGGATCTTATTTGAATGGTCGGAGCTTGATCTTCAATTGCTCCCATCTTCTTCTTCTCTTCTTATGAGTTGAGCTGAAAGTAATCATTTCATTTTTGGCACATATTCCTCACATGAATGTATCCCATGATCATGGGAGGCCATTCTCTGCTTCTTCTTCTACCGCTTCAATATGTTATGCATTCTGGATCTTCACATTCTTCAACTGTTTTCTCAAATCCATCTTCTGAATTATGTTCTTATCTTCAAATAGCTTGATCAAGGAATCAAACATATTCGGTGTCTTTAGGGAAGACACTTGTGGTACAAGTTGATCCGTGATTGAATCAACAATGATATTCTTGGCCTTGATCAAGTTCTTCTTGTGTAAGGCTTTGAGGCTCATCTCCCTCTAGAACTAGAACATCTCTACTCATGTAGGTGTCCAATTCATTTTCTTTGGAGAGATCAAATACTTCCATGCTTGGAAGTTTTCAACTTCACCAAGATTATCATCAAGCTGATGTGATATATCACTTTGAAATGAGAACCTCAAATGCAAATAGCAAAAGATTAGATCTTACCGATTTGAGGTGTCCGTCCTGCTTCCGGAGTTGGCTGATCTAAGGTTTGTCAGAAAAAACCTAATTTTAAAACCTTTGAATCTTTTAGATTTTATTGGATAGAAATATATATCTCTTCAAATATATCTTTCTAATGTAGTCCTTTTCTAAAAAAAGTGGAGGGAAGCTCTCGGAACAGGAAGCCCTAGTTTTCCAATTTCTTCTGCAGAAATGCCTGTTACTGTTTCTGTGATATCTCTGAAATTAATGGTCCTTTATGTATAAAAATTTTCAATACAGTAACCTTGAATGTCGTGGATCCAAAAACATAGGTTTCATCAAAATTGGTTTCACCAATTTTTATTTATGATCATTTTCCCAAGGTGACCTGTTACAGGACTGTTCAGAACAGTGAAGTTGTACGACATGCCACATGTCACTGGTTCATCTTTAGATTCCAAAATTAAGACCATGGAAATTAAATTCCGTGCTATTTCTGGAAAATCTATAAAAATTCTATTTGAACCTTTGTAGCCCACGCTACAGCAATTATCCCGAGGTGTCTTGTTTAGGGATGAATTCTGGAAGAGGCTGGAACCCTAACTTGGAGGGATCATATCTCCCAGAATATAGTGAATCTGAGGCTGAATTTTTGATACAGTGTAAATTAGGATTTTATGTTCAGCCTCTAAAATTTTAAACTCCTGCACCTTCGCCAATCTCAGGATATAGAAAATGTACCAAAACTTAGTATTTTTAGTATTTAGGGTTTTTTCAGATCGGGGTCAAACTAGGGTTTGACTTTCCCGAAGTTTCACCCAACCAAATTTCTTGATCCAGGTCTATAAAATTTGATTTTGATGAGGATAAAAATCCTATGCTGGGCTCACTCAAAAATTCTTCTTCTGTAGAAAGCACTAATTTTCCGCACCAAAACTGAAAATGCTTGGAATCAAATTCCGCTTCGACAGAAAGATGCGCCCTTCAATGGAGAGTCAGTCTAGCCTTCTTTTGCTGATCGATCATGGATAGAGACCCAAAAATTAATAAGCCCTAGATTCTTTAGCTACACAATGTATTCTTTCAGGGTGGCTCTGATACCATGTTAAAGTTTCATATGCTAAGCTAGATCATTAGTAATTCATTTCGATTTCATAACAAAAGCATATAAACAGGATCACTGAAAGATAGACAAGCACAACCATACAAAAGGAGAACACAAAGATTTAACCTAGGAAAACCCTAAAGGGAAAAACCCAACAAAAGCTTGCTCAATATAGATTCCCCAAAAGATAAAAGACAAAACCAACAAGGAGATCAAATCCTAATCCTCCTCCTTCTCCAGCTACTTCTCTTCTCCACTAATGCGCTACACGAGTGAGAGTGTGCATGTCTCTCAAATGAGGAGCACCACACCTCTATTTATATTCATCCGTTCAATTGAATTAACTCATTCAACATGTAGGCTCGATTTACACATGTAGGCTCAAGTAACCACACTGGGGTGCTAATGACACACCTTTACAATTAGAGGGGACTACCTCATGACTCTTATTAGTTCTTCTGATTAGAAGCATTGGGGTACAAAGTAATACAAGTGGTTCTTCGGGTAGGACCATCAGGGACCACAAAATATATATATATATATAATATTCTTTGAAGTTACAATATTTCAACACATGCTGAGGTGGGTCCAGGTCATGGCTCGCACAGGAGCGGGTAGGGGCATAGTGAAGTTTGGTGACACATTCTTTAGATGGCTATAACATTAGATGCTCATGGTAGAGGACTATGCCTATGCAGGAACAGATTTTACAGGTGATCCTGCCTACCACTCCAGCCTAGAGGGCAGTGGGGAGACATTGGTAAGAAATAAGAAACTTTAAAGATGAATTTTTTTTTTTATTTTTTTTTATGTTTTATATTTTTTATGATAAGTTACGAGACCTATTTGTCTTCATGTAGATGTTGGAGCAGTGAGGCCTGGGGGAGAATCTCCATTAGACAAGCGATTCAGAGCTCGCTTCGTGCCATAGGGTGATGATATCACTGGGGAGCTAGAGGAGAACCTTAAGAGGTTGACTCTGGACATCCCAGATGTTGACATAGATGATCTCTTGACTAGATATCAGAGATCTACGGTGGGAGTACCAGGAATATTTAGCAGGCTACTATGCCGGGTGGCTCGAGCAGTGATGTGCTATCATGAGCACCACTAGTGGATGAGACATGTATACTGAAAGATAATAGCTTCAGGATTTTGTATGATGATTGAGAGAGAGAGAGAGAGAGAGAGAGAGAGAGAGAGAGACTTTTTACATGATGTTTATATGTTTCAAATGGATGAATACATTTTCTATGAGTTCTATGTGTCTTTAAATGTTTATTTACATTGTACCATGTTTGATTAACATCATGAATGGGCAATATGCCAATCTAGGATGTAATTATCCAATGAATCAACAACTACATTATGTTACCTAGGGATATGCCTATATGTAATGGTTCCAAATGATATTTCTAACAAAAGTACCCTCTCGAAGAGGCGGAGGAGCACCAGGTTCCTAATGGTGTAGATATGGTTTAAATGACAAACCACGAGCTGAGAGTCCATCAAAACTACTAGATCATGGACATCCTGGGAGGCAGCTTCAGTCAAAAGACCAATGACTGCTTCATACTCGGCGATGTTATTAGTAGTGGGACATAAGCAAACCACTCCTGAACTGACCAAATCTTCAGCTGGGGAATAGAGAACCCAAGCAGCCGAGGCTAGATTCAAGGTGTGGCAGCAAGCACCATCAGTGAAGTCGTAGAAATCCATCTGCATGACCAAAACATGGTATAAATAGATGCGGGCACAAAAAATCAAAACCATCTTAAAAATACTGAAAACACACTAAAAGTCAATCAATATACATATATACAAGATACCATCCAAGGATACCTAGGCATAGTACCTTTTTAGGTACAACCCATTGCGAGGTTGCCCCAAAGGGATTCCATCATAATCTACCAACTCATAGGCTCCTTTCTACACCTTGGAAATAACAAAAGGTCCATACGACATAGACTCGAACTTACCCTTTCCTAGCTTGTCATATCTTTGGTAATAAGTCAAAACTAGGTCACCCTTGTTGAAAACACGAGGCTGGACAGATTTATCGTACTACACCTTGACGTGTTTCTTATGTGCCTCATTGGCCAAGGTAGCATCTCTATGATTTTCATCAAGGTTATTCAAGTACAAAAATCTTGCTTCCTCTATGGAAGTGTCTGGGAGAAGTTTAACAGCAAGTTGTAAAGATGGAATCTGACATTGGATAGGCAAGATAGCTTCAAGTCCATAGACAAGCTGGAATGGAATGAAACCAGTGCCTATTTTCACAGAAGTCTAATAAGCCTAAAGAGTAGAAAAAAGAATGAGATGCCAATTGGATTTATGATCTCCAACCATCCGACAAAGCATAGTTTCCAAATCCTTGTTAATGGCCTCTACCTGACCATTAGCTTGCGGATAATACGGCGTAGATTTTTCATGGAAAAAACCTAGCTTGGCACTCAAATCCTCCATCATGTGATTACGGAAATGGGATCCGTGATCAGTGACAATGGGCTGTGGAACTCCAAATCTAGCTATGATATGATTGAACAAGACGAGAGCGACAGTATTACCATCTTATGCATATGTAGGCATGGCCTCAGCCCATTTTTTGAAATAATCCATGGCTACGATGATGTAACCATGCCCCCTGGTTGAGGTAGGATTACAATGCATGAATTCAATCCCCCATTTGGAAAAAGGGCCAACGGAAATGACGGGATGAAGCAGAGTAGGATGGGTGTGCTTTTTGGGATAAAAATGTTGGCATGGTGGGCATTTTTTAACAGCCTCATGACAATATTCGAAGACAGAAGGCCAGAAATAGCCAGCGCGAAGAATTTTTTGGGCTATAGCCATCCCAGATAAATGACCGCCACATGCTCTAGATTCGCAATCATTCAGCACGTGTTCATCCTCCTCATGAGTGAGGCATCGTCGAAGAATGGAATCAATCCCACGTCTATACAAGGTATCATGCAAGATAAGATATTATTTCGTATGGTGTCGGATGCGACGATGATCATCACGAGATAGATGCAGCTGAAAACACTGGGTCTGGAGATAAATAAACAAATCTCCATACCAAGGATCAGTAGTGCTAATAAGGAACAAGAATTCATTCAGAAATGAATCGCTGGGACCAGATTCTGTGGTAGCACAGGGAATGTCACATATAAGCTTGGCAAAAACCAAGGATTTCTTTGATGTAGCCTTGGAAAACTCCAGATCGAACTCCTGAAGGATGACGATCCAACGTGAGTACTTGCCCCCGAGTACCTTACGAGTTAGAATGTAGTGCATCAGGTTCTGGTCTGCCAATATGGTGGTAGTGCGAAGCAAAATGTAATGACAAATTTTTTGCACAGCAATGACCGTGGCCAAAGCTAGATTCTCCACATGTGAATAATGAGTTTCAGAATCAATAATATTCTTACTGGTGTAATAAATCACATGCTCTTGACCATGGAGATTGTCCTGCACTAAAACCATAGCGATGGTAGTAGTGGAGGCAGCAATATACAAGAGAAAATATTTTGAATAGTTCGGGGGGTGTATCATAGGTGAATGAGTCAGATCTTGATTAAGACTATCAAAGGCATGTTGGGCCTAGTCATCCCAGAAGAATTTTGTGTTCTTCTTGAGGAGACGCATATAACCGTGCGTTTTCTCAGCGAAATTGCAAATGAAACGATGGAGAAAGTTTTCCTTCCCCTGCAAACTTTGGATTTCAAGGATGGTGGTTGGGGCTGGTAGATTAATGATGGTGGAAATCTTCAAAGGATCGATCTGGATGCCATCTTTGGATACCACAAAGTTAAGCCGATGTCTCATCTCAATGCAAAAAACATATTTATGTGGATTGAGCTGTATATTATAATGACGACATCTCAGGAATATGGATCTAAGATGACCAGGGTGGTCCTCCCGTCGCTGTGAATGAGCAGGGAGGTCGTCAAGGTACGGTTCAACACTATGTTTAATGTCATGAAATGCATAGGACATCGCACATTGGAACGTGGCGCCGGCATTTTTCAATCCGAAAGGTAACTTCTTATATGCAAAGGTTCCCCATGGGAAAATGAATGTCATCTTATGATGATCGGCGGGAAATATCTCAATCTGATTGTAGCCAGAGAAGCCATCCATGAAAGAAAAGATGACACTTCCAGCACAGTTGTCAATAATCTAATCGATGTGCGGGGTAGGAAAGTTGTATTTGGGACAAGCTTTATTTAAATCCCTAAATTCAATACAGACTCTAATGGTGCCTTGATTTTTGTTGACAGGGACAACGTTCAATACCCATTCTCTCAGAGGTATAGGATCGATAAAACCAGCTTTCAGAATTTTCTCAATCTCAGCTTTAATAGCTGTGGCCTTCCTAGGATGGTCTTGCCTAAGTTTCTACCTGACAAGTTTAGCCATGGGATAAGTTTTAATCTCGTGGAACACAATGGAAGGGTTAATCCCTAGCATCTCTTCATAGGACCAGGAAAAATAATCACAGAATTCCTTAAAAAGTGCCTTATATGCTTCAGATTCATCTGTGGAGCAGTTTTTCCCAACATGAACATGCTCAATAACATCAGGCTTGGCTGATATGTCAATTGGGTTCGTCTAAGTAATGTTGCAAAGGTTTCCTTCATAATCTATATCTTGCAACAATATAGGACTTTGTGGAACTTTGACAATATCAGTAGGAAACAAGGATGCAAAACCATAGTTTCCCGAACTGGTATTGGGGAGGAACATGGATCTATGATGGTGATCCTCCCAAATGGGCTTACCCGTGTTCATGATCTCTATAATGGACTCATCAGAAGGGAAAGTCTTACAGAGATAGTCTAGAACCGGAAGAGAAGGTGCTAACCAGTACGGTAAATGGTAAGGATATGAGGCCACTAAATGAATATCATTGGTGTGATCATTGAAACAAGTTTGAATGGTGTCATACATAGCTTCGTGCGAACTCAACAAGGTGGAATAAACAACATTTGTTCCCTGGGGCTCAATATCAAATGAGGCGATCATGTGTACTGTCGTGGTATCCATGCTAGGAGGAGTGGAGGGAAAAATCCCCATAAGGGATGAATCCTTTAGCATACCTACCCCAATCGACTGGTAAGGAGGAGGAGACTGACCTAACATGGGGATGTTATTAGCCATGGAGGTAGTAACATCCGACGTAAAAAAATCAAGATGGTCAATAGTAACAATTCTCCCGAGATGCGGGAATTGGACCATTCGAAATACTGTTGAAGCAACGGCATTCATGGCATAGAACCAATTCCTTCCTAAAAGGAGGTTATAATCTAGAGGGGCATCTACCACTTCTACTTGGATGGAAACAGTTTTTCTCCCTAGCTCAACCACAAGGGCTAATATGAGGCCATGGGGTTGGAATCCACGTCCATCAAAGGATTTAAGGGTCGTAGGTGATGTAACAAGGTCAGGA
Organism: Pseudotsuga menziesii; assembly: GCA_001517045.1. Lineage (NCBI taxonomy): Eukaryota > Viridiplantae > Streptophyta > Pinopsida > Pinales > Pinaceae > Pseudotsuga > Pseudotsuga menziesii. The sequence goes on along the minus strand of LPNX010466118.1, from coordinate 1,293,531 downwards.
GAGCCAAGAGCTTTCCAACAAGTCAGAGATAACATCGAGGTCGAAGCTCCTTCATCTAGTACCGTTCGAAAGACTTTCTTTCCCACTACTTTTGTAATAATCTGAAAAGCAAGTTTATGTAGTAATATAGGTTTATAGTTCTCAACATTGAAGTGAATCAAGTTAGTGTTATCCGGGTGTACAGCTCCTAATGCCATCAAAAAGTTCTTGCACTGTGTAGGGAAACTTTGGAGTACTTCTATGGTAGACATCGCATAAGGTTCCTGAGTGAGACCTTCAACCACATTATAGAATTGAGCAGCTTGGGCATTGGGATTAAAGACAGCCTTCCAAAGAGTACTCTTTGGTGGGCGGAAAATCATATCGAGAGTAGGCTTTTCGATAGACAAGGGGATAGTAGATGATGAATCCGGAGAACTAGTGGAGGGAGATTTCCCTGAAGAAGATTGGTCTTTTTTCTTATCTGCAGGTTTATCATAATTCTGGCTTCGAGTTTGCAGATGGATGGTATCTGAGGACATCATATGAATTTACTCTAACTAGAGTTACCCTGGTTCGACATGTGGTCTACCAGCTGTTGTTGAGAGGGGAAAGGATCCATAAGTACTGCAGGTGTGGGGTTAGACTTCAAAAACTAGGGGATCTACCACATTAGTGTGGGTGGGAGGGACAAAAACTGTAGATTTTTCTATGTTAGAGGTCTGCTCCTGACTAGGTACAACTCTGGGATCAGATAACGTAGGTCATGTCGAGGGTTTCCCCTCGGCATTCAAAGGTACTGAAGACATAGGAATTGAAGGTTGGGCCCCAGATGCAAAAGATCTGGGTGGATTTGGATCAGACATAACATAAGAGGTGAGAGGGGTGGAAATTTGACTTGGGATGTGGGTTGTTAATGGATGATCTATAATCGGTTCAATGGGTCTCATAGAATCAGCTAGTAAACGATATCCCACAGGAAGGAATTTGGAACGAACTGGTGAAGAGCCTAGTATGTTGTCAATATACTTTTCTACCTCATGTGCATGGAGGATAGCAGCACGTTATTTCCTACGTTCTTCTTCATTTTCAGAAGAACTTACATGGGTGCCAAATGAGGCAATGGCCTGTACGATAGGTGTCTCCCAAAAGGGAGCATTAGGACCAAAATCCAGATGGGTATCATCAACATGATCTTCCGTGGGAGGATGGAGTGATGAATCCTCACGGGAAGGCTGTTGGACCAAGGGAGGTGAGTGTGAAGAATATGGTAATCCACTTTCTGCCACCACATGATCTCCCACGTGGAAGGTGGTAGCAGCTCCTCAATCGATAGCTTCCATTGGATTTCCTTCTGAAACAGAAGTAAAATCAGGTGGCAAGCCCTGTACTCTCCTGGACTGTCTTAACTCAGCTAGTGTATATAGTTCCTATCTAACCTAAGGTCTGAAAATCTAGAAAAAACACACCAAAATACTTCCCTACTCAAACTCTAGGTCAAAACAAGCAGACTTAAAATGACAGGAGGAGTTCAAAAGTCAGGTCTCTCACTGGGATTGTCAAGTCGGTGCCACTCGTGATATACCTCGAGGTTACATGCGTAGTAATCTTCCCAAATGTTTTTTTCTGTGTATGGCTCCAAACAACATGGCCAAAGGAATTTTCTCAAATAGATAAGGTACCCTAGTGGGGTCTCCCAATATCCTCAAGGTATGTTGGAGCTCGAATCAGTAGTAGTGCTATCTAATGCATAACCATACACAAGGAGCCTTCCAATATACAATCGAGTACATGAAGTACCTTTGTATATACCTCAAGGGTATGTGAAAGACCGTTCGATATACCAATGGTACATGGAAGAACCGTGCGAGTCCCAGAATGTAATGCTGGCAAATAATGACAGCTCCTACACTTTACGATGCCCGAAAACATCTCTAACCTATCACTCAAGTTACTACCTAAATTTTAACCTACAACTACAGTTGATTTTAACTTGTACAGTTAGGTGAATGCATGATGTTCTGACAAAAAAGTAAAACCATGCAGTATGCTCGTGCAAATGTTCACTTTATTGTTCAATATGCCTACTATGGGAGGGAAGAGAGTGTTTTTATTTTTGTTTCAAGACCAAAAATAATACCAATCAATAGTCATGAACATCAAATTAGAGACAAGCAATTACTTCTACAAACCAAATTCTTCTTTCTAAAAGTGAATGGGAAGGGTGAGAATCTCTTTTCCTAAAAGAACAACACCAAGCACACCTATATGCCAATGCACTCTAACTTTTCAAATTTCTTAAAAACATAAGCAAATCTAACTTAAAACTACCATTTTTTTCTATTTTGATCGAGATATTCCTACATGCATGAGAGACGAAAGATCATAAAGGTCCTAAAATCCTATGAAGCCAATCAGAAAACCTGAATCCAACGCTCAAATATGATGTCCTAATCTCAAGCAAAACTTTTCTTTTTTGAAGGGAAGAAAAATAAGTTTACTATGCAAGCAAGAAATGAAATCTAGAATCTAATTTAATGTTCTTCTTTCAGTACATGCAACAAAAAGAGAGTTCAATGAGCACCCTAATTTTCAGAAAACAAGAAATTATTCTTTAAACACAACCGACAAGCAAGAAGCGGATCAACAATAAAAAAGACTAAACAAATTTTTGAAATTCCATTCAAAATCGATCTTAAACCATCAAAGCAGCAAGGTGCACACATCAGATTCAATGATGCAAGCCTGATAACAGAACTAAAAGCAATCAAAATTCCAAATTTTTACAAAGAAAAATGAGGAAAAAGGGGTTTTGGACTAATGCCTACCTGGTATCGTCCTTTGTAGATGTTGTGAGAGCATTTCCAAAGCAGCACTACTCCTCGCTAACCAGATACAGGTGGTGGTACCACTTACTATCCACTGTGTTCAGGTAGTGGCACCGTGCCTCGCACAAAGCATTGCTGTGGTTCCTTATAGATGGCCAAAACAACAAGAGAACAATAGATCAGATGAAAAACAGATTGGATCAAGGTGAATACTGTCGAATTGAATATGGTAACAGAGCATAAAAACCTGAAAGAAATTAGATCTGAACAGATCTACAAATTTCAAACTCAAATAATACAAATCAGAAAGTAGATCTGACTGTAAAGTGTTGAAGAAAATAGAGCCTGGATTCGGACAAGAGTTGCAGACCGAGGACATTCAGAACAACTAAATACAACTATTCCCCAGCGGAGTCGCTAGATTTGTTGCTCAAAATATTTTTCCTCCTACAGACAGCAAGGTGTTCCACTGGTCTAAATGGTTCAGATCCAGAAGAAATAGATCACAGAGGTTGATAACTCCCCTTAGACGATGTAGATATTTGGAATACAAGGCCTTGATAGTTCACCTATGTACCTACAAAAGAGTTCAACACGAAACATATCAAAGCAACCAGAATATGATCTACTAATCTATGCTAGTGACTAAGGAATCTAGCAATATATATCTGAAATCAAACATCAACAATATATATGGGACAGAAAATCAACTTGCATTAGAAATATGAAGAAGTTTACAACCAAGCCTTAGTGTTGACATGCATCTCCATGAAACTAGCTCTTCATCCCCAAAAGCTCCGACTCTAGCTCTCTATGCTCTCTCCAAATGATCTTGGGCCAGGAATCAATCCAATGGCATAACAATACCATCAATGTTCTCTCCTCAACCATGGATATGAGATCATATTTATAGGGCTTTAATGCATAGAGATGGTTGAGAAATTAGTGGGTGAGGTGGCCTCTAATATACTAAGATGAGGGAGCTCGAGCTCAACCAACCCACAGTAGTAGGGATAGAGATATCTCGAGGCTTATCATCTAGAAGCCTTGAGAAGCTTCTCTTTTTACCCTTTTACCCAGGGTACCGCACTTCTCCTTCTTTGACAAAGCGGTTCTGGTAATAACCTCCTATGGGATAAGGGTGACAGGCGGTGGCACTACTTGTGGACAAGCAATGAAAAGCAGTGCAAACAGGGGTACCACTCGTAGATAAGGGAAGATAAGTGATGCTAGAAATTTGTATGACAAATTGATAAGAAACCATTTGGTCTTCACTCCAGAAGCTGGGATTTCAAGGCAAGTAGGTATGTCAAAGGTCTTATCACATGATGGTGACAGGATTTTGGTATTACACTCCACACCATGATTAATTACAATATATATATATCATGTATATTCAATGCATCAGGGTCAAAATCGAGATGTTACAAGACCCTTTTAATCTTTAGTTAAAAGAGAAGTTGATCGGTATGATTAGATGGAACATTTTATATTTAAATAGTAGACCAATCGAGCCTTAGGGCTATCATTTTTTGCGTTCATGATTATTTTATCATATTCAGTTCCTTGTATTTTAGTTCAATACATTTCTAATCTAGTTATGGTTTTCCTATATTAATGAAAGAAGTGCTTATTGTAGCATATATCTGAGTAGTCCTTTAAGTTCATGTAGTTCTTTTGAGTAGGGCCCACCCAAGTGAGGTGCAAGGTCTCGGTGTTTGTTAGGATATATTTAATTTCAATATATTTTAAGTTGTTTTGTAGAAGAGAGTGGTTCATTTTAGTTTTCCTACAAGATGTAGATTTCCTGCATTTTCTGTAAATGTTGTTTTTCCAATATCTATGCACGAGAATGTTGTATATTTTCTTCCAATAGTTCAATTTACTTTGATCATGTTATTAATTTTATATGTATGAATTCATTATTCAATATTGTCAAGGATAGTTCTGTACATATTTGAATATTTGTATGGAACTCTTAGCTTCTTAACTTCTTGTGTTTTGTATTCCCGAGGTAGAGTAAGGTGGGCTTTCACTAGAGGTTATTGTATCCAAGAGTGTCAGATGATTCTAAGCTTTCCCCTGAAAGGATTGATTAGAGATTAAGAACTAAGCGAAATATTTGGATCTTACAATCTTGCAACCTATAGTTAGAATTCATTTAAATGTTTTTTGTAGAATGGTTTGTGTATTTAGGATAAACTTCATTTATTGTTATTTAATTTAATTTTCATTCTACTAGACACATTTTCCCCTTTTTGTAGATGCGTATATTTTTTAAAACCCTCATAAGGTTGTATGAATCACTAGGGTGACATTTAAACCTAAAGTTGTAGGATACAATATTATTGTTTATATCTACAACCCACCACTTTCTGGAGTCATTTTTGTGGAGGCGTTCAAATATGCAAAAATAAAAAAAATCATAAAACTAGAAAATCATTTAAAAATCATGCACACTTCATAGTATGAATTCCTAGAGATAGGGATGAATTTGGTTAATTTTTTTCCAAAAACCCCCATTTAGTCTTAACCAAACTCAAGCCGTAGAATATAAGAGGAAGAAAATATTGAGATAAATCCCCCCCTATCCAACCTATGAGAATAACTAATCTATTTAGAAACCCTCTTATGAATTTGGAAGATGGGACCATAGAAACAAAATTTGAATAATAAAACCTAGCAGCCAATATTCCCATGGAAGATGAGGAGCATCCAATAATCTATGACTTCCCCATCAGGGAATTTAATGATGATGATGGTAGAATAAAAGACATTAACCTTGTTTCATAATTACCCAATTTTTATGGCCTTTCTTCAAAATATCCAGACACTTTATTATTTGAGTTTGAGGTAATCTATGGGACTTATGATTATACATTAGATGCCCAAAAACTTAAGCTAATTCTCTCCACTCTAAAATCTTCTACTTTTAGGTGTTTAATGAGTTTGGAAGGAAATAGCATCACCATATGGGATTGAATGAAAGACATCTTCATTGAAAAATCTAGATATTATTGAAGGCTAGATAAACTAAGGATGAAATATTTAGGATGGTACAAGGGGAGAACAAGACACTAGATGGCTATGAGGAAATATTTTAGTTAAGTTATAAATGATCTCACAATCATACCTTAGACTAGGAGTCCCTATTGGAGGAGCTAGTCGATGAGCCGACTAATTGGATATTAGGTTGGCCGCAGGAGGTCGTGTTGGTTGACCAAACCGATAGGTATGTAACTATTTGTAAATCATATATATTAGGCTATTGAGCCAGATGAGAAGTCAGTTTAGTTCTATGTATGTATGGACCCTCATGTTATAATATAATCTTTTATTTCCTTATCTATGTTCTTGTCTCTTGTGTCTATTATGTCTATATGATTCCATGTGTATTATTGGTAACCTTCTATGATCCATGAGATTACAACATTGGTTCTGTTTCCGGTAGTACATATATGAACGTAATGACCATAAGCAGATGATATAAAAGTAGGAGATTAAGAACTGGTGGGAGCGTAAGATAGCAAATTATTTGTAGAACCACGCAAGGAGAAACAGATTAATCATTGCTCAGGCGAAGGAGAAATTATTCACTAAAACACATGAGAATTTTGTAGAATAGGTACCTCAGCTTTTGAAAAAAATTATGGATAAAAAAGCCAAAAGCAACTAAGGACCAAGAGCTGCTAGAGAAACTGATTTGAAGGGGATGAACAAACTTGTCGAAGTGGTTTGAAAATATTACAGATGAATTCTATGAGGAACAAGCCATAGAAGAAATAACTTCGGTCAAAAGCACTCAAAAAAGGTTTTATACAGACCTTACCGAGCAGTTGCTTTGCTCCTTACTGACCCTTTTTTTCAAATTCTTAATAGAAAAGGGAGTGGGCCATATTGTAGAACCTCGTCTGTCACTATGTGAACCGTCACCAAATTCTAACTGGGCAGAGAAATAGAAAAAGTGGGAAAAATTCATCGCCTAAAGGGAGTGAGAGTACTTCCTAACCAAATAAATAGAACTATTCGAGCTTTCTAAAGCATTGGGTAGGTTATCAGGGGGTAGCTAGGAATATGTCACGGTAAAGTGAAAAGGATTCTAGTCGACTGAAGAAAATACTATCACTAGCAATGAAAAGTCAACCTAAAAAGGAAATCGAACAAACAGTGACACATAAAGGTACAATGTATTTATAGAAAGTAGAAAGAGAGAAGAGGCTGAAAAGAAGGGAAGAGAGAAGAGAATGGGCTATAGCACTGCAAAGAGGGATGACTACTAGGGTGACATACCAGGAAATAAATCTACTAGAGTCGGGACATGACTGATAGGAAGAAGGCATGGATGAAGAAGTATCACCCATGGAAGAAGACTTATGGATAGTAGAGCAGCAAGAAGCTCTCCAAGTAGAAATTCCCCATGAGATAAGACCTCTGTCTCCAACGAATCCAAGTACTAGGATATAGGCCATTATTAAAGAAGACCTAAAACTAAGAGTTGGTGTGTTTGGTATATGGAGTCGACTAGATGACAAGGTAAACGATGATAATCATCTAGTGATCCATCGACCGGAGGAAGGAAATTGGGTAACACTTCAGGAATACCCTTCCAACCAAAGTATCCACTTGCTTTACCTGACACATGAAGGAGCACACCTTTGCAAAATACAGAACAGTCAGACCTGCAGAAAAATCAGTGCAGTTGGACATCGATGGGAGAAGTTTACCTGAACTGAATACTTGTCGAAGAAGAAATGGAAAACAAAATGATCGACAGGAACAAAAGTTCTATAAACAACAAATATACACAACAAGAAAAACAAAACATCCCACTACCCCCACCATATCCTCCACCACCACCACCTCCTGGAGGAGACAACGATAGAGATACCAACACAGGTCACGGATCAGCACATATCCCTCCATACGAGGGTGACAAAGATCCTAGATGACATTGGTTCATTTGTGAGTCAATATGGGAGGAAAATCAAGTTACAGTCGAAGAACAACAGATGGCACAGTTCGTCGGTTCCTTGAGGAAAAGAGCACTAATGTGGTACATGACCTATATCGAGAGAACTCCCCAAGCATCTAATGCAGACATTAAAGCACAATTCTTGTATTTCTTTAAAACTCCAGATGCAAAACATCTGGCATCCAAAAATCTGAAAAATGACATCTCAAAAGCCAGCAGAGTCTTTCTGGGAATATGACAAATGATGGAAGGACCTCTTCATCCAACTAGACTATGTAATTGATGAAAAACTATTAATTCGGTGGTTTCTTGCAAGTCTATCACAGAAAATCTGGCGGAACATAAGCTTGGAGATGTTTAAAACATATGAAGACACACTTACCGAAGCTCTGCAAGTAGAGATGGATGAATATTTCCCAGCATATCCCATTGATACTAGACTGGAAGAACAGCTAGAAATCATGCAGAAATCATTGAAAGAGTTGAACCTCAAGAATCAGGATGTATAGTGAAAAAAATGCTCCATGGTCAGACACACTAAAGATAATTGTCTGCAAGACATAAGTCGACAGGATGTTTAGTTTGTTCATACAAAATTCTTCTGTGACATTTTCCAAGAACATGGAGAACATACAACGACAAAGCATGTTGGTGTGCAATCTATGAGGTAAAAAGTCACGCAACGGCCGATTGCCACCTAAATTTAAAGAACTGGAAAAAATACCAAGTAGTATACTAGACGAATGTAGTCACACAAAATAACGATAACACCCAACCAAACAATGATAAAAAAGAGCCAAATAATCAAAGACATGAAGGCCGTCGATATGAGCGCTAGTTCGAAAACTATCATGGAGGATATGGAGGTCAAGGATGATTTTCTAGAAATCATGACAATCGACCCCGATGACCCATATAGTGCTTTACATGCTACCAAGAAGGCCATCAATATGCAGACTGTCCATACAAGGATAGAACTGATCTAAATTTTTATACTAGCTATGGTGTAGGTGATGGCTCAATAGAGGATTTCCCCAGCATGCTCAAAAAAATCAATAAAAATAAAAATGTTAATGTCTTGTCATGTATTTAAAAACATTATGTAATCTATACAAAGAACCTGCACATAGTAACTCAACAAGGGAAAAAAATTGGGAATGATAATTCACGTATAAGTAAAATCAAAGAAAAGAATTATTATCCTAACCTGGCTAAACAAAAACAATTATATAACGACATAACGAATATATTTAAAGAATTTGCTAGACAAAAAGAAGCTGATGACAGTTGACAAAACACAGTTAAAGAATTGATATGATTACTACAAGATGATAAATCGATATCTCAATTCATTGACTTATTGTATAATATGAAGCATAATAATAATATAGAAAAACAAACAAAAAACATATGCAGTCTAAACCAAAAAGACAAGAGTGATTCTGACCCACTTGTCGACCTAGAAATAAAAGGATACCATGTTCGACAAGTTGTACTTGACTTTGGTTCACAAGTAAATATTATGACTCGTGACACTTGGGAACAGTTGGGTAGACCTTGACTATATGAGTCAGGCATATACTTCAAGTTAGCCGACCAAGGTCTGATGGAACCCATCACAGTTTGGATAAATGTCGATATCACAATAAAAGGAATATCGACCAAAGTCAACTTTGAAATTATTGACCCTAAGGAAGGATCCAGTTCCTTCCCAGCTTTAGTAGGTCAACCTTGGGGAAGAAAAATGAAAGCATCAATATCCCTATACAAAGAAAGGATAAAACTAAAAGGGAATGGACAGAAAGTCATAGTACCTATCCATCCTTCCAAAGGGGAACCTTGGATAGAACCTATTGATGAAGAAGTCGACATCAGACAACTATATCAAATACAAAATAACAAAGACTACAAAGAACCCAATATCTATGGTGAGCTTCAATTAGGAAATCAATATTCAAGGGGATATAATTCAGATGTAGAGTTATATGATTGGGAATTTGAAAACTATGAGACCCAAGAAAGAGGTTGTTGGACCATTTAGGCGGTACAGAAGAAACCAGTCCAATAATGTTTTTTAGTCGCCATCATCCCAAAAATATTCGAAAATAAAAGTAGGGAATATCCTACCTTAAACCCAACAAATATAAGCATCAAACAGATCCCAAGGTATAAAGAAAGAGAATCCTCAATTATGCATATAAAACAAGTATCTAAAAACATTGGTGAACATGGTCGACTACAAATCCTTGGTAGAAACCGTTAGGGTTCAAGATGCTCGATGGTGGGATACCCATCAATCAAGATTGCAGACATAGACAATAGATTTGACTTACTTCGTAGAAATATTTGGAGGAAATAAGCTAACCAAACAGGCACAAATACCTGTGTTCATCCAAGGGAAAGACCCAGATGAGCACATAAGAACATGCAAAAGAGAATGTAGAAGACTTGGGTATAAAGATGAACGTACATGGACACACCTGTTCCCCTCGACGCTAGCCGACTTACCAAAAAAATGGTATAAAATGGAAGAAGCACAGGGTGAAACATTTCAATGGCACGAACTTAGAGAGAACTTCATCAAAGACTTCGGTTTTATACCGCAGAATGAAAACTTAGTAGAAACTGCAAAACAAATAAAAGCATTTATAGAACCAACCGGGAACAACAGTCTGATACAAAACTATGTTAGACTGACAATACCCTGTAATAACATACAAACCAAAATAATACAATAGTCGACAAGACTACAAATGGAAAACAAAAATCCAGAAGGGAAAATATTTTGATGGAAATCATATCACTCAAAAACAACAAAACCAATTCACATAGTATTGAAAATCGACACAACCAACAAAGAAGATACCAACCGAATGACTGCAGCAGAATTTCCTGCTACATTCTCACAATTCAAATAAGGGAGTTGACTGATCAGTGAAGCTAAAGCACCAAAATGGTTAGATGCCAAAGTTAAAACTAAAGATTTTGACATATCAAATAATGATCGACAAAAAATGGCAAAAATTGGCGATTACTAGAGCGAAGAACAAACGACCGAAATAGTAATCCTATTGAAAGAATTCCAGGATTTCTTTGCTAGAGACTATAAAGATCTCAAAGGACTAGTCCATGAAATGGGTGAGATGAAGATCAACATCAAACCTGATGCCTGACCTGTAAAGAAGAGGTCATACAAATTAGTGCATAAATACAAAGAGATAGTCAAGAAAGAGATCGACAATATGCTTGCAGTAGGAATTATCTACCCTATTGACCAGTCGGAATGGAAAATACCAATGGTCATACAACCAAAGAAACACGATCCGATGAAACTAAAGATCTGTGTCGACTTCAAAGAACTAAACAAATTCACCCTAATAGACCCATTCCCAACACCATACGCAGATGAAATCCTAAATGAAATTGCAGGACATGAATGCTACTCATTTATAGACGGATTCTCAGGTTACAACCAAGTACCAATAGCCAAATAAGACTAGAAAAAGACAACATTCGTATGTGAATTCGGCTCATTCGCCTACAAAGTTATGCCTTTTGGTCTCAAAAACGCACCTGTGGTATTTTCGAGGATTGTTGTCAAAACATTTCAAGAATATATCTACAAAACAATGGAAGTATATTTCGATGATTGGATGATATACTCTATTCTGAAAGATCACTACAAATGGCTAAGGCTCATGTTGGAATGATGCCGACAAATCCAGTTATCTCTTAACATAAGGAAATGCATATTCCTAACTCCTATAGGGATACTATTAGGGCACATTGTGTGCAAAGAAGGCATCAAGGTCGAATTTGCAAAGGTAAAGATTATCCTCGACTTGAAACCACCAGTGAACCCAAAACAAGTCATGGTACTATTGGGACACACAGGATATTACAGAAAATTTATTAGATACTACTCAGATATGACCTATCCACTAGAAGAACTATTAAGAGAAGATCAGGAGTTCGACTGGACAGATGAATGTAACATATCATTTGACACATTAAAAAGGAAACTAGTAGAAGCACCTATCCTTAGGTTCCTATTGGCAAGAAACACCCTCCGGAGCAATTTGAACACAAAAAATTTCAAATATGCTATTTGAAATAAATCTTTTGAACGACATTCGATATCGCAACCTTAATCAAAACTCATCTATAGATATTTTAGGAGTGTCGTCAAAATCTTTGATTCTGAAGGTACTCCCAATAGAAGTTGATTGATTGATTGATTTAGGGGGACTAACATCAGTTTATGTCAAGTTTGAATCTCTTGATCTTAGTTTCTCATTTCTTTTGATCGTTTGTAAAGGTTATAATCTCAAAAGTTAGTAACTCCTAATTTTACAACATTTATCACTCATGCATATCTGAGGTCAAATGAATTTATTACATTGATGGTTTTGACTGTTAATCTAAGAAATCTGATACATGATATGATATTTGTTTTTCTAATTTATATATGAGGACTAACGAGCTTTTTCACTTCTAAAATATCTATTCCATCATGTTAATCATAGGGATAAAAGTGTATTTAATATAAATTTCGCAAAGTTTCACATTATTATACGCTTACTCTCATTATGAATTTTGTATTTTTAAATGAGATCAGTTTGATGGGATTATGAACCTTTTCAATACCTTGAAGTGAGTCAGTATTAAAGTCCATCATAAGTGGCTAAGATGATTCTTGAAGTTTTGATATGGGTTTGTTTACATTACTAATTGTTTCTTTGTCATTATAATATTTGCCATAATTCTAATTACATCGATTGTATTTTTTATTTATTAACCTTGGTATGGTTGATATTTGATGATGAAATATTAAGGGATTGTAACAATTAAACTATGATTTGAGACTATGAGTTTTAGATTATCACATCATTATGAAAAATGTCAATTAGTGTTGATTCTATGATTGAAATTGGGGGTTTGATATCTGCGTAACCTAAAGGTTTGCCATCTATTGATTTTCCAACATGCAAATATCACGCATAAGCCGTCGCTCGCTTGATTTTTCTGCAGGCCATTATGGTGTGGTAAGTGTTCTCCAAGTCCCATTAACTTGTCAACTCGAAGGTATGATGACTCTGCAGGAAAATTCACAGTTCTTTGGTGAAATAGGGCATTTTAGAGTGTTAATTGATATGTGCGAATTCTGGATAAATCAGCTGTGTTTTTCAGTCATGCTTTTGAAAACCTTGAAAGTCTCCATAATTGCTACCATGGCCCCTATTTCATGATTTGAACTCATAGGAGATGAATATTTGGACGCTGCCCCTGAATTCTGCGAGGTGGTAGCTAGGGTTGGATGGCTAGGGTTTCTACAGAAATTCTCTGGGTTCAACTTGGCAATTTCCAGGGCATTTGCAACTTCATTTGATGGTATTAAAGCATAGATTGGGGATGTCAAGTTGGGGCTAATAGAAAGGTTTGTTTCTCGGGCCATAGGTTTACCACTGATAGGTGAACATTGGTATAAGGGAAAGCATGTAAAAAATGATGACTTGAAGGATTTCTTAACCCCAGCTAACTAGAAAATGAAGTATAAGTCCAGTTTCCCTTCTCGACTACTCATGAAGAAATGGCATTCTCTGCTCGAACTTATTATCAGGTACGTCACCTATGAATGTCGACTTTCCCAAACCCAGTTTTATCATCTTTGACTTTTAATGGTTTTCAAGGGATGCCCTGTGAACATGCCATATTATTTCTTGAATAGTCTGTATAAGATGGCCTGTACCTATCAGATCAATGTGGGGGATAAAGAGCAGAGTATGTTTCATCATGGACTGATTAAGATACTCATTTCCTACCGGGTAGGAGAATTAGGGGATAGTTGGGAATCATTCCTCATATGTAATGGGTTTGGGGAAAATGAAGAGTGGCCTAGACAGAGGCCCAAAACTAGGTGAAGATGTATCAATACTAAAGAAGCTAAGCCTAAGTTAGAAGAATCCAGTTTTCAAGATAATATTCAAAATGAAGTGTCTGAACCTAGTCGAATCCCAAGTACCAGCGACTTTAAAGTCAAGTCTAAAATAAAACCTTAAATCCCTGTTGATGATTCTCAGAATTGAATGAGAGAACCGAAGATCACAGTACCATATCCAAATGAAAATATTCCTCATTCACAGACTAACATTAGTCAGAAATCGGCTAAAGAACAAATTAGCAGAGTACTAAGTAATCAGGCTATTCGTAGAACTACTCGTAGTATGATAGCTGCATTGTTCACCAAAAGAGACCTGAGTATTGGGGATGTTCCTATTATTGAAGTATGTGATTCTTCAGAACCTAATCCCAATCCAGCTCCAATTGGTCCAACAATCCTAAATCTGAAATATGTTTCTGTCTCTGAGAATAATTTTGTTGGTATTCAACAAGTAAATCGTGGGTGTGATGTGGATCAGGAAATTGATCAGAAGCTGTGCATAGAAGAGGAAGACAGGAGAGGGTCGAATGTAGGATTGAGGGAACAAGTCAATTGAAACCCTTATGCTCAAGTCATATCATCTCTAGAAACTGATTTAAAAGAGGCTCAGGTTATTAAGGCATTTTCTATGGATGAAATTGCAAGCCTGAAAACTGATTTGACTTCTTGGATTGAAAAATGGAACCTTTTAAGGGAGAAGAAGATTAAATATAAAGCTCAAGTTAAAATCCTTCTGTTAAGAAATCAAATATTGACCAAACAGAATAAAATTGCTAATACCAGGACTGTTAGATTTAAAGTTAAGTTATATGAGGCGAGAAGAAATGTGCCAATTCAACTTTCTGTCGAATCAGCCCTTAAAATATGACATTTTTGTTTTCTGTAATGAACTTCAATTTTGTCTTATGGTTTAATTCTTCGATTATGCATACAGATGATTTCAAATTAGCTTCTAGAGGTCAGTAATATCTTGAATTTTTTCATTTTTGGTTCTTGGTGCAAAGTTTTTCTTATTTAATAAGGATATCTGCATAATTGAAATTATGCTAACATCCTATTTATTTCTATGTGATTGTTTGTTGCACTTTGCGAATAGATTCTGTTTAAAATTGCCAGGTATTAAGGAATAAGTGAGATGAAGCTTGATGTCATCTTGCATTTGTGGTTTTTGACTGTCTGGAGTTTACTCATTGGAGGCTTCTTTGAAAATGCAATTGATTGCTATTTTGTTGTTTCTACGCTCCTATTTCTGAGCATCATCAGTATGGATTACCAAATATAGTGATGACATGTTTTGGGTAATAATGATACTGGATTTATCCAGTAAGTTATCTATTTTCTTGCATGTTATTCCTTCCTAGTGGTTACGCAACGACTTACCTAGAATCCTGGTCTTTTCTTTGTCCTATATTTGGATAAAATCCATGTATTACCATGGAAATAGGGGAGTTAGTTAATTAGTTGTTGTTTTGGTTCCCTTTATAAACAAGTTTCAAAGATGAATAAGGGGTTCGGTTTCTAAGAATTTTGGAGAATTAATATTTTACAGTTTCATACTACATTTTGTTGTGCTGGTGTTTTCTGGAATGTTTTCTAAACATCACTAGATGCTACAGGATAGTAAATACCTTAGCTAAGTCTTTAAGTTGTTTTATGCTATGTTAGTGATGGTTCTCCTTTGTTAATTTCACTTTCATATATATATATATATATATATATCATCATATTATATGTGAAATATTCTTTCATGGATCTCGAATGATTACATTGTCTTGAAATGCAAATGATTTTTTATTATGTTGAAATGAGTGAACTTCACATTTTCAATTGATTATGAAACTATGTTACATGAATTATTTACTTGCAAGCGAACCTTGTTCTAACTACAAGTTAGTATATGACTATATTGGTTATGTTTCAGGACTTTGTTTGATTTATTTGATAACAAGTTTTAATTTATGTTCGAATTATCTTGTAATGAAATATGATCTTATTGTGAGATAATTCAGATTTAGTTCTGTTTATTGTAGAATTTTCTAACAGTTCAGAATTATAGATCATCTTATACTTTAATACCTCTTGTCAAATCAACAATTCATGCTCTCAGCTGAGATAGGTAGTTTTCATTTAGGTCATCATATAATAGAATTAGGAGCTACTATTTTCTGCACTTAGCTTAAGATAATATTTAGCATTAGTTAGTCATTAGGTAAAATCTCTCTCTGATTCATCAGAAAGATTGGGTTTAAGTAAATACTTACACATACACCTAGAGAAACTATCTATTTTGAGAGCACATTATACAGGCAGCAGGGCCTTGATCCTATGAAAGACAATTACTTTAAACATATACAATATTGCATTAAGTCGAGTGTGTGGGCTATCTTTCCGTTGTTGGCCTAGGTCAGTTTTTTCTTCCAACAAATGGCGCTAGAAGGAGGGCATGAGCTTAAAGCTTAATGGCTGATCGATCACATAAAGCTCCTACCAGTAATAAAACTACTCCCCCCTCACAATTTTTGGAATATTGTCCACCTTGGTCTCTACATCACTACCCGAAACTATAAATACACCCTTTTCAGATGCAGTTAGGACCATTATTGAAAGAGACCCAACTGTCTCACTGGTTTCCCTAGAAAAGATAAATCAAACCTTA
This sequence comes from Pseudotsuga menziesii, assembly GCA_001517045.1. Taxonomy (NCBI): domain Eukaryota; kingdom Viridiplantae; phylum Streptophyta; class Pinopsida; order Pinales; family Pinaceae; genus Pseudotsuga; species Pseudotsuga menziesii. Next base: position 1,277,155 of record LPNX010466118.1, on the reverse strand, counting down.
GAGGAATCATGTAGGATTTTAACTAGAGCCTATTCTCACCAAACAGGGATCCCTTCGATCAATTTCAGATTGCTAAGGAAAGCTCATTTTCAAATCTTGGCAGTGACTGAATCAGCTGCCAATCCGATTGGAGAAGAGCATCTTGAACCATTGAGAGTGTTTCCTTATTATCATATTAGTGATCTCTTGAGAGGAGTAGCTATTCATAACACTTATCGATGATTGTTGTTTACAGGTGGATCTAACCTACCCCCTTCACCTCCTGAATCACCACCTGATAGCCCCCATGACCATAACAACGAGTCTTCGTCAGAACCGGAATCTGATCCAAACATGGGTGATCATGACCAAGGTAATCCTAATGTTGATAGACCATGGTTACGGTGCATTGTTGTTGCTGTACCTGGACTATAGCATAACCTACCTAAACATCCTAACAAACTGCCACCTAAGTTTGACGCAGATGATAAGGGCCTGGCTGAAAATCACATTGACAAATTCATCCTGGATGTTCAGACTATGAATGTTCAGCGTGAGCATGTGGTATGTTGACTATTCTCTTTGAATTTCGAAGGAAAAGCTACAGTTTGATATTTTTCCCTAACGTAAGGATCTATAACTACTTGGGGTGATTTTAATCAGGCATTGTTAAACAAGTTTGGTGAAGACAAAACCCCTGCTATGTTAGCACTAGAATAGGATAGAATCAAGGTTGAAAACAAAGAAAGGATAAAATATTTCAATCATCGTTTCCTTACTCTCTTGAATAAGATACCAGTAGCCTCCCAACCTCCAGAGGATATCATAATTGAGAATTATGCTTCAACATTACCTAAATCCATTGGTATGTTTGTAAAACAAGCTGGTAAAATCACATTGGTTGAAACCTTCAAAGAAGAGATAAAGGTCGAAAATAATTCATTGACATTTGAACCAGAAAATAATGGCAAAAATGATGGTCCTTTTCGTAAATGAAATGAAACTGCTGTAAGGACTAACACAGATAAAAGAGATGCTCCTGCTTTCGATGTAGAAAAATTACAACAAGAAATTACGTCTCTCACGAATGAAGTGGTGGATATTAAAATGGAATAATGGGGAAGGTACTTCAAATAGAGGGAATTTTAAAACCCCATACCGGTCATATACATCCCCAAATGCCAGGCAAAACACTCCACCTGAAATATCAACCAATGAGGAAGTTTTTAATACTATAAGGGTTATCTATGCCTTACCTGAAACTTCAACCGACCAGGAGTTGAAAGAAGATCATGAACCTGAGCAGCCTGAAGCCAAAGAGGAAGCTCTTGAACATCCTCTCCCATTTAATTGCCATTTCTAGGATAGTTCAGCCAAGAGGGAGAGTCTAATGATAATTCTATCTTTGTCAACCAACACACCCATAATACAAGAAGTAAAAGGCCTGTAGATTCACAACCATCACCCACACCTAGGAACAGTCCCCAACCTTCGAATCAACATCATGTGACTCAAGGTATGGACCTACAGTATGACATCATAGAGGATCTCAAGAAACAAAGGGTGAATATCAGTATGTTTGATTTATTGAAAATTTACCCTACGCCTGGAAGTTCAATACTCTCTAACTTAACAAATTCGTCAAACACCAAAATGAAAAATCAGCCCTCTGTACCTTCAGTAAATAATCTCAATCCTTCAACCAGTAAAGCAGCAGTTGGTTTTAATAGTAATATCAAAACAACTGCTGATAAAGATACACTGATAGGTAATAAATCCAAATCTACAAGTCCCCCCTTCCTACTAATGTTTGAAATCTTTAATCGGAATGTCCATAATTGTATGATCGATTCCAGATCTTCATCAAACGTTATGCCCTATTCGCTCTGTACGAAACTGAATGCAAAGCCCACACCCTACGAAATTCAAATCAGCCAGCTGGATCGATCTAAGGTGAAACTTGTAGGAGAATTAAAAGGATTAATGATTAGAATTGCCACTAATCCATAGCTCTTCTAGGTTATTGATGTAGTGGTAGCAGACATACCTGATGTTTATGGGTTGTTCTTAAGTCGTGACTGGTCTCAAGCTTTAAAAGGATATTTTTCAATTGATTGGTCACACTTATGGTTACCCAAAAATGGGATACCAAATCAGATTAGGATTTATAGAGAGAGATACATGAAACACACAGTGACTGATATAAACTCTCCCAACGAGCTAGTTTTTTTTAGTGAATCCATTTTAAAGAACTATGGATACGATTTTCATTTGGGGAGTTTCCCTACACTTAAATCTGCATTTACTGATTTTGTAAATAAATCAGAAATTTTACATTGTGATTTCCAGGAAGCTACTCCCAGTTTTATTAACATTGTGAATAATGTAAGCGATGTAATTAGTCTTGCTGATAAGCCTTGGCATCTATACTTTGACGGTTCTCCATCCAAGGAAGGTGCAGGAGTAGGTTGCATGCTCCTAGATCCTGTAGGAAACAAACTTATATTGTCTAGTAGGCTGGAATTTCTTTGCACAAATAACACAGCTGAATATTAGGCCCTCATACAAGGACTGAAGAAGGCGTTGGACTTAAATGTTAAGGTTCTAATTGCATTTGGCGATTCTGAAATTATTGTTCGACAAGTCCGCAATTCCATTCATTGCTTATCTAATCATTTGCAAAGTTATCAAAAGGAGGTATGGAATTTAATTTCAGCATTTGATGCCTTTAATATCGAGTCTATTCCTCATTTTCAGAATCAAGAAGCTGACATTTTGGCAAATGTAGCCTCGTGGCTCATTCTCGTAGAAAATTTTTCTCCCAATGTTTTTTCTATTAAATTATTGTTTAGACCGTCGATCCCTGATAACATCACTAATTGGCGTGTTTTTAATGATGATTCACAGATCATCACCTTCTTAACAGGAGAAGATGCTTTTAAGGAATCAAAAATTGATGATATCACACATGATGAAGATCAACACAATTTCTCAATAATCCATCCACCTCATCAGGTTGACCAATCTTTTGAGCTGGTAAATTCGATCCCTACGTTGGTTCTTAGGCTCAAAATTTTTTATGACCTACATGATAAGTTTAAAGGGGTGCCTAATTGAAAAACTAACAGTTCCAACATGTGTTATGAAATCATAAATTTAGGCACGGAAGCAAGTCCTCAAAATATCAATCTAGGATTAGACTATACCCAGAACAAAAAATCATCCTTTCTAAAACTGTTTAGTGAATTCAAGGATGTATTTGCATGGTCATATGATGATATAAATACTTTTGATACCCAGATCATACAACATGTAATCCCTATGAAATCCCAGTCAAAACCTTTCCAGCAGAAACTAAGGAAAATGCACCCTGCCTTAGAACCGGCTGTAAAAAAAGAATTGAATAAATTTCTTACCACCCGGATTATATTTCCTATAAGCCACACACAGTGGGTGGCGAACCTTGTCCCTGTTAGGAAGAAAAATGGAGATATTCGATTATGTGTAGATTTTCAAAACTTAAACTGATCATCAGAAAAGGACAACTATACTGTTCCACCCATGGAACAAATCCTTCAGAAGTTGTCAGGTGCTCAGATGCTATCTTTATTAGACGGTTTTTCTGGGTACAACCAGGTTCTAGTTTCTCTTGCAGACCAGCTGAAAATTACCTTTAGGACCCCTTGGGGAACCTATGCCTACAGGAAGATGCCCTTCAGAGTCATAAATGCTTGGGCTACATTCCAAAGGGCAATGGATTCTACTTTCAGAGGTCTGATAAATCACTCTGTCATTGTCTATTTGGATGAAGTCACTGTGTTTTACAAAAACAGATCTAATCACATTTCACACTTACGTAAAATGCTTGAATGTTGCAGGAAGTTCGGTATTTCCCTTAACCCTAAAATGACAATATTTGCAGTAACTAAGGGAATTTTTCTAGGATCTTTAGTGTCAAAGGAAGGGATCATGATTGATCCAGAAGGAACCAAAGCTATCTCTAGGATTCATTTTCCTTCTACTAAGAAATCCATGCAATCCTTCATGGGAAAGATAAATTTTTTGAGAAGATTTGTTCCTAGTTTTTCTGAAATCATGCGCCCACTACAGAATATGATTAAGAAAGACAATAGTTTTTCATGGGGGGATAAAGAGAAAGAGTCGTTTATCAGAATTAGAGAAGCCATAGCTGAGGCACCCACAATTGTGAGCCCTGACTTTAGGAAAGACTTTATTCTCTATACTTTTGCATCTCACATATCTTACGCAGTTGTTCTTACTAAGAAGAACCAACAGGGGGATGAAGTACCTATCTCCTTCATGAGCTCGAATTTAAAAGGAGATGAACTGAACTACCATGAAGTGGATAAACAGGCTTTTGCTGTGTTCAAAGCAATAAAACATTTTCGTCCTTATCTCCCTAAATAAAAAACCAAGGTAATTGTTCCATTCTCTGCTATGAGAAATTTGTTAGTACAGAAAGACCTTGGAGAAAAAAGGGCACATTGGATGGCTGCTCTGTAGGAGTATGAACTAGAGATTAAACCCTCTCAATTTGTACGTGGTTTGGGTTTGTGTAAATTGGCAGCTGAAGCAGCACATCTTCCTACTTACCAGAATGACATACCTTTAGATGATACCTTGCTGCAAAAGGAAGTTTGTTTTATCCCAGATCCGGCTAGTTCATGGTATACTGATATTTGAACTTATATTGAAACTGGAAATGCTCCAGATCATTTAGACCCAAATAAGAAAAGAGTCATAAGATTAAAATCAACACCCTACCAGTTGATAAATAATGTACTTTTTAGGAAAAATGCAGATGGAGTTTTGCTTCGCTGTCTAGAAAAGGAGGAATCTGATTCAGTTCTAACACAACTGCATGATGAGACTGTTTGTGGTCACTTCGGTGGTGATATTACTACTCATAAATTTTTAAGAGCAGGTTCTTTTTGGCCAACTCTATTTAAATATTCCCATTCTTTCGTTAGAAGGTTCCAAGATTGTTAGACTGCATCTGGTAGGGTTAAAAAAACCAACATTTCCTTTGCAGCCTGTGGTGGTAGATAGGCCTTTCCAACAATGGGGAATTGATATCGTCGGACCAATAAATCCCTCCTCCTCTCTTCAGCACAAGTACATCATAACTGCCACTGGTTACTTTACTCAATGGTCTGAAGCGGAACCATTGCGGGTGGTTAACACAAATCAGGTATTGCATTTTCTTGAAACTAACATAATTACCAGATTTGGGGTGCCTGAATCTCTTTTGTTTGATAATGCATATTATTTTTCTTCTGAAAAATTAACTGAATTTGCATTAGAAAAGGGAATCAGAATCATATATTCGACGAACTATTAACCAGAAGGAAACGGCCTTGCTGAATCAATGAATAAGAACTTGCTGAAAATTCTGAAGATATCCATAGCTGAACATCATAGGAACTGGCATACTGTTCTATATCAAGCTCTCTGGGCTCATAGGGTTACCCCAAAATCATCTGTTGGTAACTCTCCCTTCTTCTTGGTATATGGTATGGAGGTTGTTCTTCCTCCAAATCTATTTTTTACTTCATTACAACTTGCATGAGCTGTAAAAGAGACAGAGTGTTTAGCCATTGAAGAAAGAATCAATATGTTGTTGAAACTGGAAGAAGAAAGAGAGAATGCTAAGAGTAATTTTATGAAGCATCAGCAAATTGTTAAATCATGGTTCAATCATGGCTCATCCTCAAACAGAGAATTACAAGTAGATGATCTGGTTTTGAAATGGGACAAAGCACATGAAGATAAAGGGGAGCATATGAAATTCCAACGTATCTGGTTAGGTCCATATGCAATAGCCTAAAAACTTGGTCCTAATACTTTTCGTTTGCATACTTTGCAAGGACAGCTCGATACCCTCCCGATAAATGGGCATATCCTTAAAAGGTACTTTCAGTAATTTCACATCATTAAGTCATTTTCATTGTATATTCCCATTGTGTACATTTCTATACATATTTATGGTTCCATTTTGATTTCTAGATCGGTTAGAGTCTTTTGATCTTGTACTTACTGATTATTTTCTTTCCTTCCATCTTCATGTTTACTTGCTAGAAATTTTAGATGACAGGTCATGAAAATAATTCATTTCTTTGAAATCATTCACTATACATAAGACTACATGTTTTCCTTTGTAAATATTTTCTTTATCAGACACATTTCCCACCTTGTCTCATAGAATTCAGCATAAAGAATTTTGCATGGTCTTAAGGAAGAACCTGATGGTGAAATATGTCAAACAGGAATGACTGAAATACATATCAGATCGTAATCACTGATGGTGGCTGGGAGTAGGCGATGTCTCACAAGTGATATGTTTTCAAACCTGTATTAATTTTAACCTATACAATGTTTCTCTTAGCAATCCCTGATTGTTGTCTCCGGTGCCTTCCTATAAACCGATATCTTAGGGAATTTATTTACTGATTCCAATGGACGTCCACTAGGCTTGAAGATTAGTTGAATATATCTAGTCATCTTTAAGTTGTCTTAAGAAGTTTGTGGTTTTCTCCCTCATTTTCGTGAATACATCTGGTCACTCAGTCATGGCAGTACTCTTGAACTGAAGGTAAATATGAAAGAGGTTAATAAGGAAACAGGAGGTCTCATCACGAGCTGGTCTGTTTATGATCATAGGTTCTATTAGAATGACGTTGTCAAAATATGGTTACCAAGGAAATGATAACAACTCTTAGTCGAATAAACTGAGAGATAGGAAGTCTCATCATGATCTAGCCTGATCAATTTCTGGTAGAATTGGTGAATAAGGCTATCATTATTTGGTCACCAAGCTAGGATAGTATTCCTGATTAATCCTTTTTGTATTTATCCCTGTGTATATGATTTGTATATATATATATATATATATATATATATATATATATATATATAACATGTTTTAAAAATAAAAAAAATAAAAAATTATTTAAAAAAAAAACGAGTACTGTCTGCTATTTTGCTTGAATCAGGAGAAAATCAGTTGATGTTCTAGAGAAGCTACATCTACATTGTTATTGGCTAACCTGTATTTGGTCTTATAGATCTACATTGGAATTAATTCATTTACTCTACACCTGCCTGAGGTTGAAAAGGACCAAGAATACTCAGATAACAGCCATAGGATTGTTTTGAGAAATTTGTTGAGGTCTGGTTATATGTTTAGATTGGTTTGGATCTGTGATCACTTAAGAAGATATTTGATACTTTAAAGGAATTGTTTTTTTTATCTGAAATGTGAATGTTGTTTTCGTAGAGATAACTGGTTCGGTCCCAGCATGTCGCCAATTGTTGGAAAGCAACACCCTCCAAAGCAATTTGAATGCAAAAAATTCCAAATATGTTATTTGAAATCAATCTTTTGAATGACATTCAATATCACAACCTTAATCAACACTAATCTATACATATTTTAGGCGTGCCGTCAGAATCTTTGATTCTGAAGGTACTCCCAATAGAAGTTGATTGATTGATTGATTTAGGGGGATTAACATCAGTTTATGTCGAGTTTGAATCTCTTGATCTTAGTTTCTCATTTCTTTTGATCAGTTGGAAAGGTTGTAATCCGAAAAGTTAGTAACTCCTAATTTTACAACATTTATCACTCATGCATATTCGAGGTCAAATGAATTTATTACATTGATGGTTTTGACTGTTAATCTAAGCAAGCTAATACATGATATGATATTTGTTTTTCTAATTTATATATGAGGACTAACAAGCTTTTTCACTTCTAAAATATCTATTTCATCATGTTAACCATAGGGATAAAAGTGTATTTAATATAAATTTCGCAAAGTTTCACATTATTATATGCTTACTCTCATTACGAATTTTGTATTTTTAGATGAGATCAGTTTGATGGGATTATGAAAGTTTTCAATACCTTGAAGTGAGTCAGTGTTAAACTCCATCATAAGTGGCTAATATGATTCTCAAAGTTTTGATATGGGTTTGTTTACATTACTAATTATTTCTTTTCCATTATAATATCCGCCATAATTATAATTACATTGATTGTATTTTTTATTTATTAACCTTGGTATGGTTGATATTTGATGATGAAAGATTAAGGGATTGTAGCCATTAAACTATGCTTTGAGACTATGAGTTTTAGACTATCACATCACTATGAAAAATGTCAATCAGTGTTGATGCTATGATTGAAATTGGGGGTTTGATATCTGCGTAACCTAAAGGTTTTCCATCTATTGATTTGCCATCATGAAAATATCATGCATAAGCTGTCGCTCGCTTGATTTTTCTCCAGAACATTGTGGTGTGGCAAGTGTTCTCCAAGTCCCATTAACTTGTCCACTCGAAGGTATGATGACTCTGTAGGAAAATTCACAGTTCTTTGGTGAAATAGGGCATTTCGGAGTGTTAATTGATATGTGCAAATTCTAGATAAATCAATTGTGTGTTTTAGTCAGGCTTTTGAAAACCTTGAAAGTTTGTGTAATTGCTACCATGGCCCTTGTTTCACGATTTGAACTCATAGGCGATGAATATTTGGACATTGCCCCTGAATACCACAAGGTGGTACCTAGGGTTCAACTTGGCAATTTCCAGGACATTTGCAGCTTCATTTGATGGTATCAAAGCATAGATTGGGGATGTTAAGTTGAGGCTAACAGAAGAGTTTGTTTCTCGGGCCATAGGTTTACCACCGGTAGGTGAATGTTGGTATAAGGGAAAGCATGTAAAAATCAATGACTAGAAGGAGTTTTTGACCCTAGCTAACCGGCAAATGAAGTATAAGTCCGGTTTTCCTTCTCGACTACTCATGTAGAAATGACGTTCTCTACTTGAACTTATTATCAGGTATGTCACATGTGAAGGTCAACTTTCCCAAACCTGGTTTTATCATCTTCGAATTTTAATGGTTTTCAAGGGACGTCCTATGAACATGCCATATTATTTCTTGAATAGTGTACATAAGATGGCCTGTACCTATTAGATCAATGTGGGGGACAAAGAGCATAGTTTGTTTCATCATGGACTGATTAAGATACTCATTTCCTACCGGCTAGAATAATTAGGGTATACTTGGGAATCATTCCTCATACGTAATGGGTTTGGGAAAATGAAGAGTGGCCTAGATGGAGGCCCAAAACTAGGTGGAGAATATCAAGACTAAAGAAGTTGAGCCTGAGTTAGAAGAATCTGGTTTTCAAGATAATCTTGACAATGAAGTGTCTAAACCCAGTCGAATCCCAAGTACCAGCAACTTTAAAGTCAATTCTAAAATAAACCTTGAAATCCTTGTTGATGATTCCTAGCCTCGAATGAGAGAATCGGAGATCAAAGTACCCTGTCCAAATGAGGATATTCCTCATTCATAGACTAACATTAGTCAAAAACTGGCTGAAGACAAAATTTGCAGAGTACTGAGTAATCAGGCTAGTCGTAGAACTACTCGTAGTATGACAGTTGCGTTGTTCGCTAGAAGAGACCTGAGTATAAAGGATGTTCCTGTTATTGAAGTAAGTGATTCTTCAAAACCTCATCCCAATCTAGCTCCAATTGGTCCAACCATCCTAGATCTAAAATATGTTTCTATCTCTGAGAATGATGTTGTTGGTATTCAACAAGTAAATCATGGGTGTGATGTGGATCAGGAAATTGATCAGAAGTCGTGCATAGAAGAGGAAGACATGAGAGGGTCGAATGTAGGATCGAGGGAACAAGTCAATCAAAACCCTTATGCTCAGGTCATCTCATCTCTAGAAACTGATTTAAAAGAGGCTCGGGTTATTAAGGCATTTGGTATGGATGAAATTGCAAGCCTGAAAACCAATTTGACTTCTTGGATTGAAAAATGGAACCTTTTAAGGGAGAAGAAGCTTAAATATAAAGCTCAAGTTAAAAGCCTTCTATTAAGAATTCAAAGATGGACCAAAAAGAATAAGATTGCTAATACCAGGACTGCTAGATTCAAAGCTAAGTTAGATGAGGTGAGAAGAAATATGCTAATTCAACTTTCTCTCGAATCAGCCCTTAAAATATTACATTTTTGTTTTCTGTAATGAACTTCAATTTTGTCTTATGGTTTAATTCTTCAATTATTCATACAGATGATTTCAAATCAGCCTCTACAGATCAGTAATATCTTGAATTTTTTCAGTTTTGGTTCTTGGTGCAAAGTTTTTCTTATTTAATAAGGATATCTGCAGAATTGAAATTCTGCAGACATCCTATTTATTTCGATGTGATTGTTTGTTGCACTTTGCTAACAGATTCTGTTTAAAATTTCCAGGTATTAAGGAATAAGTGAGATGAAGCTTGATGCCGTGTTGCATTTGTGGTTTTTTACTGTCTAGAGTTTACTCATTGGAGGCCACTTCGAAAATGCAATTGATTGCTATTTTGTTGTTTCTACGCTCCTATTTCTGAGCATCATCAATGTGGATTACTGAATATAGTGATGACATGTTTTGGGGAATAATGATACTGGATTTATCTAGTAAATTATCTATTTTCTTTCACTTTATTCCTTCCTAGTGGTTACGCAACGACATACCTAGAATCTTGGTCTTTTCTTTGTCCTATATTCGGATAAAATCCATGTATTACCATGGAAATAGGGGAGTTAGTTAATTAGTTGTTGTTTCGGTTCCCTTTATAAACAAGTTTCAAACATGAATAAGGGGTTCGATTTCTAAGACTTTTGGAGAATTAATATTTTACAATTTCATACTACATTCTGTTGTGCTAGTGTTTTCTGTAATTTTTTCTGAAGATCACTGGATGCTACAAGATAGTAAAGACCTTAGCTAAGT
>LPNX010466118.1:1244091-1265451 GCA_001517045.1 Pseudotsuga menziesii | reverse complement strand
TATATATATATATATATCGTCATATTATATGTGAAATATTCTTTCATGGATCTCGAATGATTACATTGTCTTGAAATGTAAATGATTTGTTATTATGTTGAAATGAGTGAACTTCTTCACATTTTCAATTGATTATGAAACTATGTTACATGAATTATTAACTTTCAAGCTGACCTTGTTCTGTCTACAAGTTAGTATATGACTCTATTGGTTATGTTTTAGGACTGTGTTTGATTTATTTGATAACAGGTTTTAATTTCTGTTTGAATCATCTTGTAATGAAATATCATATTATTATGAGGTAGTTCAGATTTAGTTCTGTTTGTTGTAGACTTTTCTAATAGTTCAAAATTATGGATCATCTTATACTTTAAGACCTCTTGTCAAATCAACAATTCATGCTCTCAGCTAAGATAGGTAGTTTGCATTTAGGTCATCATAAAATAGAATTAGGAGCTACTATTTTCTACACTTAGCTTAAGATAATCTTTAGCATTAGTTAGTCATTAGGTAAAATATCTCTCTGATTCGTCAGAAATATTGGGTTTAAGTAAATCTTTACACATACACCTAGAGAGAATCTCTATTTTGAGAGCACATTATACAGGCAGCATGACCTTGATCTTGTGAAAGACAGTTACTTTAATCATATACAAGATTGCATTAAGTCGAGTGTGTTGGATGTCTTTCCGTTGTTGGCCTAGGTCAGTTTTCTCGACAAACATTTCCTGAATTGGTCGATCAAAATTCACGTACATATCAACGCATAAGGCCTAGCAATAGGTGCGATCTTAACACAACCAGGGGACAATGGAATGGATTAACCTATAGTTTATAGAAACAGAAAACTAAACAAGGCAGCAAGAAACTATTCGACAACAGAGAGGGAAGCATTAGGAATGGTCTTTGCACTACAGAAGTACTGACATTACCTACTAGCCAACCCTTTCATCTTCTATACTGACCACCAAGCATTGAAATACCTTGTAAACAAACCTTTGCACTACGGGAGGATTTGCTGATGGCTACTATTATTCCAAGAATTTGAATTCAAAGTCGTTGTTAGACTAGGAAAATTAAATGTCAAACCCGACCACTTATCGAGAATCAACACAAAAGAGGAGCCGACAGGAGTTGAAGATGACCTACCAGATGCACACTTATTTTGAATAGAAGCTATCCCGACAAAATTGGAGGAAATAGCTCAATTCCTAGAAAATGGTCAAGCACTAGAGGGCATGAGCATGAAAAAGAAACAAATCTTAGCTATGAAGGCTGCACCATACAGTCTCATAAACGTATCTTTATATACAATGGGCTTGGATGACATCCTCAGGAAATGTGTATTAGAACATGAAAGAGATAATATCATGTATGAAGCACACTATGGACCAACGGGAGGACATTTTCAAGCAAATACAACTGCCAAGAAAATCCAATAGTCAAGGATATGGTGACCGATATTATATAAGGATTGCAAAAAAAAATTTAGCTAGTGTCACCGATGCCATTGACTGGGTCGACCTCTGCCTAGTATAGAAATTCCCTTGATATTAGTAAACCCAAGTTTGAAATTTGAAATTTGGGCCATCAACTTCATAGGACCATTCCCAATACTAGCAAAAAGAATAGGTGCAAGATATATAATAACCGCAGTAGAATATGTAACCAAGTGGGCAGAAGTAGGACCTGTCAACACATGTTCCAGTGAGATAGATGCTAAATTTATCTATGAAAACATAATTACAAGATTTGGATTCCCACTAACATTAATCAGTGACCAGGGATCACACTTTATTAACAAAACCATCAAAGCACTAAGAGACCAGTTCAAAATTGACCGCCAACGTAGTACAACTTATCACCCTCAGTTGAATGGAGCATTAAGGAATTCAACAAAACATTAACAAGGGGTTTAACAAAAATCTCCAGCACCAACAAGGATGATTGGAACGAAAAAATCCCTGCATTATTATGGGTTTACAGAATAACATACAAACGTTCGACCGACCAAACATTGTTTCAACTAGTCTATGGCCAAGAAGTAGTCATTCCACTACATTTCTGACAGCAAACACCTATCATAACATATATTTTACATATCGGTGTCGAAGAAGGTAGGAAGGATCAACTGATGCAACTAGGCAAGCTAGAAGAACACCGATTGCTTTCTTTACAACATTAAGAAATTCAAAAACAATAGCAGAAGGCTTGGCATGATCGCAATATCAAAAACAAAAATCTGTCGGTAGGGGACCTCACCTACTATACAACAGTCAAGTAAAAGGAAAACCCAAAAAGTTACACACATAATGGATGGGACCTTACGTTGTCGAAGAAATTCATGCCAATGGATCAGTCCGACTAATGACGTTACAAAGCATAATATTTTGGAAACTTGTTAATGGTGCCCGACTAAAATGGTACACAAATTAAGAAAGTTCAATTTATATATATATATATATATATATATATATATATATATATATAACGACCATAACTATTAGAAAAAAACCTATAAAAATATAAAAATCCCAAAAACAACAAATAGATCCAACACTTGTAAACCAAAATGACAGGAAACTTCATAAGATTTTTGACAATTGACACCAACCTCATCGACACACCACCATTGACTAACTGCATGATTGACATCGACCGATGACTCCGAAGGTCAAATCACCCCTTCATGACTACAGATAGAAGGACCACCAAAATCAAATCGCATTTAATGCAAACTCGATAGACCATGCTGGACCATCATTCGGCCATTAATACATCCATCGACAGAATCATCACTCGCTCCACCTATAAATACCACACCAGAAAAAGATCATTTACCATATTTTGAAGAGATAAAGGGACCAAGTATTCATAAATTTGAGAGCATAGACCCAGTAAGAAAAGCTGACCAAGAAATGATAAAATGGCCCCGAATCAAATCAGATCCGCAGCTGCAAAAACAAAATAACTACAATCCATCGAAACCCCACTCATGAGAAGATTAAGAAACATGAAAAATTCCAAGGTACAAGAAACTTCATGGGCAAAAACCTGGGCATAAATCAAAGAATGGGCCTATGTGGACAATAAAATGACACAAGAAGCGGAGAAGATAAGCCACAGTACCATTATGAGTTACATGAACACACTATTCATGGTGAGTTTTGGAGGAACAAAAGAAACAACAATGAAATTTATTATTAGTCAGTATCACAATGGAAAATTTTACTTCGACAGACCAGTAGAAATTTCTGGTGAAGTTATATACAAACTTACCGGTCTCTCAAATCAGGGCGACCCTATCCCTATTGGTATAAAAGAAGGACTGGTAGAATGACTAAGTAGAACACAAACAGGGAAGAACTCAAAAGGGCTAATGATCAGTCAAATATAAACCTAGACGCCGCAAATCATGGCCAAAATCATAGCAACAAGACTCACTCCTACAGATCGAGTGAGTGATATGAAGCTAGACATGTTGGAAGCAGTTGACACAATAGCATGCACAGGGAAAGTTTATCATTGGGATCAGTATGTTGCTGACATGCTCAAGAATATATGCAAGAAATGTCAGGAGTCGGTTGGGATTATAAAGTTCCCATCACTGATAATCTGGATAGCAATGTACCACTTGTGTCCAGTTGGAGACAAGCAGTTCCAAGAACCTAGCAAGTATCACATGTGGAGGTTCAAACCATTTTCATAGAATGGAATGCTGAAAGAATTGGAAAATGGAAAAGTAATGCTGAAAAACTGGTTCCAAAACCTAAAACTCTAGAAAACTAGATTGAGGGTGCCTCAGAACATCCAAAGAATTCTACAAAAACATCACATATTCAACTCGAGCTTGACCACACGGCAGTCTAGTACATGTAGGGAGCAAAGGCAGCAGCAAAACCTCTCGACTATTACCCAACAATCGAAGATATTTTTCGAGAGCTAGATTGACAATCCAATACAAAGCTATCAATACCAGCAAAGGCCAAAGAAATAAATCATCCAATCGAAGAACCATTGAATGACCAGGAAAAAGAGGAGGACTACGAACCCCACTTATATATTAGTACCTTCATGTAGAAATATATACCGGCAGAGGACACCAGTAGACTCCAACTGACAATTGTCCCACAACCTATCCAAATGGGAAGCACATCGACTGAACATTAGGTAGCTAGACCAGCAGAAAAAAAGTATCATTCCAGCTCACCAACAACACTGCAACAAAAACCTGTGATTAGCGTCCCTTTTAGCTTCCTTTTTAGCATCCGCTATCTATTTTAGTGTATTTTTCATCTTTTTTTGGACAAAGTGGATGCTTTTCCATGGGATGGAGCTTTTAATGGAATTATTTGCATCACTTTTTAAAATTTGACGCTATTTTGGATGCTAATTAGCATCCCAAATAGCATCCCAATTAGAGTCCTTATTAGCATCCTAATTAGCGTCCCAATTAGCGTCCCAATTGGCATCCCAATTAGTGTCCCTTTTTAAAATTTGGTGCTATTTTGGACACTAATGAGCATCCAAATTAACGTCCCAATTAGCATCCCAATTAGCATCCCCATTAGAATCCCAATTAGTGTTCCAATTAGAATCCCAATTCGCATCCCAATTAGCGTCCCTTTTTAAAAGTTCGCGTTATTTTGGATGCTAATTAGCATCCCAATTAATGTCCCAATTAGCGTCCCAATTAGCATCCCAATTACAATCCCAATTAGCGTCCCAATTAGCATCCTAAATATCGTCCATTTTTAAAAGTTGGCATTATTTTGGGCAATAATTAGCATCCCAAATAACTTCCCAATTAACGTCCCAATTAGCGTCCACAAAAGAATCCCATATAACGCCAATAATAGCCTCCAAGAAAATGTCCTAAATAGCATAGCACCATATATGAATCCAACGTTAGTGACATGAATTGTGCCATGAATTTCAACAAGAAAAACATTCAACATAGAGCTAGGCAATACTACACATGGAGTTTATTTTCTAAATGCTAAGTACTGCTGTTGAGTTGATTTGCTAAACACTAGTACCGCTGCTGAGTTCGATTCCCTTAAAATAGAAAGTTTGACTATAACTGTCAACTAATATTCTACCTAAAATTTGAGGATATATGCCCCACTATTTCCATAAATCTAGAGAGGATTTCTTGGAATCCTGTAACTTTTAAGTGTTCAATCTATGACCCAAATATGCTTTAACATTCTATACTTTGATATTTGTCCCTTCTTTGAATACCACCTGTTAAATGACTGCATGGAAATGCTCGATTTGATGCCCTTGAATATGGGGTTGATCTTTATTGTTGATCTTCAAAATATGGGATTTGAATGATGGTAATGTGGACCTCCTACTTTGCTAGATGGAGGATTCGACACCATAGAGTCCCAATGATATTTCCTTCTACAAACATTTGTGAATCCCTATTGCTAATATTACTCTTGATTACTAGATATTTTGTAATATACTCTATCACTTGTTCACAGTATTACATTTCTCAGTATGCCAGGAATTTTAAGAGCCACTACTACGACAAAGGAATTTTCCTTGTTCAGATCGTGACTAAGAGTTGATAGAGAATTCAACGTTCCAACACATAGGTATTGATAGGCTAAATATGCAAGTGGAAAAATATCAAATGTATTTTTGATAAGCATTCAACAAGGAATTGATGCCAATAGGATGGTTTGGTATGTGAGAAGTATAACTCTTGCATATTCCTTAACTGTTAGCTAATTCCATTTCAAAGCTCCTCCTTCAGGTGTAGGATGCAAGAAATTCAACTCTATATTTTCACCTTCAAGTCTTATTTGGCCTCCAATGACCATAAGGTCATTTTTACAGGTATGAAATACAAGAACCAAACCCTTTATTGAGCTTGCCATTACAGGCAAGTTTCCCAATATATTCCAAATATGGTATCCTTGTTATATTTCTTGACTTCATTTTGCTAGTGCTTGATTGCATAAAACTTGATTATTTATTATTACAACCAAGTATGTTGTTGGTTCATTGATTTTGTCAAGCAATTATACTATGCTACATGTAGAATGCACTTTACTGCTAAATGGAACCATTTGAGACAACCATAACTTGACAAGAAACAATTTAAATATCATTGTGCATATATATATATATATATATATATATATATTCATATTCTAGTTTAGTGTAGAGATATTCAACAAAATATGGTCATTTTCACAAATCTCATGATGACAAAGTGTATGCACAGAGCTATAACATGTGTAGATGTTGAAGTGTGAGGGGGGGTGTTGGGAGATGATTGTGGGTACTAGAATGTGCATATTAACCTTAAATGTGTGCACATAGAGTCTAAAATTGTGACATCCCGTGACATCGAGTCACACGTAAACAACAAGTATAGACTTGGGCACAAAATTGGTAGTGGTTCTTTTGATGAAATATACTTAGGCTTTGCTCCATCTCTATTGTCTGTTTTACTCTCATATAATTAATGTCCCTTTTCTTATTATCTACAGCAAGCATGTCTTCTTTGGAAGAGTTGTTGAGGGAATAGCTGTACTAAAGAAAATTGTGCAATTATCAACTACATATCAAGGAAGACCTATTGTTCTAGTTAAGATTTCTAATTGTGGTGAAATATTTCCAAGCAAAGGTAAAAGCATAGTTGTAGTTTATGAAGGTACATTTATCTTTTAAGTTGTAAGAATCGTGATATGCCATTTATCTTATGCTCGACGTTATCGTACACCGTCTCCAGATCGCTCTTCCCAAAGGTCTCATCACCTTTGTGAAAGGAATATTCCCGAAAGAGACAAGTTTGTATGCATTCATAAAGCCTCATTAAATTTCCAAAGTTGGAAGGAATTCCTAATAGAATAATTTTATTTTGATGTGGTAGATATTCAAGTTTTAGGAGTTATTTTGAGCACTTGCCACCAAGACATTACAGAAATGCACAAAGAGGCAAGACTCCTCCAATGTCAGAAATCATTATATTTGTTGCAGTGCTTGAAGAAATATGTTTTGAATATTATTTTAGAAAACTATTTTATAAACACTATTGGCTATTTTGAATCTTTGAAACACTATCCAAATCATCATAGTTAAGTGTTTCCATATCAGCCATATAATCAAGGTTAACTTGTCAGCAACATCACAAGATGGCCAAGAGTTGGTGATATGGTTCCTTCCAACAATTAGTTTTCTCTAATATCTAAAACCTTAGTTAAACTGCCTATTTTTGAAGGATTCGTTGAGATATAAAAGCCTCCAAGGAAAGGTTCTAGTGAGATTATTGCGGTTTCATATCGATATTTCCTAGTTTCATCATCTCTCCTATTTCAGAAGGAAGGACATAATTAAGATTGTTTTCTAAAAGAAGAAAATTAGGAAAGTTCTTCAATATGTCCCTGGGAAGAAGTCATACTCGCATGTGTCCCATGTAAGGAGGTACATTTCCACAAATGTTGTTGTTATAAATCTCAAGGAAATACGATACAGAGAGCTTATAAATATTTATTGGTATAAAGCTTGTGAAGGGGTTGTTATGCAACACATTGTAGTGAGATGTAGTCATGTATAAGGCCAGTGATAAAATATGACAAGATGGGTCAACAACATATTGTTGCATAGGATATAAAGAATCCATTTGCTCAATATATTGAATATTATTCACTATACTCCAAGATGATAAGGGTTTCAAATCTAGAAGGAAATGAATGTGACAAACTTGGAAGCTGAGCACAACTCTTAATCCATGAATCAAATCACAATAGAGTACAATTTGTAATGGAAAAACTCTATATCATACAACATTGAAATGCATTGTTTAAGCTCATTAAAACTCCATTCTATAATCAATGGGAACCCTTTGTATTGTCATTGTGTTTCCATTGATTTCTTCCAATCGTAATAGATTTTAATTTGTAACAAAGAAAGTCCATATCATACTAACAAATTCTTAGTGGTTCTGTAGAGCGTTGTTGGCCGAAAAAATTGTCCTAGGCCAACTTACGGAAAGATAACCCACACACTCAACTTAATGCAATCTTGTATATGTTTATAGTAACTGTCCTTCACAGGATCAAGGCCCTGCTGCCTGTATAATGTACTCTCAAGGTAGAGAGTCTCTTGAGATGTGGGTGGTAAGTCTTACTTAACCAAATCTTCTGATAAATCCGAAATATTTAACCTAATGACTAACTAATACTGAAAACTATCTTAAGCTAAGTACAAAAAAAAATAGTAGCTCCTAATTCTATAATGATCTAGATTCAATCTATTTATCTCAGCTGTGAGCAATGGTTTTGTTTGGCTTGACAATAGGTATCAATTTATAAAATGATCTGTAATTCTGCATTTGTCAGAAAAGTCTATCATCAACAAAAGCAAACCTAAATTAAATCATAGCAAGGTGATATCTCATTACAATATAATTTTAAATAGAAAATGAAGCCTGTAATCAAGTAAATCTAGCATAGTCTTGAAATATGACAGATACAGTCAAGTATTAACCTGAATATGAGATAAGATCAGCTTACACAGTCAATATTTCATGTAGCATTTTTTCATAATCAATTGAAAAAGCCATGAATAAGTTCACTTACTTTCAAGAAACAAAGAATCATTCATATTTCAATGCCATGTTCTCATTCGAAACCAAACAGAAAATGATTTCACATATACTATATATATATATATATATATATATATATTATATTCAATCAACAGAGAAACATCATATAGGACAGTATGAATTGACTGAAAGACTTAGCTAATGTCTTCAACATCCTGTACCAACCAGCAATCCTCAGAAGCAGTTCTAAAGAAAAAAGAGCATAACAAAATATATTATATCATGCAGAATATAAGTTCTCCACAAATCTTTGGTATCGAACCCCACTGGCAGCAGCGTTTCCTGTTCTTTGTTTTACAAAAACCAGTGAACATAAAAAAAACTACAAAACGTTAAAAAAAATGCTTCTCCAGTTCTGATGAGCGCTACCCCACCCAAAGCAATCTCTGCTATTGTTTAAATACTTCAATACAAACCAACAGAAAACTTAGAAGTGAACCGATTCCATGCTGGCCGCAACTAAAAAAAACGTGTTCAAAGAACCTGCCAAATCTCTCAAATGGTTCATGTTTTTCAGCAGATTCCACACGTGTCTAATAAAAGAGATTGTTCTGCAAAAAAACCAGATCTTGGATTTTGTTATTTCTTCTTTATTTTCCCACAGTTTGCTGCAGAAAATCATCTCCTGAATAATAATGGGAATCCGACAATCTTCTCAAAACTTTACGAAATGCTCTCCATTCTGGTTGATGAGTCGATCTCTTTCTTCTACGAATGCATAGGGAGATTTTACTTTGTCTTCTCAATTCTTCCTTAAACACCGATCTTGTGTTCAATGACTTGTCCAATCGCTTTTAATTCATGTTCAAGTTGGCAGAAAAGAATACCCCCTCTTCTCTTGGATTCTCCGTCTAAGTAACCATGCATAGTCAAAAAGAGCACAAATGTAGGATAGCATCCAACTTTATATCAGCAGCTCCATTAACACCTGTAAATGTCAAACCAAATCTATTAGCAACATGCAATGATGAACATATAGAAATGAATGAGATGTCTGGTGAATTTCTGGAATTAATACAGCTCAAACAGGTCCACGTATCTCACAAATCTTGCACTATTTTTGAAAATGGATTGCGTTTAAGGGTAACTTGGGCCATTTATGAAGTGGGTTTTAATGGTTTTTCTAGATTTGAAATGGTTTGTTCACAAATGGACACCAAAATTTGCCTCTCTAACCGGGTGCACGATCCAGTTCTTGTGGTCTTTGACAGTTCTATAGCTGCCTACCATTTTTGTTTGATGATAAACCAATGGCTTGAGAAATAAATTCTTCAGTCAGCCTTAATTTAATGTCCCTGACCTGTGCATTAACCCCATCAAACGATTCTTCAAACACCTTGGAAACTGGACACCGGAGCCATAGCAACGATTACACAAACTTTGAGGGTTTCCGAAAGCCAGACTGAAACATACAGTCAATTTATCCACATTCCATCCATTTCCATCAACATTCTAGAATGCCCTATTTTATCAAAGCACTGTGAATTTCTATGCAAGGTCATCATACTGTGAATTGACAGATAAATGAAACTTTGAAAACAACTTACCAGACTATGATGAGTTGCATGAAAGTCAAGCGAGTGAGTTATTAAGAGTGATGTTTGTATGATGAAATATTGACAAATGGCAAGCTTGAAGTGACATGAATATAAAAACACTAGCTTCACCATGAGTTCAGCGTTTGATTGTTATTTCATAATACCGTGACGATGCAGGACAACTCATCCCTTCAACACATGGTTTAATGTTTTTCAAAAATCCCAATCCTTCAGTCATCGAATAAAACTATAATAATATGACCATCTAAGGATATAATTAATAAACTCAGGATCAAGGTTATTAAAAAAAATGATCGGGAAATAATTTATAATGTAACCAAACCTATATCAAAAACTCTAAAAGTCATCTTAGACCCTCATGGCAAACTTTAACACTAACTCATTTTAGAAATACAAATTTTGAAATAAGGATAAGTGTAGAGTAATGTGTGGCATATGAAAATTATATTAAATACACTTTAAAACCTTATGAAAAACAAGATAAGATAAATAATTCATAAGTGATAAAGTTTTATTAGGTCTCCTATATGAACTAAATAGTAACAATTATCACACCATGTAGTAGCTTGTTTGAATTAATAATTATAAATTCATTTGATTTTAAACATGCATGAGTTATAAGTGGAAATGCAAATAGGGGCTACTGATTTTTGTAATTATAGTTTTCAAGATGATTAAAAGAAATGAGGGTTTAAGATCATGAGAATCAAATGCTGATGCTAATCCTTGTGAATCGATGAATCAATTAAACTTCTATCGGGAGTTCCTTAAGAATCAAATATTCTTAGGGCACTCCTAGAGTATCCATGATGAGTGTTGATCCAGGTGAAAATATCAAATGTTGATCAAAGATTACCTATTTGAAATTATTTATGTTCAAAATGCTCCGAAGGGTGTTGCTTGCCAACAATTGGAAAAATGCTGGGACCAAACCAGTTATCTCTGCAAAATAAATCAAAATCTTAAATAATATAAGAGAAATAATGATAAAGGCCTCTTCAAATGTCAATTTCCCAATCACATAACTTAATCCTGCCATTGGCTTATATATGTAGAGATTGAACCAAAAATTTAAGAATCAATCAAACTATCCCTACCATTATCCAAAATCTTATAAAGATAAATGATTATTCTACAAATGCAGAAAGAAAATTTTCCAACGAAATAGTTTCTCTTAACCAAAACAAGTCAAAGAAAACGTAGTATGTAGGTATGACCTCAATACCATAGGATAAACCCTTTTAACCTCACTTAGATGCTTGTATCCCATCCACTAGATATAGATAAATCCTTTCTGACAAATAATAAATAAAGATATTAACTGAAGACTACTACCTTGGCTTGGTAACTAGATGCGGTAATGTCACTTCAATAGAGCTTATGATCATGATGAGTTGGCTCGTGATGAGACCTCCCGTTCTTCAGTTAATCCCTTATATTTTATTAATGTTATGTAGAATGAATAATATTAAGATTATTGTTAATATCAAGAGAGATTACTTAGTGGATGGGGAAGCAGATCCAAATGGCCAACTAAAGAGCAAAGGATGGTGTAAAAATTCTAAAAAATAACTTACGATTCCTGACTTACTTCAATTTAGGGAAAATGATTCCTTTGAAAAGAAACTCATCTACATTATAGCATCATTTTGAAAGATAAAGATCCTAGATAATAGACGAGTAACTCAATTAATCCATCAATATGATCCATAATATTTTTTTCAAAGCCAAGACTAATCTCGCTATGGTTAGAATTTTTACAAAAGAAGAGTGTCTTTATAATAATCTCCCTTTAATAAAAAATGATTTCGATCAAATACATGACAGAAATACATGGTTTTGATCACCATATGCTAAAATTAGTTTACCCCTTTTTGGAAAACAAACAAACCATTCAAAATAAAATCTTATCAACTCGCAAAATAAAACCAATCAAAGTAAGAAATCTAAAATGGATGTATGCAAATGTAAAAATAAAAGTTAAGCCATGACTAGATTAACATCTTAAGTGGGGAAACATGAAATAGTTATATCACAAATGACAAAAGAGAATTAATTTCTACAAGATGAAAAATATGTCTCTCTAAAATTTGCGACATAAGGATCTGTTAAAAATAATCAAGATGTTTTAATAAGTTAGGCCGCTCTTATTGATAAGCAAAAGAAAACACACCAAAAATAGACAATTTTAAACTAAGTCTTAATTACATATGTAGTTACAACTGAAAATATTTTGGTATTGATTTGCACAACATTCTTCGTTTTCTTAAAAGTTCTTTCTTATGATCATAAGAATGTATAAAACATTTTCCCAATTAAGTCAAAAAAGTAAAAGATATATGACTTAACAGGAAAATTTAAATAAATATAATTATAAGCAAGAAAGTCAAAGGTAAAGAAAACATCCCTTAATGTATCAATAAGTGTCACCTCTTGAAATTAGCATCATCCTCATAACTGCATTTATTCAAACAAGAAAGATTAAAAATGAAGAAAAAGTAATCTAAACCTAAGCCTAACTATGTACAAAAGAATACAATTGTAATGAAAATCAAGTAAACTTAAATAGCCAATGAATCCATCGAAGCATCTCTAATCCGGTAAAAATGACATGTTTTCCTAATAGTAACCAGAAATGATATGTCAATAAGAGAAAACTAAAAATAAGTTTATCATCCTTACCATTTGAAACATATAATTATAAGACAAATTTACCAGTTTTTGGAAACCTTTTGAGATAAGAATTTTCGAGCCACTCCGCAATCCTGTCGTAAAACTTAGAATGCAAAGTATGATCTACCAACATGAAATCCATAGGTGGCAAATATATCTTAGGTGAATCAATTTGAAGAATCAAATAACTAGCATTAGTCACATTAACAATTGGAATAATTGGTTTCAGATACAAAGTAGAATCATGAAATGATGTAATAGGTGAGTGAATCGGTGATGACCTAATATCGAAAGAAGTGATCTTGGTAAGAGGATTTGCAACTAAAGATGAATCAATTAAAAGAGATGTAAGTCTTTGGTGATCACAAGTTATAGGAAACTCTTCAGCAAATATTTTATTATCACCAATCAAATTATATCTCTCATATAAGTAATTCTAACGAGAACAAACATTTTTAGTTTCAACAAAAATTTGTGTTTTATTCTCATCAAATATCAGTTGACTGTAACCATCTTGCAATAAACCTTCTTTCTCTTTAAAACATTGTATCAAATGATGATTTAATAATGAAATGTGTTCCAATCCCTCAAACTCATGCTTAATAAGTGAATAATCAATGTTAGATATTTCATAAAAATGTGATTTTGAAGTCACATAGTTAGGTAATTCAGATGGAATCTTACGCATATCAAAATAAGAAAATAAATCAGGATAAATAGAAAAATAAGAATTAGAAGTGAGGAAATTAAAAGAGTCTCTCAATTTAGAAAGATCATTAATATTTTGAAAAGATTTCTCTTTTATTACCTGATTATTTTCAATATAATTTGGTGATGTACCTTTAAGGATTTCATATGAAATTGATTCGATATCAAGATTAATTGATAATCCTTCATGTAAATCAAAACTTTTATCGATCTTTGCTTGAAAAATGTTAATCTCTTTTCGTGAACAACATTTAGTTGACTGACTAAGATTCATGTCATCTTCTTTAACTTTTTCTATTGAATTTCTAGAACACATTAAATTATCATTAACATATTTGTGTTCTTTGATAATTGAATCGAAAGAAGAATTAGTACAAAAATCAAAAAATGGTGAACATATAGTTTGATTTATAATTAATTCATCTTGATCTATTTTTGTAACAAAAGAATCTGAATATTGTTGTTCATAAACATAATCAACTTCTCTATCTATACAAATAAATTCATCATGAATAAGTTCTTTTCCATTTGATTCCTTAATATATATAGGTTCAATATTTTGGATAAAAGAAGTATGCCTTGCTCCTTTGAGAAGAGAACAATCATCGGAAGGAGTTGGTACTTCTTCTACTTCAATCTTGTCACCTTGGGGTTGGGTAGAACTTATGGAAGTATCTGAATCAATGAAAGAGGGAGAATTTTCTAGAAGGGTTGGTAAATTATTTGTTGAAACATTCTTTTGAAAAATGTCTTGATTTTGTTGAATAAGAGGAACTTGAGAGTTGAAAACAATATTTAAAAGATCAGATTCAGAAGGTAAATCAGTAATATGAAATTTGCAATGGATATGAGAAAGCCTTACTGAAAAGTCTTCTAAAGATTCACCTTTATTCCTTCAAAGAGCCTGCAATTCACTACATATTTTATTAGAATCATAATCCTTAAAAGTATCCAAAAATTCATGTGCAAACTGAAACCATGTAAAAAAGAAATTAGGTGGAAATGTTTCCAACCAGCATTTGATTCGTCCTTTGAGGGTAAGAGAAAATAACCTACAAGTAGCACTAAGATCAATAATCTTATGTTTATTACATTTAGACAAAAACTTCTTGAGGTGTTTCCTTGCAGATATATCACCTTCACCATCAAATTCAAGTTTCGACAAGAGGTTAACTGTCTCATTGGGAATATCAATTAATGTAATACTAAAAACTGATTCCCAAAAAGGAATTTGGGCATGAGCCATGAATGATAAACAATCAATATTAATTCAGTTTTCAAATGGTTAGCTTGTCATCTAACCAGCCCTTAAGCACATATGTGACCACTAAAAGAATAAAATTATAAAACTGAAATACAAGAGCTAGAGGCTAAATGATTATTTAAATAATTAAAAAAAATGAAATCATTTGTTTTACCTCGGCCCTCTTTCTAGTGCCATTTTTTGGCCGGAAAAACTGTCCTAGGCCAACTTACGGAAAGACAACCCACACACTCGACTGAGTGCAATCTTGTGTGTGTTTAAAGTAACTGTCCTTCACAAGATCAAGGCCATGCTGCCTGTATAATGTACTCTCAAGGTAGAGAGTCTCTTGAGATGTGGGTGGTAAGTCTTACTTAACCAAATCTTCTGATAAATACGAAAGATTTAACCTAATGACTAACTAATCTGAAAACTATCTTAAGCTAAGTACAGAAAAAAAATAGTAGCTCCTAATTTTATAATGATCTAGATGCAATCTATCTATCTCAGCTAAGAGAAATGGTTTTGTTTGGCTTGGCAATAGGTATTAGTTTATAAAATGATCTCTAATTCTCCATTTGTCATAAAAGTCCATCATCAACAGAAGCAAACCTAAATTAAATCATAACAAGGTGATATCTCATTACAATATAATTTTAAACAGAAAATGAAGCTTGTAATCAAGTAAATCTAGCATAGTCTTGAAATATGATAGATACAATCAAGTATTAACCTAAAGATGAGACAAGATCAGCTTACACAGTCAATATTTCATGTAGCATTTTTTCATAATCAATTGAAAAAGCCACGAATAAGTTCACTTACTTTCAAGAAACAAAGAATCATTCATATTTCAATGCCATGTTCTCATTCGAAACCAAACAGAAAATGATTTCACATATACTATAGAAATATATATATATATATATGAAAACTATATTCAATCAATAGAGAAACATCATATAGGATAGTATGAATTGACTGAAAGACTTAGCTACTGTCTTCAGTATCCTTAACAGCCAGCAATCCTCAAAAGCAATTCTAAAGAAAAACAAGCATAACATAATATATTATATCACTTTAGAATATAAGTTCTCCACAAATCTTTGGTATCGAACCCCACTGGCAGCAGCGTTTCCTATTCTTTGGTTTACAAAAACCACTGAACATAAAAAAAAAATTACAGAACGTTAAATAAAGAAAGCTTCTCCAGTTCTGATGAGCGCTACCCCACCCAAAGCAATCTTTGCTATTGTTTAAATACTTCAATACAAACCGACAGAAAACTTAGAAGTGAACCGATTCCATGCTGGCCGCAATTGAAAAAAAAAGTGTTCAAATAACCTGCCAAATCTCTCAAATGGTTCATGTTTTTCAGGATATTCCTCACGCGTCTAATAAAAGAGCCCGTTCTACAAAAAACCTAGATCTCGGATTTTGATATTTCTTCTTTATTTTCTTGCAGTTTTCTATAGAAAATCATCTTCTGAATAACGACGGGAATCTGACAATCTTCTCAAAACTTTACGAAATGCTCCCCATTCAGGTTGATGAGTCGATCTCTTTCTGCTGCGAATGCATAGGGAGATTTTACTTTGTCTTCTCAATTCTTCCTTGATCACTGATCTTGTGTTCAATGACTTGTCCAATCCTTTTTAATTAATGTTCAAGTTGGAAGAAAAGAATACCTCCTCTTCTCTTGGATTCTCCCTCTAAGTAACCACGCATAGTAAAAAAAAGAACAAATGCAGGATATAATCCAGCTTTATATCAATAGCTCCATTAACACCTGTAAATGTCAAACAAAATCTGTTAGCAACATGCAATGATGAACATATAGAAATGAATGAGATGTTTGGTGAATTTCTGGAATTAATATAACTCAAACAAGTCCATGTATCTCACAAATCACGCACTATTTTTGAAAATGGCCCGCCTTTAAGGGTAACTTGGCGCATTTATGAAGTGGGTTTTCAACGGTTTTTTCCAAATTGAAAATGGTTTGTTCACAAATAGACACTGAAATTTGCCTCTCTCGTCGGGTGCGCAATCCAGTTCTTGTGATCTTTGACAGTTCTGTAGCTGCCTGCCATTTTTGTTTGATGATAAACCAATGGATTGAGAAATAAATTCTTTAGTCAGCCTTAATTCATTGTCCCCGACCTGTGCATTAACCCCATCAAACGATTCTACAAATGCCTTGGAAACTGGACACCGGAGCCATAGAAACGATTACACAAACTTTGAGGGTTTTCAAAAACCAGACTGAAACATACAGTCAATTTATCCACATTCCATGCATTTCCATTAACATTCTAAAATGCCCTATTTTATCAAAGCACTATGAATTTCTCTGCAAGGTCATTATACTGCAAATTGACAAATAAATGAAACTTTGAAAACAATTTACCAGACTATGATGAGCTGCAGGAAAGTCAAGCAAGTGAGTTATTAAGAGTGATGTTTGTCTCATGAAATATTGACAGATGGTAAGCTTGAAGTGACACGAATATCAAAACCATAGCTTCACCATGAGTTCAGTGTTTGATCATTATTTCATATTACCGTGACGGTGCAGGACAACTCATCCCTTCAACACATGGTTGAATATTTTTTTAAAATCCCAATCCTTCAATCATTGAATAAAACTATAATAATATGAACATCTAAGGATATAATTAATAAACTCAAGATCAAGGTTATTAAAAAAAATGATTGGGAAATAATTTATAATGTAACCAAACCTATGTCAAAAACTCTAAAAGTCATCTTAGACCCTCATGGAAAACTTTAACACTAACTCATTTCAAAAATACAAATTTCGAAATAAGGATAAGTGTATAGTAATGTGTGGCATATGAAAATTATATTAAATACACTTTAAAACCTTATGACAAACAAGATAAGATAAATAATTCAGAAGTGATAAAGCTTTATTAGGTCTCCTTTATAAACTAAACAGTAACAGTTATCACACCATGTAGTATCTTGTTTGAATTAATAATTATAAATTCATTTGATTTTAAACATGCATGAGTGATAAGTGGAAATGCAAATAGGAACTACTAAGTTCTGTAATTATAGTTTTCAAGATGATTAAAAGAAATGAGGTTTTAAGATCATGAGAATCAAATGCTGATGCTAATCCTTGTGAATCGATGAATGAATTAAACTTCTATCGGGAGTGCCTTAAGAATCATAGATTCTTAGGGCAATCCTAGAGTATCCATGATGAGTGTTGATCCAGGTGAAAATATCAAATGTCGATCAAAGATTACCTATTTGAAATTATTTGTGTTCAAAATGCTCCGAAGGGTGTTGCTTGCCAACAAGTGCCTTGGTTCAAGGATTGCTAGAACAACTTATGTCAGACCCGTTAGCAATGTTTCTGTTGTGCAATGTGTTCAAATTAGAGGGAGTGCTTATGTGCCTATGAAGCAAGATGGTCTTAGACAAACAAGTTTATCCTTTCAAGGAGGTCAATTCCATCGGTACCATTGAAACCCATGCAAGATAACATAAGATCCAACTTCTCCACATAACTAGGTGATATTACATGTGTCCCAACATTAACCTCCGAAAGGATTCTAGGTTCAATGGCTTGTTTCCTAGGTTTATCACTTAATGTACTTTAGATCCACATGTTGTGTTTGAGTTGTTTGTGTCACTATTAGTAGGTTTTTTTTCCAACCCACATGTCACGATCTCCATTTTCAAAGTACATGATTAACTAGGTAAATGAGTCACATTTAGATCTAGTGCAATATTCACTGCCCTTTTCACTTCACACTTTGTCACATTTAGATTACCTATTAAGGGGAAAATTAGTACC
Organism: Pseudotsuga menziesii; assembly: GCA_001517045.1. Taxonomy (NCBI): domain Eukaryota; kingdom Viridiplantae; phylum Streptophyta; class Pinopsida; order Pinales; family Pinaceae; genus Pseudotsuga; species Pseudotsuga menziesii. The sequence goes on along the minus strand of LPNX010466118.1, from coordinate 1,246,807 downwards.
TTGAAAAGGTGCAATATAAGCTCTAGGTAAGTTGTAGGTGCTGATTTTTTAACTGAAATTTTTGTCAAGTCATCTGATATTGATAAACGAGCATAACGCCTTCCATTATTTTGAGTTTCACTTCCTAAGATAGAGAATAAAGTCTCATAGTGAAGGGGATCGTCTAATAATCATGTAAGACTAATATCAACACTGGTTGTAGCACTAGGTGCACTGGTGAAAATGGTAGTCATTGAACCATTAGGATCATCAATTGCTTCCAAATTCGCTTGTGTTGCTACATTTTCCTCATCAGTTGCTTCTTGGATATTATAATTTTTTGTAAACTGTACTTTCTCAACACACTCCTTTAAGCTTTCATCAAACATGATCTGGATTTCCCATCATCAATCTTTGGCATAAATTCCTCTTTCTCTATACCTTTAAAACAGAGCAAAAATTAAAACTTCAAAGCAGTAATAAATTAAAGAAAGAGCACACATCCCAAAGTTTGCAAAAACTAAATAGTCTCATCTCTTTACAACAACACACACAATACAAAACTTTTTATAATCTAATCTAATCTTTTCTAACTACAGTTCACATGGCTCTAACTATTTTACATGGCTAGGCTCCTATCCTCACTAATCATGTGCACTTGATATACTAAAATGACTTACTCTACCATATTATATTTATTCTATTGTACTTTATAGTGTATCTTGATCATTTTTTCCTGAACAGTATGTGAATTAATTTTTTCAATGGAATTTAACTCATACATGGAAATATCAAATGTTATGGCTAGTCCACTCTTATATATTGTAGTAAGAGTAGTTACACTTTTTGAACTAAATTGGAGGTAGATTCACACTAAGACCTCGACATCCTCAAATCAACAATATATCAGTAACTAGGATGATTTAAAATACAACTATTCTATTGTATTTTTTCAAATTGGAGCACACTTCATTATACAAAAAACTACTTAGGTATGGCATAACCATATTGTGGATTCCAAGTGCAATCCAAGCTTTAGAGATATAACAATGATAAGGATTGGGAACCTAAGAAAAATAATACACAACTCAGAAAACATTAAAAAAAAATTCCCACATACCAAGCAAGTTATCAAAGCTAGCATAACCAGGGTCAGGGCATCAAAACTTTTTGTTCAACACTTGTCATGAAAGAATACATGTAATATGGGATGGAGGGGAAATGGAATCAATCCTAAGTTAGTTGAATCCTTGCAACTCACTACATGTCTGTCTCTCAACAATCCACCTTTTAAATTGAACCAAAATACCAAAAGAAGTTTATTAATGGCTATATTTGAGAAAGTTCTAAGTGTGAGTAATTAAGGGCTCGGGGCTCTAAAATTTGTTGTGTTTTGTACCAGTCCACGATTCAGAGAATCGATAGGCACAGGTAGTAACTTAAGTTATTTAATGAAAACATCTAATGTGTATACCTCTACGTCGAAACCATTTTCCATGTCGATGTAGGCCACTACCCTCTTTATTGTCTTACCAAAAGGCATGATAATGAGGAAGAAGACCTAAAATTATGGACTTCACCTTAAAAGAATACCTTGAAATCACATTGGTAAGGACTGATAAGAAGATCACAACAATCCAACTTGTCAAATGTTAGTTGATAGTGTTGATTAAATACTTATATGGTATATTTAATATAAGACTTACTTATAGTTGTCTCTTACTCTTTCTGTCTTGACACATTTAATATTTTATGGTTGTCTCTGTGTCTTAGTCAATTCGTATTATAACGTGCTGATGTGCATGCATAATAATCCTTAGTTATTACTATGAGATGAGGATTTAAAGGGGAGAGGATGTAAAGACAAGTAATTTTATATGTATTTCGGTGGCACTGAGGACAAATGTTGTGAGAAACCACAATAGATGGAAGGACGGAGGGAGATTACATCATAATCATGCCACCCATCAAATTGAAGACTATTCTTGAGCCAACAATTGTTTTTTAAATTTGATTGAAAACCATTGTTTCTCCATATTGTGTGCCCAATGACACCTCTCTATAGCAACATTTGCATAAATCGACCTCTAAACAATTTGTGACCCTAGCTACATGTCATTATTTGTATTTGCATGACATTGAGTGTTGTTTATAGTTGTCACGAGTCCATGATATTCATGCAAGAAATTATGTATTGTAGAGGAGGACTCATCAAACCAACCTTTTGAATTTCATTTTGATGAAAAAAAAGTGGACATTGGTAGCAAGGTTCACATACATAGTAGGCACAAAGTTTTGAGCTCATTTTGGGCATAGTAGTTCTTTTTTGTTATAGTCATAGTTGTTGACAAATTGTCACACTTTAGATTGCAGCGCAAGTGACTCGGGAGTTAGAGTCACATATCGATGGCTAGTGCCTCGTAGTCATCAATGATTACTGGTCATCTTGCACAACTAAGCAATGAGTGCATGACATGAGTGAGTGAGTGATAATAATTTATCATATTTACAATATTTTGAATGACTAGTTGAACTTTATAGCATAGGAATTTCAACATCTTGAGAAATTTATATGGGAGAATAATTTAAAATGTTGCCCTTCTTTTGAAATGTTGATATAAATTATGCCCTTCTTAATTGGAAGAGTAAAATTCAGATTTTAATTTTTTTTTGAAGGACAATTTTAACACTACACTTCTTGGAAGGGATAAGGGATGGAAAGGGTTCAATTTTGAAT
>LPNX010466118.1:1196286-1243920 GCA_001517045.1 Pseudotsuga menziesii | reverse complement strand
ATATAAAACATAACATAAAAAAGCATCCCCGCCATTTTGAAGCCTCTGTGCCCTCCTTAAACTTGCAGAGCATCCGATAGTGTGCCATTTGAACCCCTCCTTGACTTCTATAGAGAATTCGACAGTGCATAGCATTCAACAGTAAAGAGAGTTGTTATCATCATTGGCATTGCCACACATTCCTGTGCACAAGGTTCATTTCTACCCAACATAGGATGAGTAGAGGAGACCAACATATCATTGGTCGACATTCAATTCGTCATCCGAACATAGGAGACCAATGGAGATTTCTTCGATATGTGGTTTTTTTAACTCAATCATTTTCTTTCCACCACATAGCCTTGATTTTTGTTTCCAAGGGTTTCAATCACCATAACTCATAAAAAATGGAGGTTGCATTCCTTTAACAAATGGTTAAATTTGAAGTATTTGTGTTCAGTTTGTATATGTAGGGCAGGGTCCTTGGATTCAAAATGTGTTTTCATGCTCTGTCTTGCTACTCTTTTTTTACTTTATCGTTAGGGGAAAATAATGAGATAGGGGGATATACTTCCGTTCCCCACCCGAGAGAGTGACATATTTCTAACATGACCGATAAGGATCTTTGCCATGGGCAGAGTGGATCTTTCCATTGGAGGATTGCTAGTTCGATCGAGGTTAAATTCCCTTGGAGACCAATCGGATTCCAAAAACATGGGCGCTCATAGCTCCAATTTCAATGCCTCCAATGGTGGACGAGGCAGAGGATGGGGAAGGGGAGGAAATCGCAGTCATGGTCACAGAGGTACAACAAATAATAAAATGAGGTGCACTACAGATGAGGATATGGAATCCAAGATAGGGTTTGATCTTTTCACCGAGGGTGAACCCTGCTAAGGATTGCTCTTCACCATGTCATATGTAAGTCACCTCACTTCTACCACTTTTTCTCAAATATCAACACCGTTGTATTCAATTCGATTGCACAAGTGGTCAAGTTCATGTGCCTGTAGTATGAAGTTGTATCTAAACTCTTTTCATTTTTAGTTTGAACTTGCTTGTCATTTTGACAACTCTAATAACTATGGTTACTAGTTCTCCCTCCCCACCATTATATTTCAAGCATTTGAATACCATTTTTTAAGTTCTTGAGTTTTGCAGTAGATAAAACAGGTTGCCCTGAAATCCTCCTTACCATTGCATTTTGAAAAGGGGGCAGATGACAGATCTCAGTTTATACTGTCTTTCTCTGAGAGGGTAAGGGTTTATTTGTTCATTTTCCACCTAAAACAAAATAGTTATAACCTAATTCCCTAGTTTTTTTCCTTGGGACATGGCTAGGGCATTATCATGGTTGTGAAGCATGGGACAATACTCTCTTGGCCTCATTAAGTTCAATAAGTGTGCACAATTTATTCATTATAGGAAAAAGGCAAGGCATGGTTGAAGCACCAGTGACGATAATGAGTGCAATCATATCAACCTCAAGACTTATGAATGTCAGTTGGTCATGTAGAGTGCACAACCAATATACTAAAACTACCACTATGAGGGGGTTATTTATTATGTTATTAGGATTAATGATGACATTATGTCCTTCCTTATATATTATTTCTTGGTGAATCCTTAGAAGGGTGCAGTTTTGTCACCCGAAGGAGATTTTGCATTCATAACTTTGGGAAAAGTATGGTGGGGCATGAGGTATCCTCATGGTGTTTTGGGATGTTTTCACAATGGTCAAGGACACATGTGGTATTAGTTTGATTTAAGTTTAAAATCATGGTAACATCTTGGCTACTAAGAGGGTGGTTAGATGTTTAGAGGGATCCTCTCATTGGAAGGTTTGATGGGGTACATGTTACTTATGACTTAGAAAGTTGGTAAAGTCAAAGGCTAGTTTGGTTTATGACTATGGACTTATATAGGGTTTCCTTATTTCCCTTATATTATATATACAATCTCTTTCCCCTCTTCAAAATGGAGTTCCTTCAATTCACACTACTTCAAGGCACTACCCCTCCTCAACGACTAGATGGTGTTTTTTCTTTGGCTACGACCTGTAAAATGATTAAGGTGTAATATTGAATTATGGATGCAATAGCTACTCACTAAAATTAACATTTGAAATAGAGTTCCTATAATCCATGCTATTTTGGGGTGTTAGATCTCATCAATGAATAGATATTGTTTTTTTTTTTGCTATTACATGTGAAATGATTAAGAGTTAATATGGAATAACCACATAGTATAGTGCCACTTTTAAATGAAGTGATTGTGGTCCACACAATTTTTAGGAACTATCCCTCATTAGTAGCCAAACGGCGTTGTTTGTTTGGTCACAACTCATAAAAGGATTAAGGAATAATCTTGAATCATGGCTACAAAATCCATTGAGTATAGTTCCCATTTTATATAGAGTGTCACTAATCCACAGTATTTTTGGATTCCACCCCTCATGTGTGTCTAGACCAAAATGATGTTCGTTTGGATGTGGATTGTAAAGGATCAAGGAGTAATCTTGAATTGGTATTGTAGTAGTCCCCTAATATAGTATGTCTTTGAAATAGAGTGCTTTTGATCCAAATTATTTCAGGGCACTACACCTCGTCAATGGACAAAAAGTGATGTATACATCACTTTGAGAATTAACATACCAAGGATGGTTCTTGATTCCCATGGCATGGTATAGGGACAAAAGGAAAGGTAGTATACCATACCATATATTTCTACGAGGGCTCACATGCCATGTTTCATCACTTGGGGAATCACACATGCCCATATACATAATATTTGGCCTACGAATTTGTACCAGTCCATGATTCATTTAATCCATAGTCACAGGTAGGAATTTAAATTATTTAATGAAAACAATTAATGTGTATAACCTCTATTTCAAGATCGTTTTCCATGCTGATGCTTGCCACTACCCTCTTTATTGTCTTACCAAAAGGCATGATAATGATGAAAAAGACCTAAAATTATGGACTTCACCTTCGCTAAATGCCTTGCAATCACATTGGTAAGGAGTGATAAGAATATCAGAACAATCCAACTTGTCAAATATCAGTTGATAGTGTTAATTAAAGACTTATAAGGTAAATTTAATATAAGTCTTACTTATAGCTCTCTCTTACTCTTTGCATCTTGACAATTTTATATTTTATGGTTGTCTTTGCGCCTTGACCCAACTCATATTATAAGGTGAGGATGTGTAGACATAATAATACTTAGTTATGACTATGAGATGAGGATTTAAAGAGATGAGGATGTAAAGACATGTAATTTCTATATGTATTTTGGTAGAGCTGAGGACAAATGTCATGAGAAACCACAAATGTTTGGAAGGACGGAGGGAGATAACATCACGATCGTGCCACTCATCAAACTGAAGAATATTCTTGAGCCAACAATTGTTTTTCTAATTTTGTTAATAACCATTATTTATCCATATCGTGTGCCCAATGACACCTCTCTATAGCAATGCATAAATCAATTTATGCACAGTTTGTGATCCTAGCTACATGCCATTATTTGTATTTGCATGACATTGAGTGTTCTTTATAGTTGTCATGAGTCCATGATATTCATGCAAGAAATGAAGTCTTGTAGAGGAGTACTTTTCAAATCAACCTTTTGAATTTCATTTTGACGAAAAAAAGTGGACATTGGTAGCGAGGTTCACATAGGTAGTAGGAACAAATTTTTGAGCTCATTTCGGGCCTAGTAGTAGACTAGTAGTTGTTGACACATTGTCACACTTTATATTATAGCCCCAAGTGACTTGGGAGTCAGAGTCAGATATCGATGGCTAGTGCCTCGTAGTCATTAATGATTACTGGCCATCTTCAACAACTAAGCACCGAGTGCATGACATGAGTGAGTAAGTGATTATAATTTAATATATTTACAATATTTTGAATGACGAGTTGAACTTTATAGCATAGGAATTTCAACATCTTGAGAAATTTATATGAATGGGTCATTTCAAATGTTGCTCTTCTTTTGAAATGTTGATATAAATTATACCTTATTTATTGGTTGGGTAAAATTCAAATTTTAAATTTTTTTAAAGGGCAATTTGAAATTTACACTTCTGGGAAGGGCTAGAACCCTTTGGAAGGGCTGTGAAGGGTTCATTTTTGAACGCTGCTGGGAAATGATTTATAAACTTGGTCGGAACTGATTTATAAAATTCATACTATACAACATATCAATTTTTTCCCTATTTTTGTTCCTTGTGATTAGATTAGAGGAAAGTGTATCTTCAAATGGCATGGAAGCTTTGGTATTTTACATACACAATTAATTATATTCCAATTGGGTTGGGTTGGCATGATCGAGAATTATAGAGACAGGGGAGGATGCCTAACCTCCATTATATGTCCATCGAAAACATGGAAATGATCTTCTTGGTGATCGATGTGCAGAGGAGGTTTCTCTGAAAATGGATCTTCCTAAGTAAACCAATGAATATCAATTTGGTTAATATTATCTGAAAGCCTGTTCGAATCTTATCCATTTATATTTAATAGTTGATCCGAGATCCAAATGGAATTTATCATGTAGAGGTAAGGATTGGGCCTGATCTGTCGAGAGAAAATAACATTCCTCCTGCATACATTGATGATCATATTGGTGATAGATAGCATCATAGGTAGTGGTATCCTGGGTTCCTCTAGATTTTGGTATATGGGGTCACTATAACATCAGATAAATGAAATGATGATGGGCATCGTATATTACATGATGTCATAGGGGTTCAAGTGAGAACTGCTTAGGTGGGAGAGCCATGCATGAGAAACCCCATAAATATGCACCCATTGGCACTAGAATTGTTTCCTCTATCCTCTTTTTGTAGAATCTTTTCACCACAATGTAATAAATTGAAACAGAGCAACTCATTCTCTATAGATAAACTCTTATTCTGCAAGGTACTATTCATTGCAATTCCCAATATATAATCTTCTACGTTTGAATTTATTTTAGATAACTTGAATTCAATTGAAGTTGTTTTTATTGTAATTAATGATTTATTGACAAAATTGGAAAACATGTATCTTCCACCATTCCATGTTCCATGAAATGAATGCAAGAATAGTAGCAAAGTTGCTTCAAGGATATTGATAAATTGTGCAAAGAGAACAGAGTTAAGGAGGCACTCGAGGTCAGGTGGATTCATATACATATGGCCATCTCTTGAAATCCCACGTTAATGTGAAATACCTTTTTGCAGTGCAAGATGGGTTCATTTGCATATAACACAAATGGGATTTGAATGGGATAATTTTTTTATCATATACTACCTTATATGCCAAATGAGGGAGTTTGGAAGATGCACACCAAGTGTTTGACAAAATTCCTCAATAAAATGCAGTCTTATAGAATCCAACAATTTTCTAGTTTTTGCAAGGTGGAGAGATTGATGATAATGCTAATAATGATGCATAAGAATGTGCAAGAACAACCCAAGAACTGATTCCATTTATAATTGGGGAGGTGTTCCAAAAAGGTCTTTTTACGTAGATGGAAAATGATCAGAATGAAGTTGGAATTTCTACATCAGACCATAACATGTATTACGATGGACTGTTCGTGTTATTGGGAAAGGATCTTTTGTTTAATGTTGTATTGACTCTACAAGAAGCAAGAGAGCATGCAAAGAGGTGCTAAGAGATTTTGTACAACCAGAAGATTTTGATGCAAAGTTACCTGGATGTGCTCTTCAAAAAACTCAATATTCATCAAGGTGATTTGGATATTCTCATAAAGAGTGGAGTGTTGAAGGAATCTAGTAATGCCATCGTGGTGTTGAGACTGCTCACTGAAGGTAGCATAGATTATATGGCCCAAGTAAAAGATAAGGATGGAGGGGTAGATATTCAATACTTAGTTCATTTTTTGGATTCAACTATTGTAACTATCAGAGAATAATTGATAATTGTGGTTTTGATTCTCTTAGAGTCAGGGGCCTGCAAGGTTTTTCTTATTGGAGAGGGTGTTAGTGTTATAGCAATGTTGATTAGGTTATTGGAATCTGCAACTTCTGTGAGAAAGGAGAAGGCTTCCTATGACTCTGTTGGGATTGACTATTGTGAATGGGGACCCATCTGGATCATATTTTCCTAATCCTCTTTTGCATGTAACTATGTGGTTATCAATGTTCTCTCTGCATTGCTTTATTTGTTAACTACATAAACATTTTAAGTTTCTTATTTTGATGAACACTAATGTTTAGTTTTAATTTCTTTCCTTCTGTTGTATCAGAATATCTGAACTTTGCAAAAAATGCAGGGTGTTGGCTTGTATTAGATAATACTTATGAGTAAATTACACATGCTTTTTTATAGTTATCTTGTATAGACAGTCAAAATGTAACACATCTCAGATTCTTATTAAGCATGGATTTCTTAACTTGAGATGTTTCATTATTGTAGACATGAAATCATTACTTTATCAGAGATTTTGTGGGAAGGTAGCCCTAAATATAAATAATATTGCTTTGTGTGCAGAGTGTCATGATAATTTAGTAAAATGTAATTGTATCAATGCCATTTTTATTTTTATTGTCTATGGGGGCTTGATTGGTTGGTCAAGCAGGGTGATGATATTCCCCAACCCCCCCATAGGGTTCAATTCAGCCAAGCATACTGACATTTGTATCCTCCTCATTAAGGGGTTGTCATCATGGCCAGCACACATTGCACACACATTGAATTTGTGAACTTGTGGATATTTCTTTATATGATTTGTGGTTGTTGCAAACTTATTCGTTGAATATTGACCTAAACATGTATGTGAGTGTTTCATTATCATAAAGGTGTTACTCATGTGGAAAAGGATTGCATATTTTTCACCTTATCCTTGGATAAAATTTAATGGTGTCCTCTAAAATCCATGACAGGTTGTCCATGATACACATGGGAGCTAACAATTTAACTTGGTAGTAGTTTGAGTGGTGTTGATTGCAACTACTATGTTTGTGGATTGTTTTTGGAGGGACCTTATATAAATTTTAATTGATATAATGGGGCCTTAATTTTATATTAAGTCCTATTTATTTCTTGATATGGTTGAGCTGGTGTGGTGTTTATGGCTTTTATCACATGGGGATTTCAAGATCTCTATGTGCAATGGGATTCATAAGAAATAAATGATTGTGCCAATGTAATTTTTTTTATATACTAGGGGAATCAGCAACTAGGGTGGGGATTGTACTCCCATTACAAGGGGTTTATTTTCATACACTACCACTATACGCCTAGATGCACCCACACATCCCCCATCCATGGGGCATGGGCTAGACAAGGCTTGAACCTGTGACATTGCAAGGAGTGACTTAACAGTACACTCTATTGCCACTTGGTCTACACCCCTAGGGTCTATTGTGCAGATGTAATTTAAGTTGAAATAAATATTAATAAAATAGTACAAGTGAACTCAATTGTGGTACAAAAGAGTGCTGGTTGAAGTCTTCTTATTTTTCGGTTCTTTCAAGTTTCAAAAGTTGTGGGGGTTGAAAAATTACATAGATATGAACCGATATAGTGTGCAAATAAACCATGTTATGACATAGTTTGCAAGTTCTGAATGTGTTGCAAGAAATTTTGACATCATTCTCCCTTTACATGAACATATTGTATCAGGATGCATACTTAATTAATGTCCATGGTCACCGATTCTAATTGGAGAGAGTGTAAGGAATTTTTTTTTCTTCTGAAAACTCTGCTTCAATGAGCTAGATAGGCAGAAGTACATAAAACAACCTATTGTAGCTCTATGATGTACCTTGAGTTAGTCATGGTTTCCATTTTCCTTCACAAGAACAGGGACAAGCCCATAATGTGGAGGATAGAAATATAATTAATAAATGCGAATGATACAATTCATGAAATTAAGTAAAGAAGATTGTCATACTATAGTACTTAAGAGACATGACTATGCTAATATATGCAACCCCATCTCATAATAACAAATATAATTATTGTAATTTAGGTGTATTTCAAAGTTAACTGCATTGTTCTTGCTAGGTGCAATCCAATGCACAACGCTAGTGAGATTGGGACCTTGGTGGGTGGCTTGAAACCCACTGCGCTCACCATTGAACCAGAAACCAATTGACTCAAAAGGACATATTTCATTGTTGGTCATATTATTTTGTAGTCAGTTATGATAAGATAATTTTATTAATGTTCAACAAGTGACCACAAAAGTAAGTCAAATGGACAAGGGTGTCCCTAGTGATACTCGAACAAGAGATCCCTGTATGAGTACCGCTAGGGACACCCCAAGCTGAGTTTCAGTCCCATATTGAATGTTGATCAACCACCTGGTCCCTGACCAGGTCTACCATTCTCTTATAGAATGGATCTTGGTACTGCTTAGAAATCAACACCTCACACAAGCCCTAGTGATACATAGTATAAAATATTCAAGTGTACCCTACAAAAGACTTCAACTTTGCAAAATATACTTGCTTAAGTTTCCAAAATAGTTTATTTCTGCCATTAAACATTTGGGAACAACTAGTACCCTCCAGAATCCACATTTAATTTCTAATATGTTAAATCAACATTAACCTTCTATACATCAGCTATAATCTATTTCATGTTTGTGACAAAAGTTGCTTACCTGTAAGTACATCACTCAAACTAAACAAATTAAATGGTTATTCTTAAGTTTTTTCTGATCGATGCCTTGGTTCCTTAAGTCTAGTGGGCATGGAGTGAAAGAATTAAAAGAGAAAGTCCAAATTTCTTGCCAGAGAATTCATTGCAAAGTCATGCAAAAGGCATTAAAGATAGGATGTTTCTTGGATACTATTTCTATAGCAAAGTTTTGTTTTCAAGGGTAAAACTTAAATGGTGTTCTTTTTTCTTAATGAGTTATTGGCAACTTGCAAGAATGCACACTCATTAGGAAATAATTTATGTTTGGCTACCTATTGCTTAGTTTTGTAATGTATAAGTGTCTTCCACCATATGAGATAACTCTACAAATAGTCAAATTGGGTGGCCTAGTTTCCTACAATATGATCCTTGGAGGCAGGCTATGGAAGGGAACCCAAAATAGTCTTAGTATTTTTAATAGAATGAAATCAACTGGTGGTTTGACCAGATGATTGTGGAAACAAATTTCATGCTCATTGTCCCACAACACCTGGTCAATTCCCATGCAGATACGTTGTATTTTTAAATGGATTGTGACATACTTATGTGTTGCCAAGGGGGGCATATAAGGAAAAGTTAAAAGTGACCACACTTCCTTATTGCCTGACCAAGTAGATCATGGATCAAGAAATCTACTACTAACATAGAGGCATTATTTTTTATGTCCCTAGAAGTATTCCTGTAGCAGAATGTCTCTTCCAGCGATCATATTGAGCTATCATTTCCTTCATATTTTGGTGTGTTATATCCTGTAGTAGGTTGTATTTTACCAACAGGCCTTTGAAGTGGAACGACCGGCATGAAAGGCAATTTTTGATGTTTAAAAGCATGATTTCATTTAGTATTTTTCACAACAATTGCTAATCAAACCATCAAAATAGACAACTTTCAGTCCATGAAGCCACTGGATAGAGGTGCCCCTAGTGGTACTCGGATGTCACGAATCCAACGAAACTGACAGTTTGTCCATCATGGACATTCATTGTGTCTAGAAAGTTGTTGGTTGTTATGTGTATGAAAGGAGGCATCTTTACTCTTTGAACACTTATAGGAGTACAAAACCTATTTGAATATACAGAGAATGGTTTGATTAAAATCCTATAGGAGGAAGTGACAAAAAAAAACAATTGTGTGTCGACAAATAACCATTTGGATGGTAGTGGAAAATCATAGCAAACTTTCATTGGAATCCCATTTCCTTCTACTCCACATCCACAATGATATCCTATGGCATCAGTGAAAGCTCGAAGTTGTCACTTCAATTTTACTCTCATCTCGACTTGGAAATCATGGTTACAATGTATGGAGAAACATGGGAAATGAGATTACAATGGTGTAGACAACATATCACACTCCCCATAATAATCAATCCCTTTCTACGCAACTAAACACTTTTTCTAATTTGGGCCATCAAACTGTTTCTCAGATTTCTCCAACAAGTATGGAGCATGCTACTATGCCTTCCATCTCATAGAAACAACTGGTAATATTGCAACTGAAGCTACTATAAATAATTGAACAATATTTGCAATAACCGGACCTTCAATTTATGCACAAGAAATGGAAAATGAGTATTCTTCTGGACTCACACTAGTTGATAGAAAGAACTTCATATTGAAAAGGCAAGGCTTGTTGCTATGTTGGTGAGGTGCACATTTCTCACCTTTGACTTTGGTTAATTTTCTCAAATTTGAAAAAATATCCTAGATAATTGTCGAATTTTTCTTATAGCAGTAGAAAACCAATTTTCAGATCTAATAATTACTTTCTAATGATTTCAAGCCATAATTTCATCTGACTTTTATCTTTGAATAATTACACACTAACATTTTTGAGCTATGTTTTGGATTTGAACTGATCCTTGTGAAATTATAGTTTCTCTCCTATCCCCATCCACATACCATAGATAGAAGGTTTTGTTATTTTTAGAAAACTTGGCCAAGATCCACAACGGGATCATGTCATTGTTCATTGAACAAAGGCCAAGTATAAGGCACTCCATGATTGACATTGAGTTGCTCCAGATTTTTAGGTTGATGATCTAGTTTTGTTGCATTTGGATAAGCGGCATTTTAAAATCCATATCATTGTAAGATGAATCCCATTTAATATGGTCCTTGCATAATCTCACAACAAATGGGTACCAAGGCCTTCAAGTTCAACTTCTATCTCAATTTGCCATATATGATATGGTCAATTCCAATGAGTTGGAGTTATTTTAGCCACCTCATCAAGAGGAGACAAAATTTTAGAGTTCTATCATCCTCTTCATGAAGATACTCTTGTTAATGTTTGCACCGTATCCACTAGGAATCATTAAATGGCCACTTACTTGGTGGGCCACAAAGACACTTTGCCCACTCAAACCAAATGGTTTCCGAGTCCATCTTCAACAAAACAAGGTACAATTTCTTCTAAATAGGGAGGCATTGTAGTGTCTTGTTCTAAAAGGATCACTCTTTCAATTTTTTGCATTTTATTAGTCTCTGAAAGTCAATTTAGTTCATTAAAGATAGACTGGGTACCTTCCTGTCTAAGGGTGCCCCTTACACATTGGGATGAGAAGGAACTTGCTATTGTTCATTTACATATGTTGTGTCCTTTAGATCTTTTGTTTAGCATAGAGTAATATTGAAAGTACTTCAGCTCCATCCCATTTGGACTCTATTTACTGAACACTTCAAAGTGGGTGATCAATAAATCGTTTGAGTAGCTGGGTTGATGATAGTCAGCAACTTAGAGGAATAAGTGGCACTACAATAGAATTAGGAATTGAGGATAATTTTGTTTCTTAGTTATAGAGGGCTCAACCAGTTGATGACACTCAATCATATTAATCCTAGGATACCACTAGATCATAGGAAAAAGGTTATGCTACTGCCTCACAAGATGCATATGTTGGCACTGTAATGATAGAAACTTTACAATCATAGGAAAATGATATAAAAAGAACCAAGGAATGTAATCAATCCATGTTGAGGATAATACAATCTATCATCCTTTGTCGACCATTAGATACTCAAAGTTATGTATTGATCATTTTTACCATTATACAGGACTCTGTAAGTTAGGTTCCCAAATTCTTAAAGGATTCTAGCTCAATGGAAGAGCGCCTGCCTTACAAGCAGGAGGTTGGTGGTTTGATTCCTCCATGCCCTAATGATATTATAATATCGGTTAAAAACAACTAAATTAGTAATAAAAAAATAAGAGATATGTGACCAAAAAAAATGACCAAAACTTGTATATAAAATTACTAAAAACGACTAAATTAGTCACCAAAACATGAGAGACGCGAAACTAGGCATTAAAAAGGATGCAACACGTGGCGCTAATGATGAAGCCAAACATGGCGTTGATATGGTAGAAAAATAAGACGTTACTTTCAATGCAAAACATGGCACTACATAGGAAGCAAAATATGGTGCAACAATAGAAGAAACATTTGGCATAATTTTGGTAGCAAAACACGATGCAAAAAAGGAAGAAAAAACTGGTGCAAATTTGGAAGCGAAAATTGGCACATATTTGGAAGTAAAACATGGTGCAAAATGGGATGCTAAAGTGGTAGAAAAAATGGATGCAATATTGGATGTTAATTTGGATGCTAACATGGTGCTATTAAGGATGCAAATATGGCTCTAACAGGGGTGTCATTTAGGAAGACAAACCAGACACTCACTAGGAAGCAAAATAGGATGTTATTTAGGAAGCAAACCTCGACATTGTTTAGGAAGCAAAGTTGGATGCTATTATGGAAGCAAACCTTGCCGTTGTTTAGGAAGCAAAGTTGGATGCTATTTTGGAAGCAAAAAAATAGATGATATTTTGGATGTCATAAAGGATGCTATCTAGGAAGCAAAAAAAGACATTTTTTGAGATGCTTTAAGTTTTGTCCATTATGCGTCCCATTTAGCGTCTAGTTTGACCACTCAATGTAAAAAAAAATTACACTAAAAAGGGATGCTAAATGGGACGCTAATTCCAAGATTTGTTGTAGTGCAGGAAGAGGAAGAGGAGTACATAGAAGAAGATATTGAATCAGATAATCCACAATATTCTATGACAAAAGAAAACTTAAGGAAAATAGTAAAGGAAATAGTAGCCTCAATGAAAAGGAAGGAAATTCAGGAAAAAGGGAAGGGAAAGCGTAAGCTTATCCTATATGAGTTAGAAGATGAAGAAGAACGGTTGGATACTATTGTCGACATCATAGAAGACACAACAACAAATAAAATTTCGGTTGAAACACAATTCAAGCGGTTCATCGACATAGGAACAAAGCAAGGGAGACCAAAAAAGGTAAAAACTACAACCACTTCAGTCAATCAGAACATTATTGGTCTAGTTTCTACACCTCCACCCCCATTTCCAACCTAGATCACACACGAAGATACCACACAGATACCCATCATAAGCTCGGTCGATATCTGTAAGAATTCTATGATGGAGACACTGAAAGAACGATTTGACCATGACGGTGATTTCCAGGCATTCATTGAAAAATTAACCGAACTACTCACCTCTATTCAGAAAATTACCACCAAATTCCCACTAATTGAATCTAGTTCACCACGCCAGATCCTCTCTCAGCAAATTATCCAAATACCCCAGAAACCAAGATCTATGGGAACTATCAAGTCCATATTCTTAAGGAACCCCGACAAGACATATCAAATTTTCGCAAGCCACACTTCATCATTTACCCCATCAGATGTCTCAAATCCCATACTAGCTGATGAACTAGCAAGAGATGCAGAAAAAGATAACCAAGAAGATATTTTAGCAATCAACTAGGAGATCGACAACCTATTCTCTCATGATCCATCCAATTCACCACCAAAAGTTGAAGATCCACTGTCGACTGACAATATCCCCACTACACCAATTACATCAGACCATTCACCATCTCCACCACCACTTCCCAATCCAGAACCTTTACCAAAACATGCCACCACCTGTTTCAAATCCCCTAGATACACATCAAGCTACAAGTTCCACCCAAGAAAATCAACCAAAAATTCCACCGAATGATGAATATCAACAGCCAAAAAACCAACCATAGGGAAACATACCACTTGCAGAATCATAGGCACAATAGCAGATAGACCAGCATAGACACAGAAGAAAAAGGAAAGACAAAAAAAAGAAAGAACATCACAAATAATTAAGGCCAACAGTGATCCACATCATCCAACTTGGATTGACTAGTGTAGTTGACACAAAGAAACTCAGAGATGGAGAGTTGGGTCAACTCCTAGAAACTCTTGCCACAGAAGTAGTAGTAAGAAAAAAGACTAAACGAGAGTAGATCAACAACACTAAGAAAGAGGAAATTGAGTTTCTGACAAAATGTAGGAGTTTGATTCAAATAGTGATACCGGGACCAATTGAGGTTGACACCGACAAGCCACTAGAAAAATCATACCAGCTATTTGAAAGTGTGGTGTTGACCCTACAAATACACCTACAAATACAAGGGAAGATCAAAAAGAGGAAACATCCAGACTACTAAGGCAGCAGTATACAACATTCTAAGAAGCTCACAAATTACTACAAGATCACTTGGAAGAGTCTATCATCACAAGTGAATTACTCCGTGATTGGCCTACCTAATATGGACAAGTATTTCAGTAGACCCACCAGATTCGCGAGCAAATACAAGTGCTAGAAAAGAGGCAAGGCACCGATGAAATAATGAGAAGTAAAATACAAGACCATATTGTACTAGAAACAACCAAACTACAGAAACTGGAGAAACAAGCACACCAGTGGGTACAGCAAGCACTACCGAGCCTCGACAAGCTGGACATAATCTACCCAAGGATGAAGAGACTACTGGATACAGTGGAAGAAAAAGCTCAATTTATAGGACCCGGCATGGAAAGCATCACAGATTTTTCCATCCAAGAGAAAATGTTGACTCTGTCAAGAATCACAACTTTGACTATCGACATCCAAAAAGTACTATAGAAATGGACAGAGTTTCAGCACCAATTAGCCATTACAGCAGAATCGATTGTGGAAATATCTGTGCATAAACGACCGACCATCTGACTACATAGTCCATGAATACAAACCATAAAAGAAGTAACCACCTCAGACAATGTAGTGCTAAGTACCTCCCCTATTTCCTTGGGACGAAGAAAGATTTTGTTCCTCGGGGAGATGTTGGAGGAGCTAGTCAGTGAGTCAACTAGTCGAATAGCCGACTAATTGGAGATTAGGTCGGCTACATGAGGTCATTTCGGTTGATTGAATCGACAACTAGTTATATGTAACTATTTATAAATCATATATATTAGGCTGTTGAGTGAGATGAGAGCTCGGTTCAGTTCTGTGTATGTATGGACCCTCATGTTATAATATAATATATTATTTCCTTATCTATGTTCTTGTCTCTTGTGTCTATTATGTCTATATTATTCCATGTGTATTATTGGTAACATTCTATGATCCATGATATTACAATAGTCCCTCAACCTTGTATTCCCTTAGGGCGGTCAGGGAAGAATTTCTCAAAACTCTAAATCTTTTATCTAATGGTGACATTTATCATCTAGACTATAATGAAATCAAGCATATTTTCTAAAATTATTCTATATCTATAGTTAAAAATATTAGAGGAAAGATTCTTTAATCCCAATCATCCAAACCTTCAGATATCACCTTTACCAAGTATTACATAGGAAATATATTGGAAGACATGAAGATAGACATCTTTCACTCCTTAGCACTACAAATGGACTCCATGCAAACAAAATAAAGAAGGAAGAAGTTGAAAAATATTTTGGTATTTGTTTGTCCTACATGTAGAACAAAACATAAACAAAAGTTAATGTCAATTGGGCCTCATGCAGGTTAGTACCAAATCCATAGAATGTTACGGAATATGTTCCAATATCCATGCTACTAATAATTGTCCATTCTTATCCCCAGTAAAGTCCATTCCTTATGAGCCAAAAGAAATTGTAGAAACTATCTGCTATGTGAACCCTAAAAGACTAGTCCCATTAATGGATTTTCAATAGTCTCATGGAAAACCACCATTTCAATAGTCTCATGGGAAGCCACCTTTTCAACAGTATCATGAGTAGATACCTTTTCAATAGTGTCATGTGTATCCATCTTATCAAAACTTTATGGGCATCCACCATTTCAACAATATTCTAGACACCAATCCTCTTAGTATCCTTATAATTATAAACCTTTCTTTGACCCCTCCTCAAATTATTCTCAAAACTTTGAATGGATACACATGGGATATCCCCCTCTAGCTAATAAAATGTCAATTTAATGGAAATATCCCCAAGCAACACTTGTTCCATATGGGAAATTCTTTCCATCCACGGATTTGAGACCAAATAACTAGCAAGATGCCCTTATGACTCCTCCAATAAGTAATCATGTTCAACACCAATCCCAACCCTCTACTTAGCAAGCATCTAGTCCACCTAATCTACCATCTCAACCAGCTCCAAATCCAAACAATAGGAAGGATCAACCTGTTTACAATAATAAAGTGGCTAGTTACCCAATATATTATGTGAAAATGGTGGAGGCAAATGAGCTAAAACTATGCTCATGCATAGTTGTGAAAGATCCTCTTCCACCAAGTATTATAGATCATCATAGCATCCATGTTTCACCCAGAGTAACTCACCCCCCTCAAGAGAAGTAGGTTGAGGAAGAAGGGAACATAAGGGAATTAACATATCATTCTCTTCCATTTCCTCATAGATTGGAGCATGGAGAGAAGAAAATATGAAAAACCCTCTATTAGAAAAACTCAAAAAAATGTGTTAAGATCCCTCTTTTCCAAATCATAAACAAGATCCTAGTCTACAACTAGTTCATTAAGGAGACCTACATAAAAGGACCTGGGAGAAAAAGGAATGATATTGCTACTATCAATGTTGTAGGATAACTTGCTGACCTCCTCTTAGGAAAGGTCCTTAATCCAAAATATGTTGATCTAGGAAGCTCGACAGTTTATGTGCACATATGTGAAACCCTATCAAAAAACGCTCATTAGAGGAAATTTCAATTTAAAATGGGCCTTCCAAAAATAATACAAATTCTATGTCATCATTTATTAGCCAATCAAAATCCTTTAAAATTCAAAAAGGGAGCACCCCTTAAACAATTTTTTAATATAAATTTGGGGATAGGTATCATAAAAAAAACTACTTTTTTTGTTTGTATTTTCGACATATTTCCCTATGTTTTTACTCAAATTTTAATTGAGAGAGCTCGTTAGATGTGGAATTAAATTATGCATCCAATGAGTACCCATTTGACATACTTTTGACGGGCCCTACTACCCGAAAAACAAGAAATACCTGGAAAAAAAACATGATGACGATGTCATCATCACGTTTTTTTAGGTATTTCTTATTTTTGGGGTAGCGAGGCCCATCAAAAGTATGTTAAGTGGGTACTCGTTTGATGCAGAATTTAATTTCACATCCAAAAATCTCTTTCGATCGAAATGTGAGTAAAAACACAGGGAGATATGTCGAAAATACAAACAAAAAAAGTAGTTTTTTCTTTTCTTTCTCCAAAATTAATAAATATTATTTTATTATTTTAACTATTATTTTATTAATTTTCCTTAGGAGGCCCATTTTGAGTTGAAATTTCCTCTAATGAATTGGTTTAGATGTAGTTATTAAAAATTGTGACCAAAGATATTATTCTAAAATTGGACCTTCGAAGATTTGTAAGACATACAAAAACTATTTTATAGCTAGTAGATAGTTTCACATTGCATCTTGAAGGGATTGTAGAAGACATCATTGTCTCCATAGACTCATGGAAGTACTCTGCTGATTTCATTGAGTTGTAGAAAAAATCTAAGCTCAGTGGATGCCTTTTCATCCTTGTAAGTCTTTATATCACAACATCTGATGCATATATAGGTTGTAGAAAAGGAGTCATGACCGCTATAAATGGTCCCAAAAAGGAAAAAAATAAATATTTATCCCCCTACCAAGCATTATCTAGACACGAGATAGCCTATTTGTATAAAAGAGGAAGATGTTTTTGGTTAACCCATTCATCCTATACTTACCATTTATATTAATACAACACTAAGACAACTTCAAGAGGACGTGAACATCTCTAACTTCTACCAAAACATATACAATATCCTTTCCTTCTAGGATATTATATTACATTTCAAGAGTGGGAAATTAATGGAATATAATAACCTACATGGAAGAGTTTGTGTCTCATAGAGGAAAGGGAAATTCCCACCAAAACTATTGGGGTTTCCCATGTAAAAACCCTAAAAATAAAAAACCATCTAACCCTTGCTCAAAAAGAAAAGTTTATTCAAGTTCTTACCAAATATAAGGCATATTTTACACAGGACTATGCAAAGATGAAAAGTGTCCCCCCAAATATTTTCAAACAACACATATGCATAAAAAATGATGCCGCCCTATTAGACAACCTCATAGAAGGATGGACTCAGCTTCGAAAGACACTATCAAGACAACATTATAAACTCCTCGATGATGGATTTATATATCTAATATTAAATAGTGAATGGTCATCATTGTTGGTGATAGTCCCAAAGAAAGGGGGGAATTGGAGAGTCTGTATAGACTATAGGGATCCCAACAAAGCCACCAAGAAGGATAATTTTACATTTCCCTTCATTGATAATTTTATATAACTTTATATATCTAATTTTAAGTGTTAGACACACTAGAAAGAAATAAGTTATTCCCTTTCATGTATGTTTTTTCTAGGTACAATAAAATACAAATACACTCAAAGAACCAAGACAATACCACCTTCACTTGTCATTGGGGTACCTTTTCCTATAGAGTCCTCCCTTTTTTGTTGTGTAATGCCCCCAACAACATTCCATAGGGTGGTATTGAGTATTTTTGTTGATTTCATTCATGAGAGTATGGAAATATATATGGATGACTTCATCCCTTATGGGGATGCATTTGGAGAAGCTCTAATAAACCTAGAAAATGTGCTTAAAATATGTATTTAAATGGGCCTTTGTTTGATCAATGAAAAGTGTGAAATGTTAATGAATGGAGGGGTAGTGTTAGGACATCATGTTTTTGCAAGTGGAATTATAGGTGACTCCTCAAAAGTCAAAGTAAAACGAAACCTTCCTTCACCACAAAACCATATAGATGTTAGAATTTTCTTAGTTCAAGATGGGTACTACAGAATATTCATCAAATATTTGAATAAAGTGGTTGCCTCTATGTTTTTTATACCAACCAAATATGTAGAATGTGAATGGATCAATGGTTGTCAAGAGGCATTTGAGTGCATCAAATATAAGATAATGCAGGAACCCTTATTATAAGGATCTAAGTGGGAGATCCCCTTCCACATCCACTCAAATGCATCAGACAAGGAAATTGGTTTACTGCTAGGACAATAGGAAGATAAATATCCCTATGCTATATACTACATCAGAAAGAACCTAGCATGATCAAATCTGAATTACATTGTTACAGATAAGTAATTCCTTGTTTTGGTATATGCAATCAATACATTTATACATTACATAACAGATTATTAGGTATTTTTCCAACTAACCACTCAACAACTAATAACTTAATGAATAAATCGGATGTTTGTAGTAAGGTTATCAAATGTCTATTATTATTGAAAGAATTTGAAATTGAAATATTTGATAATCTTGGAAAACATAATGTAGTAATAGATATATTGTCAAGACTAAACCATGTTGTATATAAGAGAACTGTGGATGATGCATTTCCAAATGAGCATATATTTGTTATCTCAACACATTACCCATAGTTTGTTGACATAGAAAACTAACTAGCTATAGGGATGTTTCTTCAACATTTCAACTACAAGAATATTGCAACATAGTGAGGAAGAGTGACATTTTCTCATGGATCCAAGGGCACTTGTCCAAGCATGGAATAAATCATATCTTGAGAAGGTACATCACATAATTTGAGTTTCATGACATTATCCATGCATGTCACAATAAACCCTGTGGTGGACATTATGCAACTAGGAGGAAATCATACAAAGTTTTGCATACTGGGTACTACTAGCCAATACTACACAAGGATGTAACAAACTATGTTTCAAGGTGTCATGAGTATCAAAGGATGAAACCTACATAAAATGATGTGATACTTCTTCATCCTCAAGTGACATTGGAAGCTTTTGACAAATGGGGATTGGAATTTTTAGGACCAATTTATCCTCTATCAAATAAAAAATGCCACATACTGGTTTGTACTGATCATTTGAAAAAGTTGGTGGAGGTCAAGAATCTAATATTAGTAAATGAAGAATCTGTCACAAATTTCTTGACTAAAGATATTTTCACTAGATTCAGAGTTCCAATAGAAAAATTCACCAACAAAGGAGATCAATTCACCTCACATTTGATTCAAGATCTCGTGAATCAAAACAAGGTGAAGCATAGACAATCAACCTCATATCACCCTTAGGAAAAGGGTCAAGTGGAGGTAAAAAATAAAGAAATAGACAATATTCTGACCAAGATAGTACAAATTCATAGAAGGGATTGGGCCAACATGCTCCATGAATTTGCATGGGTAAAAAATACAGAATGGAAGACAACCATAGGTCTTACCCCATTTGAATTGGGATATGGAAATAATATCATGCTACCCATTAAGTTTACATTTAATAAATGAAGTACAATATAAAATATCATTATGGATTTGTCATCGGCTCAAAACGAAATATGGTTACAACTTAATCAACTAAATGAGCTCAGACAACAAACTCTTCATCAGACATAGCTGATCCAACAAAAGAGAAAAATATGACATGATAAATTCATAAAGTTAAAAGACTTTAAAAAATGAGATTGGTCTCTGCTTTATGATTTGATATTTAAAGATTTTAAAGGGAAGTAAGAACAAGATGGTTAGGCCCATATCAAATTGAGATCATTTATGACAATGGATCGGTAAAAATCAAAACTATAGATAAAGATGAAATACCACTGCTAATGAATGGGAGCAAGATTAATCTCTACAAGAAACATCTATCAAAAGTAGAGTTTGTTGAAAGATTCAATGAAAAATATTTAATTTTGGTACAAGGACGAAATGCCCCTCTTTTATCTTAATATTTTGGAATACATCAAAGAATTGAAAAATAAAAAATAAAAAGGCACTAAAAAATTCATAGATGAAATCCTCTTTTTGAGGCATTTGGGACATGTTGTTAGATTGAAAACCTCATTGAGGCATCCTGACATTATGTAGAATAAAAAATGATGGAAATTTGTATTAAGAATTTCTTAGGTAGTTAAGACAAGTCATAGGTTGAAAATATCTTCCATGGACAACCTATGTTCTGCAGAATAAAAGAATGAATAAAATTAAAAATTAAAAAGATGAAAATTTTTATTTTTTTTTAATGAGTTTTTGTAGTTGTAGCTAAATTATAACTTGTTGGCTTCTTGCATCATAGTGCAGAAAAAATGCATATTCATATTTTGGAGAACCCTTTCTATCCGCATGGGATATCAATCAATCATCCATGCAAAATGAAAAATAGAGCAGTATAGTGAGGTTCCTATAATCCCAGAGATACCCAAAATTTCAGAAATTCTATCAAAGATACAAGACTCAATCCAAAGTATTATCAAGAATGAGGAATTTTCCTACTGCAAAAACACATCAATTTTTCTACAGAAAATGTATTTCCAAAATTTCTACATTCTATAGGTTTCTACAAGTAAATTTATACATCCAATCCTACAACTACAAGGATCGAAGGATCACACTAATATTTCAATTAAATTGACAAACTCTAAATTAGATCAACATCATCAAGTGTAAGTTATCTAAAGGTATTTTTGACATCTACGTATTTAATTTGAATCGCATACCTTATAAACAATTAGTGCATGCAACATTAACTAATCCACGATGAGGACATCATGACTAAAGTTGTGGAGATAGTATGAAATTTGAAATGTATTTGTCATCCAACTATTAGTTGAAGTTCGAACTCAATTATTAAGGCTGCATGCAGGTGGATCTAACAATTGCTACATCTAGTAGTCACAAGTTAGACATGATAATCCTAAGTAGAGGTGCGTTGATTGGACACTTTGGTGGAGACAAGAACAATGAGGGAAATCAAAATTTGGATATAATGGAATGTAGAGGCTAATAAGATTTAAATCACATGTGAAGGTAAGCCTATTAATTGAGGATCTCATTGTGAATTCGAAGTGAAGATAAAGATGGCCACATGTTTGCATGATAGAGTAAAATGCTGCATCTACAACCAACAAATAAATATGCATGAATAGGCAACCCAGTGAAGGTACAAAAGCAATGAAGGTGAAGAAAAGAGTAATATAGAGACAATTATTTCTCATATACTAAATCCCTTATTATTTTCACTGAAATGGATAATTAATTGAGAAACCCCCTACTATCATTTTTCCTATTTTTTTCTACAAGAATAAATATCTACTCAATAATTTGAATTTGAACCCATCTATCTACTCCAATGAGTCCCTATCAAGGAAATGCACAAGAGAAATCGGTAAACTAAAATTCTAAAAGTGTATTTCCTGAGGATGGAATATAATAAATCCAACTATAGAATTATGATAGGGGGTTTTCTCAACAGGGATCCCACTAACCATTCCAAGATGTACAAAAAAACAAAGGTAGAAAAGTACTTTCAAGATGCACGATGAATAGAATGTTTTAAGAAATTGTATGGATACCATGATGGAATTACAGAAGAATTTGCAAACAACATTAAGAAGGTGGCAAGTATAATTTTAAGAACACCCCCAAAGTTTATATGTATAATAAATGGGTGAATCTCCCTAATATATAGGAAAAATTGAATGCTATTTTATTAATAATATAATATGTATATATAATTTTTTGGATAATATTCAATTCTATAATAGAATCTTGTAAAATCTTGGTGAATCTTTCACTAAACTATAATATATTGTAAAATCTTGGTGAATATTTCACTTAATTATAAAATATTGTAAAAACTTAGCAAATATTTCATCAAATTATAAAATCTTGTAATTCCTTGTGAATCTTTTGCTAGGAACACTCAGCTTTGATTCTTCATATTACTAAGGTAGTGCAATAGAAGAGCATATACCAGAGCTTGAATCTCTCAACTCCTATACCCTCAAATGAACAAATGCATGAATGATGAGAGGAGGGATGTAATTATAAATTTCACAAGCAGTATTGGGCCACTCACAATTGGAGGTGTTGGTGAAACACAACTACACTAACTAGATTAAGGAAAAGTGGGTACTCCAGTTTTTATCTTGTCCCTTAATGGTCCAACAGACATATGGGAACCCAAATCTTAACATAATGACAAACTGATAGAACTGAAAACTTTACACCGTGGAGTGATTATGGAACCCACAAATCATTATTACAATGTGGAGTAATATCAAGACCCACAACCTTAATATTGTGTATGAATTATCAATTAGCTTATTTTCCAGATATCACATTTTTAAGCTAGCCTTTAAGAAAAAATTAACCCACTTACATGTTTCTAGATATTGATGCCACTTTTTCCTTTCTTTTGTTGACAATCAAAATATGAATTATGTTATTTGATTTATAATTTTTAGAGTTAGTTAGAAACTTGGAATGGTTATTAGAAATAAGAACATACACTTATAAGAAAAGAAAGCACATTAATTCATCCTCACTCATATCATTAGAACTACTATGTTAAATACTTTTTTTCTTAGATAAACTAAGGAAGTGTTTGTATCCATGTCCTTGAAATTTTTGAAAGCATGTAAAATATGGTAAAAATAATTATCACCATAATTGAATGCAAAAAAAAATATATCAAGTAGCATAATGTCTACATCTCAGGTCAAACATGCCCCATACATATTGTATACAATCATGATGGAAATGAAGTATTGTGTTCCAACTAAATCAAATATTTATCATACATCACTAGATCTATTTCTGGATTATGATAGAAATTACACATCAAAACAAATCACCAAAAAACATTTTAAATTTGAATGAACCTTACAAAAAACAAAATATCAGAAAACAAGTACCGAACCCAACAAATTTAGGTCACAAATAAATTGACGAACTTTTCAATACAAATGAAAAAATACACCATCACAAACTTCTAAATACAAACTAGATAAATTATTAGTACGCTTTGAACAACTCTACAAGAAGACAACCAAAATAATGACCATTCCACTTTATCCCCTCCACTATAATCAATTTTCATTCATTTATATTACAAACATCCCAAACATCAACAATATCATTCATAAAACATGAACATATGCACTCTCATTAACGCCTTAGATCCAATAATAATTACAAAGCACGATCCTAATAAAAGTGCATTTTAAACAACTGGGTCAAATTCAGTTTGAATATATAAAAACCATGTGGCATCTCTCCATAAAGAGTAGCATCCACTAAAAACATATAAATTTTAGTCAATAGTTTAAACATGAATGTCATGTCCCCATTCCAATAGGTCTACTAGTTGAAAATCTTCATCCACCTACTAGTTCCCTAGGTTGAGGGAGTAGGCATTAAATATTGCAATAAGGGAGATATGGGACCCAAGAGAAACTTATTGTATCATTTACACATTAATTTGGGTCATAAAAATAATTAATATGGATAAATAAAGTGGAATTTCTTCATAAGGACATTTGGAGGCCCATGGGCGCCTTGGGTGGCTAGATGCTTCTTTACACATGTCATGACTTCACCACAAATTTGAGATTATGAGTGATGTAATGTTATTAGAAGGTGGATATTCATAAAATTACATCTAATTAGACCAAGCATTTGAATGGGTGACTAGGATTAACTCCCCGTAGAAGAGGAAGAGTCTAGGAAGAAACTAGGTACCATGTGGAGCTAGATTCCCTGCGCTTTATGACAACAATGATGGAAGATTCTATGGAAAGTTAGAAATGATTGTATAAATTATTACATAACTTTTAAAACCTGACATATCAAGTCTAAATATAGCCTCCAAGAGGGTTCACTTGGGACTAGGTGGAAGCCATTCGAATTTGGTGGAAGATGAAGGGTTGAGGAGAAGACCAAGTGGCATGGAGGTTACTAAACATCAAGGACGAGGTCGAGGNTTTCAAATTTAAAGCAATTTCATTGGCTAACACATGATGACATGGAATTTGAATAAAAGTTAAAAGGCCCATTTTGAGTTGAAATTTCCTCTAATGATGGGAATGAATTTGATATCTGAGGACCTTATGAGGGTTATAAACATATTTCATGATGAATGGAAATGGTTTTTTATCATTTTATCATTTTCCTTTTGGCATTTGGAGAGCAATTGCTTGTCTTTTGCACAGTGAGTGCACACTTACCCTGCTAGTGAGGCAATTTAGAGAAAGTGAGATTCTCATCCAAGTTTTCCATGGAAGAGGTCATTCATACCTCTAATTTTTAGATTCATAGAGTGTTTTATTTCATATAATAGGTTTCTTCTATTTGTGACCCATCTTTCCTCCCATTCTCTCGATTTCCACTTCCATATTTCCATGTTTTTCTATGAAGGCGCACTAGTGTGAATGGTGGTTGCACCCCATTGAGTTAATTTGATTCCAAATATGTGATTTATGATTTATGGCTCTGTAATATCAATTTCATATGATATTTAAGTCTAAATCATAATAAATACATATGCAAATGTCGACATTTCCAATCTTTCTCGTGACTAGTTTCCATGTGATGATTTTCCCTTTCAATGGAGATTGTGTATCTGATGTATATTGTGAATTGGGTCAATGTTATATGCTGTTATTAATATATTGAAATTATTTCAATGGTATATATTCATATTTCTCTGTTATGAACCATTATATGCACCATTTATGAGTTGAAGTTAAGCTTTATTGTGTCATTTCCCTTAAGAAAGTATCAATAAAATTGTGCATTTGAATATGAATCTTTAATCCTTTGTTGCATAACTATTAACCACATATAATGAAATTAAATGAATTATAATTACAGTAACCATACTCTGTTATGAAATTTTGGAGGGTTTCTTAGGATTTGGATAGCCATTTCTTCCTACACCCCAGTGGGAATTGCACCATAAATTGCTAGTAATTTTTCCCTTTTTTCCATCATGTACAAATCAATTTGAATATGTCTATGAACTGAAATAAAAACATAAGAGAGTATATTTAAGAGTATTAATAATTTCCACGTCAGTATCTATCAAATTATATACCCACTTAAACCATTCGAATCCCCCACACTCCAAGCTAGCCAAGACAATTTTTCCAACATTTTGCCTAGTTGGGAATTTTTGAATTGGGACATTACAATAAGAAGGCATAAAATAAATAATATATTTTGAGATCTATAACCATTTCACATAACCAATACTCCTACGATAGAATAAAAACCTAATGACAATTAATGAGCCATAAGAATCAAGATTTCCCTAGAATTCAATAGGCCTAAAAAAAAATCCATGATAAAAAGCATGATAAAAGGTAAATTTACAATATAATAATCTATTGTAAATATGGATAAAAAGCATAAATTGTTTTATAAAAATAATACCATTTAAATAATTGGATGAAAAACGTGATGTGAGTTTGTATTCTGTGATAAATTGCATGTGCAACATCCCCCTTCAAGACTCGAGATTTCAGCAATGGAGATGTTATGCGAAGATTAAAATGTCAAGAAAACAAAGAATGAAAATTCCAGTTTGTAGATTTCTGCGGTAAGATAAGTTGTTGCAGGGTTCTTCCGGACAATCCGCAGTAGACATTTTTAGGTCGACGTTTCGATTCCGAATCTGGAACCATCATCAGGACAAGTAGTCAAAAGGTAAAGTTGCAGCTCTGGAATTAAATACCGGTTGGTGTGGTTTTATAATTAAATCGGCCGACTAGTCCTAGGTTTAAGGAAGGGAAATTAATAATTAAAGATTAAAATTTTGTTATTAAAAATAGGTTAAATTACATGTTTAACAAATGAAATATCTTTATTTAATTTTTAAAGGTTTAGGATTAGGGTTTATGAAATAGGGCTGTGGAAACACATCAGCTAGAAACTTCACCTATCAACCACAATCCAATTTCAATGAACCATGAATTTTATCCTTTATATAGAAAAAAATAGCCCCTTATTTTCCCTCTAATACTAGAAATCAAGAGCTAAAGAAGGTATCACATGAAATTGACTAAAAATATAGGGAAATGAAAATCTATGCCTAAATTACAAGGAAAATGGAGGGAGAAATAACCTTGTGAGCCTCCATTACTGAAAATTGGGGGAAAAACAATTATTTCACTATATTTTCTCTAGAAATTGGGGGCGAAAGATAGATTGGAGGGAGATTTTGCTAGGGAGAAAAATTATTTTTTTCATTTTCCTCATTAATATACAAGAGGCTATTCATACTGGATTTTTTTTTCTAAAAAATATTGGGAGAATATATTTTAGCTGAAAAAATTCTTTCCATATAAGAAAATACCCCACTAAATTTTTGTGACCCCCTTAATAGCATGGGCTATATATAGCTCCTAAAATTATGCATGGAAGGTGGATGAGAATAGATGTGTAACCACGGTCAAGTGGATTGTTTAAATGAAGAAATTCTCAATAGGGTAATCGTGTTAGCAAGAGGTATAATATTGGACAAAGAAGATCCTGAATTTGCACAAAAAGACTAGAAATTCCTCTTTATCTTCATTGAAACCTATGATGAAGTAAAATAAGGAATAAGAAGAGACTCTCTCTTAATCCATGGGTTCAAATTTCCTCGTTTATCATGAAATACATCACATGTAATTGTAGGAATTCACTTTTGCATGTTTTTTTCTTCAAGTTTTTAAATTTCCTTGAGAATCTTTGATGGAAAAATCCTAGTCAGAACATTATCCTCCCTTGGTTCTTGTTGAGATCACTATATTCTATGAGTGTAAAATTTCAATTAGGAAAATATGGATTGTTTGTCACCCCATTGTCTAGTTAAGCTCATAGTATGTGATTCTTTATAGTCAACCTATTATCCCCTACAATGGGAGGATTTTCTTCACTTCCCTAATAATGAAGTATAGTCATTCAATAAGGACTGACATTCTCCTCAAGGAAATCCAACACCTACTTTCTCTCTTAGTAAGAAAAGGAAATCAAATTTGATCGAATCGTTTGTTTCTTCAAGAAAAAAGAGAGTCTCTTGAAGAAATAAATTTGAGAGGAAGAGGAAGGAAACACCTAGAAACGATAAATATATTGTTGATGAATAATGTAGCTCTGTAGTCCCATTATACCCCTCAAAAGACTACTTTATCTGCACCTTTGAGAAAGAAAACTAAAAGTAGGACTCGAGAGAATGGAAAGGAAGATAAAATGGTAACACAATCTTCCAAACAATCAAATGCAAAGGTCCCCCATGATCCTAATATGTGGAAACACAAGATCCCCCTAAGATTCCTCTTTGGAATCCTATGGAAAAAACCACTCCAAGCATGGATAAAACTTTGTTACTAGAAGAAAAGGAGCATAAAATTTGACAATTGTAAATCAATTGCAAGATCAAGGGAAAGAAATATGAAATGGAAGAAAATGGCACACGAATTTGGAGTAGAAAAGCTTAATAGAACTGAGGGTTATCATTCCCGTTGGGAGCATGAGATCCACCTGATGGAGGAAAAAAATCACCTCTTGAAGTTATAGTATACTGATGATAAGAAATAGTTGGAAGAATATAACTCCAATTTGAGTCAAGAACTACATGGATGAAAATTAGAAATGTATGCTAAGACAAGATATATAGGATCACTAAAAATACTACTCCAAGTATGGATAATAGTTTGTTCTTGCAAGAAAAGGGAAAACAAATTTGGCAATTGCAAATGCAATTAGAAGATTAAGGGAAAGAGATTCTGAAATGGAAGCAAATGGCATAGGAATATGGAGCAGCAAAGCTTGATAGCATTGATGGTTCTCATTCCCATCAAAGCATGAGATCCACCTAATGGAGGAAATATTTCACCTCTTGAAGATATAGTATATTGATGATAAGAAATATTTGGAATAAGGTAATTGAAATTTGAGACAAGAACTACATGCATGCAAATTAGAAATGGAGGCTAAGACAACAGAGATAGCAGAGTTAGAGGAGGTTGCAAGAAAATTCTTAAAAAACACTCAAGAAGTGATAATATGCAAACCACCCTCTAGAAATTATTCAGTGTTTTTAAAAGAGTGATGGTTGTTGTTTCAACTCATAAGACTTAAAGATCACTTAGTCAAATAGATAGAGACCCCAAAAGACTTATTGACACATGCCAAAGATTGGGTGACTTAGGAAAGGATCAACTATGTGAATTCTATATGCATAATTACATAGTACACTATCCTTACAGGTTGTCCGCAAACCCCTATGTGGGGGATGTGCAACACATGTCCTTATGTTCTTGGATTCTCAATGAAAATAGGAGGGATACTAAGATGGGGAAATACCATGAAGCCAAGGAAAATTCACATCTATGGGTAAGTCCCAAGGCTTATAATATTGAGGATGTGAGTCAAAGCACATAAATTGTTGAGGGGGGATCTTGAGATTACCCCTATAATAAAACAAAATCAAATTGTAGCAGTAGCACATTTCAAAGAAGAATTTTTTGGAGAAGTAAAAGAAAGAGTGATCAAACAAATTGCATCCAGATGGAGGAAAATCCCATTGACACTACGGCCTATAAAAGTTGACTCTCAATCTAAACTCAAAAGTGAATTGTTAATATCAACATTAGACATATCCACTTTGGATAGAATAGGATTACAATGGATTGGATTGGAATTCAACCCCCTTCTTCTCCTACCTAACACAGATCAAGAATGGACTGGGGAATCAAAATTTAACAACTAAGAGAAAAAATAATAAGATATTAGGATATCATCAAAAAGGTGCAAACAATTTTTTTTTGGCTTGGGACATCATGGAACAAGAAGGGGGGTCATCAAGATGGAAATCAAATATCCTTCTTTGATTGCACAAGGATGTGAAATTTCTCAAGTTGGGGGGAGATGTTGGGCCCCTATTTTGGGTAAGGAAAGTGAATACATTCCTATTTTTCTAAGGTTTGAGAATACAAGTAACACAAAAATGAAACATTATGGATAGTGGGTTTATTCATGTTACATTAATTATAAGTTGGATTGTATGTTAATTAAAATTATTTACATATTACTTAAAACTTCCTTTTTTTATTCATAGTTCTGAATTTTAGAGTAGATCCCTATTGGAGCACAATGAGAAGGATAGGATCAAGTTTGTGGAATCTCACTTTGACTATATTTCCAATATGAATTCCAAACTATCCAAGTGTCATATAATTTTGATACCATTTTGATGATCGAGCTAAGAAGACTACACGCTATAGCTTCGATAGGCACACACATTATGAGATCGTTTGAAGCTTAAATGAAATAGGAAGTTGATCAAGATGATCAAATGGACCATTTCATATTTAAATAGTACAGAAAAAGAGCCTTGGGGATTCCAATTTTTTCTTTCATGATCATGTTATTGTATTCAGTTCTTGGTATTTTAATTCCAAGGTAGTTTAATGTAATATTGGTTTTCCTACATTAATGAAAGAGGTACTTGTTGCAGCCTATATTTTAGAGTCCTTTAAGTTCCTGTAGTGCTCAAGGGTAGGTACCACTAGAGGAGGTGAAAAGACTCATTGTTTTTTAAGATAAATTATTTTCAATAACATTTCAGTTGTTTTATAGAAGAGTGTGGTTTGTTGTCGTTTTCCTTCAAGTTGTATATTTCCTACATTTTTTGGAAATGTTGTTTTTCCAATATTTGTGCATAAGAATGTTGTGTATTTGATTTCAATAGTTAAATTTAATTTGATCATGTTATTTATTTAATATTTATGAATTCTTTATTCAACTTGGTCAAGTTTCACTCTCTGCATCTTTGAAAATTTGTATGGAACTCTTAGCTTCTTGACTTCTTGTATTCTCTATCCCCGAGGTAGAGAAAGGTTGACTTTGACTAGATGTTGCTATAGCCAAGAGTTTCAAATCATCCTAAGATTTCCCCTAAGGGTATTGATTAGGGATTATGTGCCAAGTGAATTGTACAGTCTTGCAACATGTAGTTAGTCATCATTTAAAATTTTGTTGTAGAACTCTTTTGTGTATTTATGGTATATTTCAATTCTTGTTATTTAATTAATTTTTTATATTAGACACATTTTTCTCTTTTTGTAGATGCATATATTTTGATAAACCCTCATAAGTTTGCACAAATATATGGGTTCATATTTAAATTTAGGGTTGTAGGATACAATATTATTGTTGATATCTAGATCCCACCAAGAAGTGATCCAACCTATATTATTAGGAGCAATATTAGCCATGGTTTTTACATTTGAATCAATTTAATGTATTTTTATATTAGTCAAACATTGTAATCACGTATTAAATGTTATATATTGTGCTTACCACTATGTACTAATAAAAAACTAACTACGTGATTGTTATATCAAGATATATTTTTTAACATATTAACCATATCATTCATCTAACAATGACTCTC
Source organism: Pseudotsuga menziesii (assembly GCA_001517045.1). Taxonomy (NCBI): domain Eukaryota; kingdom Viridiplantae; phylum Streptophyta; class Pinopsida; order Pinales; family Pinaceae; genus Pseudotsuga; species Pseudotsuga menziesii. The sequence goes on along the minus strand of LPNX010466118.1, from coordinate 1,212,658 downwards.
AGATCAAGGAAAAACTAGAAGCTATTTGAGACAATGTTGAGGAATGAGAAGTGGTGATGACCACCTTGAATGGTATCCCAAGATTATAGTAATCATTCGAGAATTAATCTTACCAAATTCAACAGGATATGGGAGGAATGTACACAAGAAGAAGATCAATTGATAGCAAGAGAAAGGGAGAAAGAGTGGAAGGATGCTATGATAGAAGAGTACCAATCGATCCTGAATAATGATATATGGGATATAGTTCCAGGACCCAAAGGGAAGTATACAATGTCTTCCAAGTGGATCTACTAGATCAAGCATACGGCAGATGGTAGCATCAAGAAAGACAAAGCAAGGTTTGTGGTTTCTCTCAAAAAGAGGGAGTCGATTATGGAAGGACATTCTCTAGTGTCTAGACAAACTAGCTAGATGGTATAATCAAAGTAGAATGGAAGATCAATCCACCTACAAGAATTGGGACTCTCTACAGAGAAACACATATTCACAAAAGGATTTGTACAAGCTCAAATGTCACCCATGAGATAGCAGACATAGTTACATGAGGAGCTTGAGGATCACCTAGAGTGATGGAGATCTCAAACTTTGCTACAAGGTTGAAGATGGAAACCTATAGATGATGACAAGCTCATAGATGGGAGAAAGAGAAACTTGAAACAAAGTTTGATATGGAATATCTTGGGATCCATTGACCTTGAGAGATGACATAGATGGATATATAGAAGATCAACATCAAAGGAAGCTAATTTTCACTCCAGTGAAGAATGTCCTGATGCAAAGAGTACAATATGTGGAGGAAGGATGGTACTCTAATTCAAAGGGAGTGACTACAACAAATATTAGAGTTCGAGAGTCTTTACATGATTCTTTGCATTAGAGGCGTGGTAGAATCCATAGGATATTTTCCTTAACTGAGGAAAATATGGGGTAAATTTTTTGAAGAGGTTCAAGACGTTGGATTCCAAGGCTACAACTACACTGACGGCATCAAACTTGTAGTTGTTGTGTGATCCTACTTTAGAGTAAGTTGATGCCACAGTCTACAGGTAGATGATTGGTTCATTGATGTACTTGATTAACATGAGGTTGGATATTTGTTTTGTGGTAAATACTTTGATCTAGTACATTTTGGAGTTTATATGTGTTCACATGGTTGCAACAAAGCACATGTTGAGGTACCTAAAGGGTATGATTCAATATGTCCTCAGATATGTGAGAGATCATAGGATATTCCTGTAAGGATAGATGGACTTTGATTGAGCTAGTAGTGATACAAATAGGAAATTTAACTTCAGGTTGCTACTTCAACTTGGGGTCTGGAATGATTTCTTGGTTCAACAAGAAGAAGATGAGTGTAGCACTGAGTACAACCAAGGATAAATATATTGTATCATGTTCAGGAAGTCTGGATTCAAAAGTTGTTGACAATATTGATTGATACTGAGATGGATGTAACTGGTATCTACTATGATAACTATAGTTGCATCAAGTTGTCATGAAACCTGATGTTCCATGAAAAATTAAAGCTTGGCCACGAGAGATCATCTAATATGCATAGAATTATGGTGCTCCATACAAGAATTATAGAGAAAGTAAGAGTTCTCAAACACACTCTAGTTATGTGGAATTATTGTGTGACATTATTGATGTAAATCCATCTAGCTATGAAGAAACAGCTAAGAAGAAAGCCAGGGAATATTCCTCAAGTGATGAGGAATATCTACATTGATCCATAATAATTCAAATCATGAATACAAATATTATGCTCTCATCCATTTCAACATTGGATAAGAAGGGATGCATTTGAAGGGACACACAGATTATTCACTAGTACACAGTTCCATGGGATCTATGGTCATAATTTTCGATCATAAGCAAGATAGGAAAAGGTCCTCATAATCAGACGATGAAGTAGAGAACATTGTTAAAGACTCTAGTAATTCCTACAAGGAGACAAAATATCAAGAGTAAGTCTACCAAATGAACAAAAGATACTTATTTGAATTATCTAGTTTCTTAAATGATATTATTTAGCTGTGTACATATTTATGTTCCTAGATTTAGGAAATATAATATGCATGTTAGAGTGTTTGCATTGATGAAAATTATACTAATAATATTCATGTGGTGGGTAAGTGGCCTATGGTGTTGTACAACATTCCATTGCTACTTATATAAAATGAAACCTCTTTGTTGACAAGATGGGAGTAGTGCACGCTCTTAATAATGTTCTTGTATATATGGAAGGCATTTATAAAGTTACCGTATGTATACAGGATATGGATGAATGTTGTGTGGAATAATTCGCTAAGATAGTTGCATATTTATTTATGCATGAGAATTTGACATTATTAATATGTTTTGGAAATTATAAAATGTTTCTAATCATGCAATTAAATTTGACTTGTAGGAAAGATCATGTGCAATCATCTACATGAGAATAATGATGAAGAACAAGTGACACCATTTCAACCATAACACTCAAAGCATATTTACTCAGATGAAGCACAAGAAGAAGAACCTGAAGCTCCTAGAGTTAGTTCCATATAGGGGACTTTAGAAGAATATGATGACCATAATATGAACGGACTACAAAAACCTATAGATCCACCATGAGAGGCAAACATCCACTTTAGACATAATCTTGTTGTAGTCTGGAAGGACATCCCTTGTAAGAGGGAGTGATGATGATGATGATTTGCTTTCCTAGATCCGTAGTGTGGTAGCTCACTCTAGGATTAGTATGTTAGCCTGACAAAGCTTGTTTGATCCCAATGGGATTGGCATGTTAGTGTTGAAAAGGCCTATTTTAACCTAGGGGGATTGGTATGTATGACTAGGCTTGTTTGTTCTGAAAGGATTAGTAGGTCAGAAAAGGCCTATTTGGTCCCAAGGTAGATTGGTGTGTCTGAATAGGATTATTTGTTCTAAAAGGATTGAAAAGTCAAACAAGGCATGTTTGGTCTACCAAAGATCCCACTATAGATTTTCTCCATATGTATGATGATGATGATGATGATGTTCCAACGTTCACATGCTAATGATGTTCGATGGTGATGATGATGTTCCAGCAATCCCATGTTGATGATGTTTCTATGATGATGATGATGTTACAACAATCACATGTTGATGATGTTCCAACAGTCACATGTTGATTAGGCTCGAGTTGATGATGATGATAGTCTACCAGCAAGATGTTGATGTTTATGATGGTGCTCCAAATGATTATGATGAATTTAAATGCTGCTGATGATGCTCTTGCTGATGATGATGATGATCCTTTTGCTGATGAAGATGATGATGTTCCATGATGATTTTGATAATGATGTTCCAAATATATGATGTTGTTTTTATTACAAAACTTATTATGACATACAGATTATTCGGTCAATTGTACAATTGTTCTTGATGTTATAGAATACAATATTTGTTAAGAGGGAGTGTTAAAAAAATTTAAATTTAGAAGATATTATATTATACTTTTATTGTATTATTATTATTCATCCTTAGAGAGATTTCCTTAATGTAATTGTTCATGTAAAATTGACGAGGTAAAACCTCTGTTGTAAGTCGGGTCAATAGTACCCACAAAAGTATTATATAAATTTTATTTGGAATATCCCTAGGGAAGCTGGACCTATTTAGAGAAATAGGTTGACCTATTTAAGTTAAGATGTCATTCACTTAATGAGTATAAATAGGTGAGGTGCCCCCCTGATTTGTATATACATATCACTCAAGAAAATGTGCAAGAGAGAGAGAGTGAAGGAGTCTACTGGAGAGAGGAATCTTCTAGTCTTGTTATTTGGGGTTGTTTACTGTACTTGGTAGAATTCTATATTGAGACATTTTTGTTGGGTTTTCTCCCCCAAGAGGGTTTCCCAAGATAAATATTTTTGTTATTTTCGTGTTCATGTGCTTGTGTTTCTTTCAATGATCATATTGCATATGGTTATGATGTTATTATGCTAAATGTTTTAAGGTCTTGTATAACCATTAATATTCCAATAGTTATGAATATAAACAACAATGTTGGATGCTTCTACCCATAAGGATGTGGGAAGATCTTGATTACACATCATGGTTTTTGTAGCCTCGCATATTGTTTTGTTCTCTCCTTTTGAAACCCCATTATCTTGAGGGTTGTAAGGTATAGTTAGTTGTCGTCTTATCCTTTCATCATGGTAGAAAACATTAAATTCATGAGACTCAAATTATCCTCCATTATAAGATCTGAAAGCATGAATGTGCTTTCCAGTATGATTCTCAACTAGTGCTTTAAACTCTTGAAACTTGTTTAAAGGCTCACTCTTTTCCTTCAAAAAATAGATCCATGACTTGCAAGAGAAGTCATCTATGAAAATTCCATAGTACATATAATCACTCAAGGATGGTGCTGACATAGTATCACACACTTCCGAATGGATCAAGTCCAATATCTCTTTGTATATATTGGTACTTCTTGGAAAACTCTTATTGACATTCTTACCAATAGAACAACCTCTAAAAATATGAGCATGCTAAGATTGAAACATAGGAATACCTTTTACCATATTATACAATCTAGATAGTGCTTTGAAGTGAATATTCCCAAGCCTCTTATGCCATAATCCACAAGTACTGGCACTGTCATGGATCATGGATATTATGAAATTTTTAGGAACCTTATAGAAATCTCCCTCTCTAATTCCAATCACTGCTACAAAATTCAAGTATGTATTGTTAGGTCACAAGAGCTCTTGATTGTCCATAAAACTTACTCTAAAACCTTTATATTGTAGAATTGAAATAGACATGAGGCTCTTCTTTAAACTAGGAACATATAGAAAACTATCAACACAAAGTGCATCTCCTGAATTCAACTGAAAAGAAGTAGATCCAACTCCTTGAATCGAATAGGTGGTATTGTCTCCAAGCTCCAGTTGACAAGTGGAATTATTTTCCTTCAAATTTGTGATAGTGATCATGTATCTAGTCATGTGTTTGGATGTTCCACTATCCACTTCACATTTCTCATCACTAGTGGTGATGGATCCAAATAAATATGAGACAAGATAGTACTCCTTCCTTATCTCCTTATCATCAGAAGAATTATTTCTTGTAGGTTCATATTCTATAGCAGTAGAAGCATGAAACCTACCCTTGAAATTTCCTCTTTTCTTTTCCCAATACTCTCTTGAAAAGTGGCCTTTCTTATTATAGTTGAATCATTTAACTTTAGACTTATCAAATTTCTTGTTGTATTCTTTTTCCTTTTGATGAGGAAACTTCTTTTGAGAAAAGTATTATTTCCTCTCTTCATCCTTTCCATAAGAGAAAGGTTCTCTTCTTTGGAGAAAGAATTCTTGGTTTGATTTCTCCATTCTTCTTGTAGGAAATCATGCCATAGTCTTTCAAAATTTGGTTTCACTTCTAGACCATTAACAATGGCCAAGAGGATCTCCCATGAATATGGAATACCATTGGTAGTAGTTTGTATGAGATCATCATCATCAACAGTTTCACCAATGGTCATGAGCTGATCTCTTACTTAAGAGATATTTGTGAAGAATGAAGCTAAAAATTTGTTCTTCTCCATATTCAGATTATGAAGCTTGTTCTTCAAGTCTATCTGTTGAATAGTATCCTTCTTCTCATAGAGACTTTATAAAGTGTTGAAGCACTCCTTTAAAGTATTTAATGGAGTAATAACCAACATCAAATTGTCTTTCACTAAATCATAAATGATTCTCTTTGGTTTGGCTTGATTCTTCTTGAAATTAGTGTTCCCAGCATTAGTAGTAGGCTATTCAACAACATTGGATATGTATCCATCAATATCATGCTCTTCCAGGATATTTAGAATCCTAGACTTCCAAGTATTGAAGTTTAATGTTCCTTCAAGTAAGTCTTCTGGCCTTACTGATACTAAAGCCATTATTTTTCAAGTACTATGCCCAGCTTATACCACTAAGGATCAATGCATGATCAAGCTTGATTTGAAAAACTTAGCTCATTCATTCCTTTAGCTCTGATACCATGCTTATTTTTTAATCTAGGTTGTAGAATTATAGAAGTAATTGAAATAATTAAATAATTGTAGCATAAACATTCACATAAGACACATAACTTACCCTAGGGAAACCCTCTAAAACATGAGGGAGAAAACCACAACAAATCTTCCTTAGTATAATGATAGATAGTAGAGAATGTGTTTACAATGAGAATATTTCATCAAGCACCCCTGGTGCAATATCAAAGAGAAATAGCAAGCACTCCTAGTGCAATATCATAGGAAGAGAGAAGATAAATAGAGAGAAAAACTCAACACTGAATCCAATACACAACCAATTCCTTATATTGGTTGCATGCACAATTTCCTTCAATAGATATTTGTTCTTCACCTTGAACATCTCAAATATTGTGTCATAAGTGTGTGATATCTCTCATTTTTGACTCAATTTATTGAATTTTGACCTCAGGATGAATTCACCCTCCAATTTGATGTAATATCACCTAGTTAGGTGGCTAACTCAAGTGTCACCATGCAATCACTTAGTTAATTATACATTATACTTCATGATGAACTCACCACTCAACTGGGTGTTATGCCACTTAGTGAGGTGGCTAACTCAAGTGTCATCACTTAAGTGTCATAACTCAAGTGTCGTATATTAGTTTAACTAAAGTGTCATCATGAAAAACACTTTAGTTAACTATATCTTCTTTATTAACACTTATTTAACTCTTTTAACTAAATTCCTTCTTGATTACTTCATTTAAGTGAACAATTAGAGTTTTCATTTAATTAACTAAATTCTTCCTTGATAACATCATTGAAGTTAACAATTCAAGTTCTCTTTTAGTTAACTGAAGTCTTTGTCATCACTAAAGTGGGAAAGTTGAGTTCTCTCTATTCTCATTACATATTGTCTTTATCTCTTCATTTATTTGCATGGTCTACATGTTCCAACTTTAATTTATCAATCATATCAATTATACTAAGGATGTTTTTCCAATGATATGATCATCTTTTTCTACTATCATTTTGAGTGGTCATATGTTAATGTAATTCACTCTAGAGGTGGTCAGTCTCTATAGGAAACTTAATACCTCATCCGTCTCTAATACCATGGTTATTAGTACATCACACACCATTCATGCTTTGACATGCAAAGAATTACCTCAACACATGAGGATATGTCTTGACACACAAGACCTTAGTTCTGAAAAACAAGATTGTACAACATCATCACTTAGGAATACAAAGTACATTCCTCAACACATTAGGCTTAACCTTTATGCATAAGGATTAGTCATTCTTGAGTACAACTCAAGATTCTACTCCAAGTTTCCTAAGTCCAACTTAGTCTCCCTAAGGCACTACCTCAACACATGAGGATTAATCCTAGTGCACAATATAATTGACTTGGAGAATGACTCATGATGTTGTATCTTTAACACTTCCCCTTAGCGAGGTAGGAATTCTCTGTCATACCAATATTATCTTGGAAGTACCTATACTTAAGCAAGGACAAAGGATAAATAAACATAACTATAATCTTCTCATCAATAGCAATGTACTGAAGTCCTACATCACCTCTCTGGATCATGTCTCAGATGTAGTGGCATTTCATCTCAATGTGTTTTGACTTGTCATGAAACACTATGTTTTCTGAGAGCTTAATGTAGCTCTTATTATCAGATTGAACGACTGTAGTCTCAATATTCTCACCAAACAACCCAACAAGTAGCTTCCTAAGCCACACATCTTCTCAAAAGGTGGTACTAACTGCAATATATTATGCTTTTGTAGTACTCTAGGATATGGAGCCTTGCTTCATGATGGACAAATAGTTCATAGTTAATCCCAAGATAAAACAACATTTGGATGTAATATTTTGGTCCACAGTATTACCATCTCATTCAGAGTCAACATAAGCAAGTAGCATCACTCCACCACTAGAAGCATACTTGAGTCCATTAGTAATATTACCGCAAAGGTATTTAAGCACATGCTTGGTAGCGACCTAACGTCTATGTCTTGGCTCAAACATGAACTAACTCAAGATATTCATAGCATAACATATTCCAATTCTAGAATGTATCAAATACATCAAGGAACCAATGAGTTATCTATACATAGTAGGATCCACTAGATATGATCTAAATCTGACTCGTGTAGTATCTTTAGATCAAAAACTATTGGTGTAGACATGGAATTACAATCTATCATACTAAATATGTGCAACACATCAACTTTTTACTTCCCTTGTGAAATAAATATCTCATATTTCCTTTTCCAAACTTCAATACCAAGAAAATAGCACATAATACCCAAGTCTTTGATTTTAAACTTTGAATAGATCCCTCTTGCACCAAACTATTTGTTGTTCCTCTCTAGTAAGGAACAAGTCATCGACGTAGAGAACCAAGATCAATGTATGGTTCTTCACGATATTGAAGTAAATATTTGGGTCAAATTCTCTTTTAGATAATCCCAAGCTCTAAATATATATATCAATCCTTGAATACCAAGCCCTTGAGGCTTGATTAATACCATAAAATGATTTCTTCATTTTGCATACATGGGAATGCTTCCCATGAACTACAAACCCCTTGTTGTTGTATGTATACTTCTTCCTCAAATTCACCATTGAGAAAGGTAGCCTTCACATCCATCTAGTGAAGCTTCCACCACAAAACTGAGGAAAGTAAAATCATGGCTTAAATAGTGGTGTACCTCTCCACAGGAGTGCATGTATCATCATAGTCTATTATTTATTTATGTGAGAATCCATGAGTCGTAAATATTGATTTCTACTTTTCAATACTGCCATCAGCTATATGTTTTAGTTTATAAATCCACCTAGAAATTACTATAGACTTCCCTTTAGGATTAGGAACCACTTCCCACACATCATTTTTTATGATATATTTGTATTCTTTTGCATGGAATCTTGTCATACCTGGTGCTTAGAAGCTTAACCATAGATGGAATATTTTGAATCGCTGATGTGACTCATTTGAGGTACATATCCTGAATATCCTAGATACTATCAACCATCATAGAATTTATGGGACACGTGTGACAAAAGGTGCTATAACATATGCCCCCTAATGTGTGAGGTCATAGGGGAATGCTAGCCAATATACATCATATTCCTATAAAAAATGAGTGTATAAATTACCCAAAAAACACTTCCCTAGAAATCAGCCACAGGTTGTACCTGCAATGGATCAAAATAGAACTAATTGCACTGAGGTGAGTAGACTCATTCTCAAGAGTGACTAAAGCATTTCCACCACATCAAGTACATAGCTACTCCATGAATTATATAGAAGTAATGATCATGGCCACAAAGATACAAAGTGGTTCCATGTCAAAAATTGATCATAGTAAAGATACAAAGTCGATATAAACTATGTGAATAGATATTTTGAAATCGAATATATAAGTAATACACCATGTGATTACTAGTCATTGATGTATATCATTAACATATGCAATACAACTCATCGATAATGATAATGAGAGTCAAGACACCTATTACAATATAACAAGTGTGAATAGATGTGTTGACGTCGAACACCTATAGACTCTAACAATCAAGGGACGTTGATGTATTCCCATAGTTTCTAGCGAGGAAAATTGCCACTAATGACTACAATATTGAATGTACTAAAAGGACTCTAGATCATGATACCCTAATATATTTCTTGGAGTTGATGGGATGTGAACCATTGGAAGGAGGGAAATGGGGCATCCCCCATCATCCAACATGAGGGTGTAGCAGAAAGCCATATATTTTCTTGAACAAGATGATTAATTTTGTAATGTACTTGACATGGGAAGATTGAAAAATAAGAGTTAACAGTTCTAGGGATTGGCTGATATAGGCTTAAACTTCCCTTGAACATAAGCATGACGCAAAATGTGACTAAGGAAGCGTTGACTTGAGAAGAGACATGATATAAGTTAGTGATCTATGAGATATGAACATACTACGTTAAAATGACTAGAATATTAAACAGTTAATGGAGATAATACATAAATGATCTCAACTTCCTAAAGTCACACTATAACTAATACTGCATAGATAATGAATCAAGACAATGTGCTTTGTTTAAGGGTGACACAACTTGTTGCTAGACATAGGTGAGAATCTTATCTTTCCTATTCGTATTTTGGAATATTTGATTTTTTATTTTTATTTTTCATATTATTTAAGGATGAAAAATAATAAAAGAATTATATATTTCAGGGGAATAAATGACAGTTGGGACAAGTGAACTAGTTCCAATATCATGAATCAAACCTATGCATAATGCAAGGAACATGAGCAGGATAATGATACTTAGTGTATTTTTTTCCCAGTAAATGTGGTGTCAAGTTGTAAATGAAAAATGATGCAAAGCTTAGAGAAAATGAGATAGGAGATAAATTATTATATAACACACTAAAAGCATGGAAGTTGACATCAAGATCATGAGCTCAAGTGGAATAGATGTTGGTGCAGTTACAATTTAAACAAAAAAATTGGTACTATCCCATGGATTTTTTTGATCCTAGGTGAGTTAGTGCTCGTTGGTGTTTTCATTTTTAAGGATTCTAGAAAACTTAAAGAAAACTCCAAGGTTGTTCTTTTTCATAAATCTAGTCTCCTACGTCCGAAAAAAGCATAAAACAATACGAGGGAGAACTCTTCTAGCCAAGATTGACTAGAGTATTCATTTTTTGTAACTAGTCCTTTTGACATAAAAATAGGGTTAAACTTATACTGGAAGGATGATCGTTCAAATATTTTAACAAGCATGAAATAAAGCAATCTTTCTCAACAATATTTTCATGTTTAGAGAGTTAGAAAACAGGTTAAAGGAGAATTTGCTCAAATCAGAGCCTTATAGGGTGGCCAAAATTAATGAATAAGAGAGGCATGTGAATTCTTCTCAAATTCAAGGTAAATTAAAAATTCTCTTGGTCCTATGAGAAAAACTCAACATGGGATCCAAAATGGTAGAACGGTGCTAACTAAGGTGTCCCATGTTAGGTAGGATTTATTGCAAACAAGCGACATATAATTTATGGACGATAGGTAAAAGTCACAATTTTTCAAAAAATAACCTAAGGTATCTTGACACTAATGGATAAGATGCAAAATGAAAATTGACAGGACTTTCTATCCTATATGATAGTTAAGAAACACTATAACTGCTAAATATACCACCATTTCAAATGAAATTACTCCCTTGAACATACGCTAGTATAACCTAAAACAAGACCAAATTATCTCATTTGAAAATTAAAAATATGAACTATAGGAAAGTGGGTATGGTAAAAAATGAATAAATTAGGGAATAAGTCTTACCATTCCATTTGCAAAATTTTAAAAATTGGTATGTTTTTGGGTGAAAACTACCTCCAACTTCTAAAGGTGATTGCGAGAGCTATGTGCGGTCATTTTTCAAACTGTGAGCGCTAGGTAAGAGGTCTCATCCTCTACATTCAATTAATTATTGTTTTAATATGTTTTAGTTCCATCTTTTAAATTTTTAAGGAGGCCCTAATTCATCTCAGCGATATATGCAAAACTACAATATTGTAGGTTGTGTGGGAGTGACTATTAACATTGTAGCTCCCGACATGTCCACAAATTTCTTTTTAGAAAAAGGACTAAAAATATATAAATTTTCATGGGATTATGATCCAATGGAGGGAATGGGAGCATGAATAAACTGAAAATTTGTTCCTTGAAGACAATGAGGCCCTCAAAGCACTCTTTCAATGAAGAATCAAGTATTTTTTTGAAATCAACAACATGTGGGATCAAGCACGATTACTTGTGATTTTGATCATTTACTGGGATCCATTGGGTTAATCCTTCATCCTTATTGACCATCCCCTAAACATAGACATGTAGGATATATATTTCCTCATTGGTTTTTCCTACCATGGTGAATTACCAAGATTTAAAGCTCAAATTGTTGGGGGAATGACCATAGAGGAATACATATACATGTGTTGAATCCTGGAACTGAAAAGGTGGGATATCAAGTCCCATTATGAGATATAGAGAGCCAAGGGCTCAATATTATCCTCATGGCCATTCATCAGATTGTTGGATCAATGGTAGGGAACCAAGTGTCGAGGATAAAAATTTTCATGGAGTTAGGTTCTTGGAGACTATATTTTTCGACTGGATTGCTACTCTATCAGAATGCATGAAAGATCAATTTACATCATGTCAATGGGGGAAGACGTGAAATTGTAGGCTTGGTAGAATTATTTGCATCTTTTTCTTTAAGAGAGTGTTAACTTTAGTATCACATACCCCAATTTTTTAAAATAATGTTATTTGTTTTAATTATATTTCCTAAAACATTATATTAAATTTAATGCTAAGTAAGAACTGATGACTCAGCAGAGTCAAAAGAAGTGGAATGTAATTCTGAATATTTTATTATTAATAAATAGAAAAGTGGAGACAACAGCATGGGAGAGCTGTCAATAAGAGGTTATTGGTCAAACTGGTGGAAGGAACTAGGTGGAGGGCAAAAGACAAGTGGCAGCATCCTCAAAAATTTCCTTTATTGCAGGTGGCAACTTCCCTATATTTGGGGTAATGATCTCCCAAGAAAGTGGGATCAGAGTAGGTGGCTCAATAAATGACAACTAATCCAAAAAGACCTAGGCAATCTTTTAAAAGTACCCAATGAATAGAGCTGAGGCAGCTCAAATATTTTTCCAGAGAAGAATCATTCAGGAGGAATGCTATTCAGGGAATTCATTGGGGAAAAAGGGAAAATAGTAAGGAAGGTGTTCTGAGAGGAATTCTGCAGTAACTTGGTCTATTACAGCTAGTAAGCTGGGAGAACTTACTGATAATTTCAGGATTGGTACTAAGTCTGAAGAGTGGTACTTGATATTTGCTGCACCTAGTTCCAGCCAGGGAGACCAGAGCAAGCTCGGGTGTCCTGAGGAGTCGTTGCTTGAGCGCTCTCCAGGAGTTGGTAGGGAGGAACGACCTCCCATTGCTGTTGTAGTCCAAGATCAAGAACAGGTTCTGTCCTCTAACAGTCTGTGTTTTAATAATTGTGTATGATTAAATGTTATGTTTGTTGTTTATGATGTAAAGATTTAGATGGCCCAGTGATGTAGTTGTTTTTAGTTTGTCAGTAATAGAATCTTTTTAATGAGAATTAAAAACCCACTGTGTTTTTCCTCATCTAGAGTTACCGGACCGTACTCTAGCACAGGGGTGAAATTATAAATAAAGATGGTATGATGAAAATACAAAATAGAATGTTAATGGAGTTTTAGAGTATTTCTTTGTGTGGTTATCAGAAGAAATATCCTTTGTATCAGTAGTATTAACTTGTACTGAAACTGTCATACTTTTTAGAACAGAAAAAGAAGCTAGGTTAACTACTGATAGTAGTAGGAATGAATAGATAATATAGTTTTTGATAGAGTAGTTACTTTCAGTAATCTCATTACTTAATTGAATTTCGAGCGAAAAGTAGGATAGTTCACTAGAGTAGGATTAAGCTAAATAAAGTTACTTTATAGTCTACTTCTTTCCAGATGTTACTACTGCTTGTATAATAAACGAAATAGAAAGAAAGATTAGTTAGAATGATTGATTGTTGCTACATGTGACTTTTTGAATTTAAGACTTTATTTATGGTTAGCAATCTATGTATTTATTTATTGGGTTTTATTTAGTTAAGCAGAAATAAATTCCACAAATGTCATCCTATACTTTTAAGTTGTTAACAATTACTGTACTGAGTACTTTTCTTCTATTTTTCTAAATGATAATCCTGTAACATAATTAAGACAATTTAGTATACAGAGAATTTCTGTAAAATATATAGTACAGTATGTAGAATAATACAATAATAAATTACTAAGTTTATTTACGACTATGAATAAACATAGAATAAGGGCAATAATTCTATAATAACAATTACAATTCTTTTTAAAAGTAATAACAGAAGCCATAGTGCTTACAGGAAAGACAACAGTCTTTTAATATATTCTTTCTATCATATATATTGCATGGACTAAGCATGCAGATTATATACTAATTATAGGAACAATAATATTTTAGTGTTCTATTAATTTTAGTAACATGAAATAAAATTCTAACTTCTATACCTAAAATAAAAAGAAGTAACTGTTAGTTACTTAAGCACTCCATAAGGAATACGAATCGTTTTATTTTATTCTTTTAGTAAAATAATATAATATCATTGACAGATTCTATAAAACAAACTTGATATAAGAGTAATGTACGGGAAAAACCCTAATAATAATTTATAACATTATTATGAAAATAAAATCAAGTATATTAACGCGCTGTCATTATTTCAACAGAGTGACAGAATGCTCAACTTATCGAGCTTAAGCAAAATTTATACAACCTAACTACAACCTCATAATTGTACAGAGGTATAATATAAATAAAAGATAAATGATGTAAATATTATGTTATTGTCGAGCCTCAAATATTAATTATAACATAAATAAACATATAAATTTCAGTGCTGTAACATAAACAAATAATTATAGAAAAGAAAAACAGTAATAATAACTTATATGAAGGACTTAGGGTGGAAACCCTGTAAAATTTATAATTACAGCAAAAGTAAGAAGTCGAGGGTTGTAAACCCTTTTCCAAGTCAGGCTCACGGCCTCAAGTATTACACAGTAAAGGTAAACAAAAAGTCAAACAGATTTCCAAAGCCCTCGACCCCTTCAAGTATTTGAGAGTATGGCATAATTGCCTCTATCTCATCGCACTTCTTACATAGCACTTAAACACAAAAAGAAACTAACTTATACAATCATGGCCGAAGCCAGAGCACCCTCGCACAATGCAGGGGCCTCTTCAATTACCACAAGTAACAAAAAAATTAACAGGACAAACTGAAGCCGCAATGGTTATAGGCCTCAATGCTCCAACCCTCAAAAGTCCCAAAGGAACCCCACAAAGAGAAAGTGCCATGGTTTAACCAGGCTTACCAGGACTTGTAACTGATGCTCAATCCTTGTACCAGAAGCCACGCAGAAGGGAGGGCCAAGACCTGTAACCACGAAGAAAACAGTAATATTAGAAATTTGTAAGCTGGATAATCATTTTATAGTTAAAAAAAAACAATAAAAACGAAGAAAGAATTACAGTATTTCTACCTGATCTTTTTATGGAGGCGCGACCACGAGCAACAGCAAGACAACCACCAACGCGATGAGGTAACCCTACTGTAGGAAGGGAGAAGAAGATTAACACACAACAACACTCAATTGCAATATAGTAGGACAAGACTTCGATCCTCACTGAGGAAGGAGGTTATCTCAGTCAAGGGTTCGGGTTCGAGCTAGCATGACAGAGAAAAACCTGAGGGAAGAACAACCAACGGATGACCAACATCAACACATGGGATGGCACTACTAAAATGTGATAGAATGAGTCACAAGAAGATAACGAGCTGGAGGATACTGTTACAGAGGAGAGGTGTAGCAAGGGTGCACCAGCACCATCGCAGAGTGACGAGAGACGAAGGAGAAGGAGGGAATGGTGAGCTAGGGTTTTACTACGGCTCTTATAACTACGTAATGCATGGCCATGGTAATGCCATGTTACCAACAAATAAATTTGCTTACGGTGGGTGGATTCATATAGTTCGGAGGATGTTCCACCCAGAAATGATTCCAATCATGTTATACATCAATTTTACTCTTAGCATTGCTGCAAAGTCAGCTTATCATTCCTACGCTGCATGAAAAAAACATAAAAATCATCACTTTAAACACTTAAACCTTGCAATCATTAAGGTCATGGAGACCATTACGTCCAATGCTTTGTAATTTATGGTATTCATATAACTTGACAAGTTTAAACCTACGATTGTTATGGCAGGGTTATGATTATAACCCTTCTTGCTAGGTAAGTAACATTAACCATATCTTATTAATGTTTGGAAAAGAGACTTTTCCTCTATTAAGTTTATAGAACCATGAAATAAAGATTAAGCTTTATTTTGATCATGATCATGATTGAATTTTTAGGCCTCTTATTTCCACCTTATACCTTGTCTTATACATTATGAAATATTAAGTTCAATTAACTTTTCGCTTAACATAAAAGTATATTTGGAAGATTAGAAAGGAGGATATTAGAGTAAAAACTATGACATTGGTCATATTGTTCATAATAACCTCAATGGATTATCCATATTTGGTTAAAATAGTAACATTTGGTAAAAAGATACGAAAGAGAGTAGTGACTATTATGTGGTGACAGCTTTTGCTTAAGGTAATAACCTTAACTTTAATTGATGACTTGGCAAGGTAAGACACATTTTCTCTTATCTAAAAGTTTAACCG